>VYXD01004333.1:87239-141633 GCA_013397195.1 Hylia prasina | reverse complement strand
GCCCCGGAGCCGCGGGCCCGGCAGCCGCAGGTGCAGCGGCAGCGCGGTGTGTCCGCACCGGGGGCTGTTCCCACCGCCGTGTGTCCCCTCCGGGGGCTGCCCCCACCGCCGCGTGTCCCCACCGGGCTGCCACCGGGACAAGCCGGCGCTTGCAAACTTCCCCGAGCCAGTTCGCAGCGCGGCTCGGAGTGTACGTAACCGGCCCTCCGCGGTGTATGTAACCCCAAACGTGTCGCTAAGCACATAAGGTGTCCTCGCTTAGAGTGCTCCCACGGCTCAAGTCTGAAGTCACTCGGGTAAAGAAGTCGCTGTAAGGGCCCATCGATGGGCGTGAGCGAGCCTGTTTTAACCGAGCTGCACTCAGCCTGTTTTAAAGAATACTCTGGAGTATGTTTGATCTCGTCTTGTGCTGACTTTGTAGTCCTCAGTTCAACAATGCAAAAATTTAATTCACCCTCCTCATTTTATTTCCTTTTCTCCTATGAAACAGTTATTTCTAACAAATATTTGCTTTGGAAATTCGTGTTTTCTGCTGCCTCTGACTCCGCGCGAGGGTGGGCAGCTGCCGATATTGCAGTGGAGCCTCCCAGGAGGGGAACTTGCGGAGCATGCAAAATGTGGCATTGTGTGCCATGCCACCAGCATTATGTGAAGTCCCATCAGCTTTTCATCCCACATCGTTTGTCGCATACAGCTGTGTCCAGTTATGCACATTTCTAACATTTACTTCAGAGAAGTCTCATAGAGTTTCATCTTTTGGATACTGGTAATCCCTATTTCGAATGAAGCTGAGCTGAACATTTACCATATTGCAGAATTGCAACACCCACAGCAACCTCTCTACTCAGCACTTGCTGGCATAGAAATCTGTTTAAGTGACTGTTGGCAAAAAAATACACTGATCAGAGAGAATCCAATGGGGAATAGCAAGGGTGAGGTTTGGAAGTCATGGTCCAGCAAGAGTGGGATAGCTACAGTGGAAGGGAGTGAGCATTGTGATAGTCTTCAGGTATGTGAAAGGCTGCTCACAAAGATAAATATTCCCTTCTCCTTGGATGAATTGGACATGTGTAGAAGTAACGGAGCTGAACAACAGGAAGGATATTTAGAGTAGCCATTAGGAAGGCTTTGGTGAAGCAGTGGAAGAGGTACATTTGTGTCTGTTGCAGGTCATCATGAGCTGGCTGGACAAGGTCAGGAGTAGCAGATGTGTGGTGCTGCTTTTCCTGAGGTAGTCTGGAAGGCTTAGATGAACTCGTGATACCCCTTCCAGCTCTATAATGCTGTATTTGAAGTGTGTCATAAAGAAAAATATTACTATATTATTTTCATAATACACAATATTATTATTATTTTCATAGACATTTCCCTTTTTATTGTTTCAAACAATAAAATTGAAATATAATTTAAATGAATAAGCACAAACCTACGAATTAATTTTCCTTTGAAACTATCAGCAACTGCTGTTATGCAGCAGGCTTTCAGGAACTGCTCATTTTTAATCCAGGATTACCACTCAGGAGTGCAGGTCCCTCCAAAGGATAGAACTTAAGCCAGCACTTAATTAAAAACAATAATTAAAAAAATAATTAAAACCATCAGTAAGACCATTTTAGCAGCATTAATGAGAAGTACCTGAGAACAGCAAAGTGCCTTACTAACTGTAAGAGAGCCCTAGCTGCTCAGTCATTGAACTACTCAGCCTCTTTTCAGTAGTCATTCTTTCCATCCGCCAGAAAGGCTTTTTCAGGAGTATTTTCTCTATTAGAAGGGAGATCTGAAAACACTCCCCTCCCATCATGGTGATTTAAGGGATTACTTCAGATTCACTGGGGTTTCTAAGAACCTGGCTACCAGTTTCGGCTTTGTCTAGTCAAAGTGAATATCAAATGCCCAGTCTCATTAAAACTGTAGATCATTTGTTCTTAAAATATTCTGATACATCATTTTCAACATCTTGAGAGACCAGGTTCATTTTCTGTTTACTTATGTCCTTTATGGAATAATGACTGGATACAGGTATATTTATTTCACTTCAAAAGTAATTTTTTGTCTGATTATCAACTGTTCAGACCAGAGTGTTTTCTTCAAAACACTAGGGGAAAGCCCTATGTTAAGGATATGTTTTCCCTTAGTGTTGTGCATTCTTCTACACACTTCTCATTGCAGGAAAGTGACATCACCAACAAAATTCCATAGTGTCCACAACTTCTGTATTGTGAACTCACATAATCACAATTAGACAGGAGATATATGTATGGTATAGCATTTTACTCCTGAGTGCTGTTTCTCTGCTAGTTGTAAATTTAGATTTTTAACAAAAAAAGGACTTTTAGAAACTGTTCTGAAAATTATTTTCAAATGTAACAATAACATAAAGCTGGAGCATTTCAAAGAAATGAAAAAAATGTTTTATGAGTAGAAAGGCTCAAAAATAGAGGATTTATTTTTCTACTACTAGAGACAGAAGAAACAGGCAGTACTGGTGCATATTTCATTTTTGGGGAAACTCTTAAAGGATCTGCTATTCATCATTCCTGCTCATTTGTATATGAGAAACTAAAGTAACAACTTTTGTAATTTTATCATTCTCTTTGCAAACCCTCTCAAGCAAACATATTCATATACCCCTAGAGTAGTAGTAATAGCTGTTCTAAGAGGACAGGGAGTCATTTGGTGTTAATCACTCTGCCAGGGAAATGCTGCAGCTGAAGTGAACCACAGACATTTCCAAGGCAGTTTGGCCTCATGGAATTAGTAGCGTTGGACAGAACCGTGTCTGCCTGGTTCAGATCTGTGATTCAGACCAAAGGGGCTGTACTGGTTTGTCATGTCAGGATATCTGAAACAACTGAATGCTAAGGACATCTGTCTGAACTACTGTCTTTACCAGTGCTCCTGCTGTTATTTCCCTCATGTGATATCACTGACTGAAAAAACAGTTTTCATTATTTCAAGGCATCAAGAACATATTTCATTATTTCAAGGCATCAAGACATAGTACAAAAAAAAAAAAAAAAGAATGCTGAAATATGAGTTGCAACCCAGTATGTCTGTGGTGGGAGTTGAAAAATTTACTTCAGCAAAAGAGCCAGCTGTTACAAAAACCTCTTTTATAATATGTTTTTCTGATTTTCTCTACTCGTGTTGAAAGCTATGATTTTATGGCAATTGTGTAGTCACTTTTTTCAGCTGGTGTATTGTGATATACACGAAAAAGTCAGGATGTGCAGGTCCCAACATTTGTCATTATCTTTTCAAATAGGCTCAATTCTCTTCTTACAGAAGTAGTGCTTCACAGTCAACTTATTGTTAATCACTGTAATTTCTGACATATTAAATTTCCAATTTTTTTTATATTTTGATCTCATATATTAGTGTGTTTTGGAACTTAAAATCTAAATGGCTCCCCTGGACCTTATGTAGTAGAACAGAGGGAAAGTATTAGGAAAAATTATGATAGGTAGGGTATTTCTAGGCAAACTCCCTCCAGGAACACCTTCACAGTTTTCAGTGGCACAGGAATTTGATGAGCAAGAGGCTTCACAGAGCCAAACATGTTTAATAACTTTTAATGATGCTGTAAATTCTTGTTTGAATTAATTTGTTTCAGTGTTGATAATGCTTTGTTCACAAATTCAGGTTCTCCACAATTTAACTGCACAGAGTGAAACATATCACTGAATTGTGTTTAACTGTCCTCTGTTTTGGTGTTGTGATTACTGAAAAATGATGTCCTGCTCATGCTGCCAGCACCATTCATGATTTTGCTGACATCTGTCATACAATAGTCTCTGGGGAAGTGGTTATAATATAAATATAATTTATAATATAAATTAATTTTTATATGGATCCAAGATTTGTTAGTAATAAATCATAACAAGGATTAAAATTAATGAATGTTAGCAGTATCACTGTTTGTCTGGCAAATTTTGTACAAGACCACAAGTTTTGAGCCCGAAATTCGACTACATTTAGCACAAGACAGAATCTGTATCATAAACTCCATTTCCTTCATGAACATCAAGTCACTCCTGCAAATGACAGTGGTACTGCCTAGATCCTCTGTTGAATATTTCCCTTTAGTTAGTGTGAAGCAGTGCTCTTCAGGACGAGCTGTGGTTCTTTTACAACCTAGGTGTCTGAAGCCTGTCGTTCATATAGTCTGAGAGCTGCTGTAATGTCACTCTTGCAGTAACAGGTGAGAAAAGATTAAACCTAGAAATTCTCTAGACAACTCTGCTGTTTCCTTTGGCAAGTGAAATAAGAGTGTGTTAACACAGCTTTATTCCCCCCAGGGATATTCTGCTTTTCTTGTGGAAATGGTCCAGCTGAAACCAGCCAGATCTCACTTTCTTTGAGCTTGCTGCATGGAACAGACAGATCAGAAGACACACAGTTTGGTTCACATTGTGTGAAAACTGTTTAGGAGAGTATGGAATCAGGGCTATGTTAAGAAAGCTGTTTTCGGTATCTCTGAACACTACCCACTTTCAGACCCTATTTATTTTCTTGCCTTTTACAATGTGGTAGGAAGTAAAAAAAGTGTAGCTGGGGAGGTAGTTCTGTAGAGCAACTTACACATATGAGCAGTTCTTTTTTTGAAGTAAGGGCCAGTTTTACATCTACCAAATGCATAGGGAAGAAAGTTGCTGATATTTTCTGATGCAACTATAATGGAAATGCACATTAATACATAAAACTGAGTTTGGTAAACACTATATCTAATGCTAGGCTGGATATTACTTTCACTCTTACTAGATCGGTGAAGGAGATTAATAAGAATTTTCAAATTTTAATTTTAGCTGCATTATTCCAAATCCCCAAAGTCCTCTGAGATGAATAAAATGAATGCAATTAGAACTGACTGTTGACCTACCTAATGCATTTTTTAGGAGCTATTACTCCATTCTCTTATCACTGAACAGGCATAGCCCAGCAATGCCAAGGAAGATTACATATATGTATCAAGAGGAAAAATATTTCCCTTTAAACAGGCCCATGCTTTTACTCTGAAAAAAAGCTCCAATGATTTACTATGCAAAATAATGCCTTACTCAAAATAAATTTTAAAATAGATCAAGGAGAGTGAAGTCATTCAACACAGGATGAAATTTTAATCGATCAACCTGAGATTTAAATTGATATTATCAGAAACAGAATAAACATTAAATCCATGCAACAATCTATGTATTGTTCTTGATACTGTCCCTGCCCAGAAATACTTGTTTTATTCAGCAGCTAAACTCACTGCTCCATCAGCCAACTAGCAAAGCTTTTGCTCTTAAGTAAACTTGAAATTACTTAACCTTGCAGCTGAAATCTTTTAATTTGGCAAATGTCAGTTCCTTTCTGCTAACAGTTGAGGTAAACTATGCAGCTCTTAAATCAATTTTGTATTCATTCTTTCCTGTGGTCTGTTCCAATGATTACATTTTACTGTTTGTGTTTCTTCATTAGTTTTTCCTGTGCTAATTTACTGCACAGACTTGCTTTCCTTCAAGACCACTCACACCATATTACCTGAGTTATTTTTATACTGAATTGCAAGTGCTTACCTCAGCACATTAGACTGCTGGGCTCCCATCAGCAGTGCAAGAACCTGGCTGGGCCATCTTCTGGGAATTTCAAACCAACATAAATTCTCACTGCTCTTCTTCATAGACACTTGCTACTTTCCCATGTATAACTTGGCATTGTTAATGTTAACAAAACATCCACACATCCATTTTTGAGTGGAATTCTTTTGAGGATTCTCAAAAATGAAGGCTTTTGGACGAATTTCTGTTATTAGTTACTTTCTCATTATCACTTTAGCAATGATGGAAAACAGTGATCTGATTTAAAATATAAACTTCTCTCAGGCAATAAAGGCTCTACCCTACAAAGAAACTGGCTTCTAAATCCGTGAATATTCATTGTGTTATTCACTACATCATGATCTGCCACTAGCACACAGGATAACAACTTAATTTTCCCACTTATAAAAGTATAGGAAGTATAACAGCCAACAACAAGGATATCTTTAAGAGTGATATGATCAATTCCAGCCTATAAAAATATTACTTACTGTGGCAGGATGCTCTGCCCTGGCATGTGTCAAGCTACTTGGACAATGTCCTGTTTGAAAGGCTCTCAGTATTAGATTGGGAGGGGCTGTCATGTACTGATTTTGGTGTTAAATTATGCTAAAACCAATCTGCTCACTGACTCCAAAATTAACATCCTGTTAGGCATGGCTGGCAGTCAGCTGCTTTGTACTCACCCTCTTGCATGGTTAGATAACATATTCCTCCTTGGAGTGTGTGGAGATTCCTCCCTAGGGTAGGGGTTGTTTCCCAAGAATACTGGAGGCTGAGTGAAAGAGATCTATCTGCCCATGAACACAAGTATGGTGAATTACATCAATCTCTACTTAATAATTGTTTCTTTTTGCTTGTTTTAATATAGTTGCTTTAATAATGCTCTAATATAATTTCTCTGATATAGTGCACTGTCATATCCAATACCATACACAAGTATTAGTTTTAGCTTTTAAACTGTATAGCAGGTTATTCTGATTAAGATTTTTTGCCTTGTCATATGGCATTATAAAAAATTAATTTTATCAAAATAAATCTGGTTTGCCATCATTAATTCTGTGGGACAAAGTTACTTAAAGTGTTGATAAAGTCTGCGGCTAAGATTGAGAAGGAGTTTAGAAAGCATGGGGTCATTTCTGCACCTCAGCAGAAGAACTTTTCTAATAAACTTTGTCTGAAGCTCCCACTCCCACCTGTGACACTTATAAATTAGTAGCAATCTCTAAGCAATTGGTTTTAGGCAAAACTAAGCATTATTGAAGAATTTGTGTAACATAAGTTATCAACCTCAGGCAACTTTAAAATATTGAGTCGTTTATAGAACTTTTTAATTGTAATAACTTATATATCTGTACTAATGGGAAAAAAAAACCCCAAACAACCAAACCCAGTTTATCTGTCTATGTAATTAACAATTTAATTTGCACCACTGAACAGGCAGAATAGCTGAGCATCTGAAAACAAACAGAAAAACCAGTACGGACATGTCTTCATACAGAGGGAAACAACGTTGTGGAAATAACTTGAGATAATTTCATTCAGTGCAAAAGAGAAAAGTGTTCAGGCAACTTCATCTCTGCTGAGTTTGACTGGTGTTTCTTTCCTCCACAATCCTTCAGTTTGCACATTTTATGTATTGAATAAGTTCCTTCAGCTAATAATGCAAAACTCCATACTTGGCCTAGTGTGTAAGATTGTTCACCATCTTTTCATTCATCCAAATTATCTTAAGAGCCTTTAAATTTACAAAATTAATTTTGGTAAATTGGCTAACCTCACATATATCCTTTAGCTAGATTAATTAATTTTGTAATTAATTGTGGTTCTCAAGTGGTGATTATGTGTAAATTGACTTCCTGTGTGACTGACTGCATAATTGACCAACTTTGCCTATGAGAAGCAGATATTTCTTTGCCTTGACAGTCTCCTTTAGCCTCTTCGGTCAAAGAAGAGAAATAGAAGACTCAATGAAGGAATTCATTATTTGTTGTACACACATCTGCTTTAGGATGGGATGAATCACACCTCACAAAGGTGCATTTTTCTCCCCTGATGGAAAGGGAAGGCTAGACAAAAATTCAGAAAAAGTATTAACACTGTAGGTGTCTATGGTTTGTCAGATGAATCTGACCCTAGAGTTTTTTACTATTTTTATTTTTTCTTGGGGAAAAAAAAAATGCTCTACTACTTATATAAGTATAGTTAATAGTTCTTACCAACACAGGCATGGATTATATTTTATTATTTATAATTATCTGTTTATTAACAAGTATCATACACTTGTTTAAATAACTATGAAAATGCTTTATATTTTTGAAAAAAACATAATTTGTTCTGCACGTCACAAATAATTTTAGAAATGCAGTATTTGGTTAGTCCTCACAGCATTGCTGTGAAATAGGTAAGCACCATTATGACTAATTACAATTAGTTGCTGCCATGTGCAATTAAGCTGTACTTTCCCAGAACACTTCATGCTTCCAGGTGGCCAAACATTTAGAGGGATCTGGGTTCTACAAGGCTGCATGGAAAAGTGCTGAGCTTTGTGGGGGAGATATTCCTTACTGCTTCTGGGTGCATGGAAAGGAAAGTGTGTTCCTTGACTTCTCAACTCACACACTGGAGTTTATTTGTGCTGTACAAGGACTCTGTCCTTTGGAGAGCATTTGGAATGCAATTCAGAGAAAACTTTCATGGATAGAAACAGTCTCCTTATTCCTCAATTTCAGCAGGTCACATTTGCATAAATAGTATCTCATTAATTAGTCAAACTAAGTTTCTCAGGCTTTTCAGCTACTCCAACAATGTGATCTGAGTGCTCACTGGACCAGTTCTTATGACATGCACACCTGACTGTGGGTGTAGGAACTAATGATGTTTTGTAGCTATCATGGTTTAACCCCAGCCAGCAGCCAAGCCCCGCTAAGCCAATGGGTCACTCCCCCACCATCAGGATCAGGGAGAGAATTGGAACCGTAAGAGCTGGAAAACTCAGGGATTGAGATGCTGGCAGTTTAATGGAGAAAGCAAAAGCCACTCACACAAGCAAAGCAAAAGAAGGAATTAATTCACTACTTCTCAGGGGCAGGCAGGTGTTCAGCCATCCCCAGGAGAGCAGGACTCCATCGCGGTAATGGTGACTCGAGAAGACAAACCCCATCACTTCAAACATTCCCCCCTTACTCCTTCTTCTCCCAACTTTATATACTGAGTATGTCACAGGGTCTGAAGTATCCCTTTGGTCAATCTGGGTCACCTGTCCTGGCTGTGTCTCCTCCCAGCCTGCCATGCACCCACAACTTCCTCATTAGTTTGTCAGTACAAAAAGCAGAAAAGGTCTTGGCCCTGTGTAAGCCCTGCTCAGCAATAACAAAAAATATCTATATTATCACCCTGTGTTCAACACAAATCCAAAACACAGCCCCAACACCAGGAACAGTGAAGAAAGTTATCTCTAGCCCAGCCAAACCCAGCACAATAATTTTTTTTATAAGGAGAAGACTGCTTTCTAAGTAATCCAGTTACTTCTTACATCTGCACAGTAATAAGTAATCATGGTAATTTCTGTTCAGTAGCTAAAACCCACCTTCTTTATTGTAGGCTTTACTGAGGATAAATCATCTGACAGGCAATTCCCATGCAGAATTAGTAACTTTTTCTTGATTTTGTTGTGTTTCTTTAAGAACAATGTCTTTAAACAATGATGTTTAAACAAACGTGTGAAAGTAAGCACCTCAAACATGCATAAAACTGGGTATCATAAAACTAGATAAGTTAGTTGATTCCCTCACTTGTGGTATTCCAATTGCAGTTGTTTAGTGTAAATATGTTTGTTATTCACTTATTAAAACTCCAACAGGCAGTATTTTATAGATGTCAGTAGGTGTATATTTATGGGTACGAGCCTGTCAAAAATCTGTTTAATATCTCTGGGTTTTGTAAACCTTTCATTGTTGTCAGACAGATCTTCCTCGGGGTGATGATGGGTATGCTGATCGATTTAATTCCTTTTTTCAGGCTGCATGAGACTTTGTGTAGCGTGGATCAAGCATGCAGTGCTCATAAATAAGAAAGAATTCATAATCTATCAGACTGCAAGAAGTCTCCTTAGGTAGTGCTAATAATGAATTCACAGACAGATCGATTCATAGTTCTAAGTAGCTAAATACTCCAGTTCTGTGTTCCACAGACAGTTTCTGAAGGAATTTTATAGCACTGACTAATTCATCTCTCTACTTTAGAGTGGAAATCCTTTCTACTTCCCTTGGTCTTTTGCTTTTGTGTCTTGAACTAAGGTTTGTATTTAGAGTACAACCTTGTTCTCAGCTTGCCTGGGAGCCAATACAGTTCAGTTCTCCTCTAGACACTACTGAACATCAAACCATTATTAATAATGTATATTATAGCTGTAATAACATTGAGTGTCAATAAAACCACAAATAACTTTGAGTAAGCATAAAATATTACAGTCATATTGACAAATGAAAAGGAATTAGAATCCAGAAGAATGAGAGTATTCTATTGTAATATCCAAATCTCCTCTTGTGTAAGCCTGTTTGTGTTGTTCTAAGACTTTGCCTAAATGGAATGGTAGAAAGCCTGAAAGGCTCATGGCCATATTTTCCCCTTCTCTTTTTTGTTTCTGTAATTGCTTTCTTTTCCACTTTAGTTTGATTTCCATTGGCCTTAATCATGCTGCTGTGCTTGATAGTTCTCAACTTCTGACTCAGTGGAATAATTCCTGACAAAAGCACTGTCATCTAAGAATGCTGTAAAACTTGTCATCAAGAAGAAACTGTGTAACTTTAACATGCAAATAAAGTGAGTTATTTCAGGAAGAACCCATGAAATCAAGCACATATGTATGCTTTTATTTAATTGAACATCTATAAACCTAATAAAAGAGATTGTGCGTTTGATAAATATTTGGGATATAATCCTGCAAAATAATCCATTTTGAATTGTCTTTGAAAGCATGGTTAAATTAATATTTTTTTAGTGTTTTACATGATGATTTAGAGTAGGAATAATTTTTGCTTAATGAGTAAAAATGTTTTAAGAGTAAATGGCAGAAATATTGAGCAAAGGTTACTAAGCTATGAATTTTCTGTGAATTCAGAGATACTATGAATTTTCATTTTCTGTACGTTGCCATTGCTTGCCACAAAACAACTTCAGTGATCTTGACTAAATTTTGTTTGCTTTAAATTCTACTTATAAAACTAAAAAGTTGTCCTAATCTAATACATCAGTTTTAACTACATATCTCTGATTTTTGGAACAACTATCATCTTTCAGGTTTAATTTTTATTTTTACTTGAATTCCCCTCTGCATGTGTCCTAGGGTGACTTTATGATCCTTGTATCCCCAATCGTCTGTCCTGTTTATGCTGGCTATTAAGTTCTGCACCTTTAAGATTGGTTCTGAGAGCAAAGGGGGAGAAAAGGAAACACAAAGGCAGGTGCTTAGAGCTGATTACACAAAACATGTTTAGGTAGGTTTGGAATATCTCCACAGAGGAAGACTCCACAACCTCCCTGGACAGCCTGTTCCAGTGCTCTGTTGCCCTCCGAGTAAAGAAGTTCTTACTCTTATTGAGCTGAAACTTCTTGTATTTTATGGCCTTTACTCCTCATTCTGCTGCTGGGCACCACAGAAGAGTCTTGACTCTTAACTCCTGCCTTTGAGATATTTATATGTATTAATGAGATCGTCTCAGTCTTCTCCAGACTAAAGACACCACCCTTCCTAAATTTTTATCCTGAGATCATCAGGTTTAATAACTATATTGACTCCTTCTTGCTGCTGTTTTAATGACTTCCAGTGTAATTCCAGTGACTCAGGGTTCAATTTGTTCATCAAAACTGACTGCTTTGAACTACTTCAGCAACACAACATGATTGCCAGCCCCTTTATGCTTCTCTCTGTGTGAGAGAAATCTCTGCTTCTTATTTGCTACACAACAATTCCTTTTTCATGGCTCGAAGTAAGTTCTATGGGTACGTCCTAGCTGCCAGGCTGGAGTGGCTAGGCTGGATGTCATTAACTAAATCTAAGACAATTTTTCTAAAAAGTGGTTTATAGCAAATTTTGTCTCTGGCTGTGGCTAATGACAACTTATATTACTTTAAAAAAGTGGCTCCCTTCCTGTTTTCTAAATCAGCTTTCAAGTTGTCGAGATGAATATTTATGGTCTGGATAGATAGGAGAAGGATCATGCTAAAATTATTCTTCCCTGTTGTTTTCCAGCAGTTTACATATTCAGCTCAGCTGCATCTTTCCATAATATTACTTGCCTGTGTGCATCTCAAACTACTCAACATGTAAAGACATGCCTCTGCTTGGCCTCCATTTGTTTCCTTGGGGAAGCATGGATACTTTACATGTTTGGCCTCACATCTGCTAATTCTAAGCAGGTATGTCTGGTACCCTTAGAAATATCAAATGGCACTTGCACTTAAAAAAGTGAGTTAAGCCAAAATATCTTTGTTAAAAGAATTTAAGTAGTGAATAAGTATATATTTATAGTGAATAAGTAAAATTTCATATATAGGAAGTCAAGCCTCAAAAAATCTCATCTAAAACTAATTATCAATTTTACTCTACCCAAAGGATTTCCTTGAATTAAAAGTAGTGCTTTGACAAAAGCAATTTCTTTCCAGCTCTTTTCAGTCTTTTTTTTTTTTTTAACTTGTAAATTATCAGCTTCACCTGGTGAATGATTAATGAATTCTTAAAATACAGTACACCAGAAGACTTAAAAGAAAATACTTAATTTTTCCTGGCCTCTATCTTCTGCTTGTCATCCTAAAGATCTCAGTGATTCTTGATTGCACTAAAGAAGTATGTAAAATATACTAGTGGAAATAAAATCCCACAGGCTCGCTCTCTTATGTTACAAGATTAGTGGTTTTAGCATTGTGGTGTGATTCAGAATACCAGCACCACAATAGTACAAGCTTTGGAGCACAGAAGAGGGAAGGAACATTCCTGTACTTTGCAAAGTTGTCAAAGAGAAAAATGTGCTAACATATTAAATACACCACCTAACTAGGTAGCTATGCTGTAATCAGCACTGAAATATAACTGGGAGACAAAGTTGTGTGAGCAAGTTTAAAAGTACTTGGTCAGATTATTGGTTGTAATAAATTGGAACAAGATGGAAAAGATGGAGTAAAGTAGGATAAACTTCTTCATCTTGAGGTTTTACTTTTATGTATTTGGGAAGATGGCTTGCTAGTACCTGAAGGAAAGGTCTTGCTGATAGCAAATACTTGTTTCTGCTCTTCTACCCAAAGAGTTTATATACCCTTTGATGAATTTAAAACAGGATGGGCTTGAATTTAATTAAGCTTAAATTTAAATTGTACAATTGGTTTCTTTTTGTTTTGATTCAATCTTGTATGGCAGCAGAATAGCTTAGAACATCAAACTCCTGAAACTACATGAACTGGCTTTTAAGGGACTTAGTTTTACAGATTGAAGCACTTGGGCTGTTTGCTTTCTTGGGTTTTCTATGTAGTCCTTGACTTCCTACTTCTGAGAGGAGTTTTGGTACAAAAAACCCAAATGTTAAAAGCATTAGAAAGAGAGCTGACCTTCACTAAAAGAATTTGAAGAACAGATCTCAGCAGCATTGGTGAGATTTGGCCTTCCCCTGGGAGATCCAATGAGGATCCTCTTGTGCACCACTTGTGCAATGGTGCGTGCGCTGCCAATGGCCTGTACAGTCCACATCCTACTAAAAGGGAGAGTTTTGCCTGTATGGCTTTTTCCACAGGCAGCATATTCATACAGGATACTGAATAACCCAGAAGTGAAGCAGCAGACAAGAATTTCACATCCTCACACCCTCACAGCTGGCTTGAACGGCATCTCTACAGATTTCCTACAGTAGATGGGGGCAGGGATAACACATTAGCAACACAGAGAGCCTAGGGAAATTAATCTAACTGAACCCCTCAAAAAGTGCACAAAAATTTACTTACTGTTATATGGAGGCCACTACTATTTGGTAATTTCATTTAGCAAATCTTGGTTAGAAAAGATTTGGGATGACAGAGTCACAGTGATTGAAGTTGGAAGACACCTCTGGAAGTCATGTGGTCCAACCCGCCTGCTCAGCTTCTGTTTGTTGCACTTCATTCCACTTTCTGGATGCCAGCAGAAACAGGATAATGAACACACAGATGCTGCTGAAGAGACTTAGATCTATTTTGGAGACATCTAGCAATGGTGAAAGAATGTCACACATTTTATTTAAATGAGAGTCCCTACCTTCCCCTCAGTGTTGTGCACTGGTCCCCTGTTTTGGTATCCTGAGGCACAGAGCCTGTGCTGCTGCACAGGGGTCCAGATCAAGGCTGGAGCTGGATCTGGCCTTCTCTTTTGCCTGTGCTATAACTGTAAGATATTATACCAAAAAGCCAAAATGTCACAAACTTGGCTTTTTAGTTACAACTCAAATACATTTTAATATTAGGGGATTAAAATATTTCTATAAGACTCCTGTAGTGTTTAAAATTTTGAATTTTATTTTTAATAATCCATATTTTTCAGTGCAGGCCAAAAATAATGTTTGTATAAGGAATTTTCCTCTGGGATGAAATGCTCTCTAACTCTATATGGGATAATTACCCATGTATTACAAATCCCTACTTCAAGTAGTATGATTCTTTTTAAAATCTGATATTATTTTTCTGTTTTCATTCTTGGCTCCAAAACTTCCATTATATTAGTCAATAATCTCATTTTCTTATTGCAATACAAAGTAAAATATATCTTGTAGATATCAAACATGGAACATGTAGTTTGGGGCCTTTTCCAGAGGTGATACTTCTACATAGAACTGTTATGGCTGTAGATATTGGTGTTTCAGAATAGCCAGACTGCTCCTGCTCCTCCTTCATGAAGTGTTTGACTACTTCCAGCATTTGGTAAATCTTTCAGTAAAAAGCTTTTGCTTTCAAGAAACAGTCAGAGTTGATTTTTCTTTGTCATTACAGCTTTCATACATTGTACTGGATATGAAAAGAGAGGAAATTTCAATCTTGTGTCTTATTAGCTAGGCAGTTTTGGAAGAAATAGTTATTTCTTCTGGGAATGTAGAACTGCAAGGACGGATAAACAGAACAAAGGGGATCATTGCAAGTGTATTGGCAAATGTAATAGCTCAAATCAAAGGATTAAAACATTGCAAATGTTTGATCAGAAAATGATTGATCAGAAATGAAGAAGAATAATTAGGAAATGATATTTTTAATTGTAATGTACAAATTTGCTTGTCATTCACTTTGCAGTGCCATTATCTATGAGTAAAATCTGATTCAGCTGGAACAGGAAATGATTGTACAAGTTTTGATGTGACAGTGCCACCTGCTGTTACATTATGCAATTTAAAAAGAATTTTTTGAGTACTTTAGACGCTCATTCCCACTATCAAAAGACACACAGGAGAGTTTAGGAGCTGTGGTGCTGAGCTTCAGGTGTATTTAGTACTGTATTAAAATTATTCTTTTTTATATTTAGCGAATTTGATAGAATGGAGTAGCTTGTGGGTTGGGAGGGACCCACATATATTCATTGCTCTGAGAGATGACTGATGAACGTTTATAAATCTTCATGGCCTGTAGAAGGAGGAGTCCATGGGGAGAATCAGTGGAAGCTACACCTTCTCCCCTGATTCAGGATCTCAGCCTGGTGCATCTGCTGCCTGAGTGCCCAGAGCATTTGGCACCAGTGCAAAGTCTGCAGAAGCCTGACGGTGACTCATGCAGAGCTCAGGAGCCTTCGCACCTTGGCTTGCTTCTTGTAGCAGTGCTGGATGGACCAGGAGCAGATCTGTTGGTACTCAGGATACCAGGATAAAACTTGGGCATATGTAGAACATAGGCATCTCTATAGAACAAAACTCTTTGAAAAGAAAGATAGAGAGAGCTTTTTTGGATTAAAGCACCTGCAACAGCAGTTGAACATCTCATTCTCCATCCTTCAATGTCCTTTTCTACCTTCTTCTAACTATGTTCTACCCATTATGAATAGAAGAGTGGGGAGACAGCAAAGCAGCACAATATATTCAGGCTGTAGATGCACCTTGGGTTTATAATGATCTGCTATATTTATATTTATATTTATATTTATTTGTATGCTGAGATTGGGTTTTTGGAAGAAAACACCAGGATCTTTTTTCTCGAGTAGTGGTACATAATTCTGAATCCAGTAATGAAAATATAAAGGTAGGATTGTTTTTCATTTTGTGCATTAGTTTATTTTATCTAGACTGATTTTCATTTGTTATTGCTCACTTTCATGAGTTTCTTTTGCTATTTCCCCAGCCCCACCCACTAAACAGTTAGAGCCCTGCAGTTAGAGGCATTTGAAAACCAAATCACTTAGGCATTTTCATTTTCCAGATCATTCTTGAGCATGTTGAAGTACAAAGCTTCACAAAGACAGCTGGAGGATCCTGTTGTTTTCCTCCTTCCAGTGAAGAAAAAAACGTAACTCATCCTTACTTTCGCCTTACTTTTGTTTTATAGCTTTATAGAATAGCAAATTATATAAAACTTATATAGCAAATTTATAGCAAATTATATATATATTTATAGCTTTAAAGGAAATCTTTATCCCTGTGGGGACTTCCCTCTTACTTCACAACAGCTTACTGCCTGTAACTGGATTTGGTGGACAACCCTGCTGGGTGCTTTCTGAGGATCCTGGAGCACTAGACCAGTTATTTTCTACCATTTATTTGTGAGGTATGATTTCTCTTTACAAAGCTATGTTGATTCTTCCACAAGATATTTTTATCCAAGTATCAACTTCTTAGTACTATGGTTTAATATACTTTCTAATAATTTGCTTGGTACAATTTCAGATTTAATTCAGTGGGGTTACCAGAGATATTTTAAAATTTTTTCATCATGTTTACTACTTTCTATGCTTGATATTGAGACAGTTTTAACTGCCTGATTACGTGTGGCACGAATTGATTTCCTTTAGAACTTGTGGGGAATGATAATGCTTGTCTTTGGCTGTCTTCTCAGCCTAGCTGCTATATTTACAGTGTCCAAAAATATAGTCTCAGAATTGACTGTGAAGTTATGTCTCATAATTATATACTTGAGCAATGCTACATATCCTACCTCCTAGATTTGCAACTTTTTAGATCTATCTCAGCATGTCACAGCAATACATCTGATACTGTCTTGGTCAGGCAGTGATACTGCAGTGATATACTGTAAGGACAGATTTTTTTTTTTATGAGCCAATATGGCAAATTAATTTCTCTGCTTTGACTCTAAGTATTCTTTTATAAACTATTTCTTTGTTACTAGAACAACAACATCTGTCTGTCCTCTGTACCTCTTGGTACGGCAAAATCTCTGCGATAACATGTGCCAATAAATAGATTTTTGGAATCAGTGGATATTAGTGTTAAGTATTTCTGAATATGCTATTAGCCCTTATTTGAATTTTCAGACACCTATTTAGATTAATTTAAAATGAAAATGTTAGAAAGTAATTTTCTTTTGTTACCTAATAAAATTTTTGCAGTCATAACCAAACCTACTGTTATTAAAACCATACTTATGGAAGGTAGAATATTTTCTTAATGCATGACCAGTCAAATACCTCTGGCAACAACACACATTGAGGAAACCTCAGAGAGCTTCATGTGTTAAGTTTCCCTGAGATTTTTTTCTCAGCTGTGAGTTGCTCCATGCACAAATTGGCTGATTTCCTTCCTTTTCACCATGAATGCTTCCAAACTAAGGTAGTTGTCTTACCATTTATTGTCTACTTTCCTCTATTTCTAGGATTTTGTTGACAAAATTTCTTGCAACAGTAATTCATTTATCAGTATGAAAAATCTTCAAAATTCCTCATGCTTATGACTGGCATGCCTATGTCACTGGTGGTGCTAAACAATCTCAGACTAATGGAGTCTCTGCATACCTACCTTAGCCTTAGTCCTCACAGATTCTGTACTACTGAAGTTTCATTTAGCAGCATTTTAATTCTCCTTAAGAGCTATAGATGACTTTGGGTAAGATTTGTACACAAGAGTACACAGAGCACCTGAGATTTCATTTAAAGTAGCTCCATTTATATGCATTCTGTTTGCAGCATTTAGCAGGAGTTTCTAGATCATAACATGTAATAGGATCTTGATAGGATTTACTGTTTGCTCTCTAGGTTTCCAGAATATTAGGTGTTAAGGACATGGACAAAAATGGAAATTAATTGTCTAGTCATTTATTCCTTTTGCTCATGTGGACCTGTTGGACCAAGTCTGGAGGAGGGCCATGAAATGGTCAGAGGGCTGGAGCAACTCTCCTATGAAGATAAGATGAAGGAGTTGGATGAAGAAGAACAGGCTCCAGGGATACCTTGAAGCAGTCTTTCAGTGCCTGAAGTGGGCCTGTAAGAAAACTGGAAATCTTTTCCTAAGGGCCTGTAGTGACAGGAAAAGAGCAATGGCTTTAAACTGAAAGAGGGTTCATTTAGATGAGCTATTAGGAAGACATTCTTGAGGGTGGTGAGGCCCTGGAACAGGTTCCTCAGGGAAGCTGTGGATGTTCCATCCCTGGAAGTATTCAAGGCCAGGTGGGATGGGACTTTGAGCAACCTAGTCTAGTGAAAGCCATCCCAGCCCATGGCCAGGTGTTTGGAACAGGATGGTTTTTATGGTCCCTTTTAACCCTAATAATTTCAAGATTCTGTGATTTCCACTCATGCCTGTTTGTGGGCAGTTTTCACATAGTGGTTGGAAAAGCTTTATTTGTGTAGATCTCTTCCTGATTCATGTGTGTAGGCCTAACAGAAACTGCAGTTTCCATGTGAATGAATCAAAAATTCTTATGATATTCCTTTGTATGGGCACAGTGAAACTGACCTTTTTCAAAACTGATGAAAAACTTAGAATTCAAGTACATTCAGTTATAAGGATTTTTTAAAATTCCTTCTTTGCTAAAAACCACATATGCATTATAAAAAAACCTCCCAAGACAATAATTCTAACTGATCTTAGTCAAATCATGGAAGAGTGAGCAACTTAAAAATCATGTTAGTTAAACCATGCCAGATATTTAATGCATGACATGCATGATACATTAAAATAAAACCAACAAACCACAACAATTAATTCAAATGGGTTTCCAGATTGCTACAATGGTCGGATGGGAGTATATATTCACATCATGCACCCATTCTGCAACTCTTTGTCAAAACCACATTTCACTGAGAATGTGAAATGTGGCCAGAGCTGATAAGACAAATTGTATCTTTCAGTAATTTAAGTAACTGATCCTTCACAGACAAGCACTGTTCCAGGCAATTTTCCCATTGGTGTAAACATATCAATGAGGTTAATATTGGTGACCTAATAAAATGAAACACAAGCAAGATGTAATTTTCTCTGTGTCCAGGTGGAAGTCTTGATATGTGACAGTGTAACATATTTATAATAAACATTTGACAGTGGTGGATGGCCAGTGTTCTTAAAAAGATCTTCAGTTACAATCAAGGAAACTGCAGGAACCCCATTAGAGGAGCCACAGCCCAGAGAAGATGACAAAGGAAGCCAGTGAATGTTGTAGATGATATAATGAATGTTTAGTCTCAGGGGAATTCTCCTGTCCTGTGCAGATACACACACACATCACTCACATCTGGCTGCAGAGATCAGTACAGAAAGCAGTGCTGCTCCTGGCACCCACACAAACACCAGCAGCACTCACACAGACATCCCCACCACAGTCAGGAAGTCCTCTTTCTGCTCTCCAGACCAAGGCAGGGGTTTCCAGGCAGAAATCCTCCCTTGCTGAGCTGCACCCTCTTTCTCCACCACAACACTCACATCCATGGATAGGTTGCTCAGACACCAAAGCAGTCTGTCCTCATCAAGTCTGGCCAGAGTCCCTGCCCAAGGCCTGGGCCCTGTTTGTCCATCCTCTAGCCCTGACCTGGCTGGTCTCGGTTGAAGCTCTGTAGTGGTTGTCCCTCAACTCATCACAGGACAGAGAGAAAAGGTGCTACCACAGTTCCCTTACATGTAAGGCACTGCTTTTATCCCTCCTTCTCTCCAGTTTGCCATGCTTCCTCCTCAAGTGAGCTTACAGGCACAGCCTCTCAGTGTCCACATAATGTGATGAGGCTGATTAAGATAACTGGCACATTTTGAATGATTTTTATGTAGGAAGGTGGTCACTTAACAAAATGGGATTAAAAAAGCTATAGAATAATATAGATTATATTTTCATCTTCCCCTACAGAAAACAAAAATCATATTGCTGCTTTTGGTATTTGGATGAATGTGTCAGGCAAAACTGGACATGTACTGTCATGATAGCACAGAGCATTCAACTCCAGGCATCAGTACAGGCTGGGGGATGAAGCAATTGAGAGCAGGCAGCCCTGCCAAGAAGGACTTGGGGCTACTGGCAGATCAAAAGCTGGGCAAGGGCTGGCAATATGTGCTTGCAGCTGAGAAAGTCTAACATGCCCTGGGTTGCATCAAAAGAAGTGTGACCAGCAGGCCATGGGAGGGGATTCTGCCCCTCTACTTCTCTCTTGTGAGACTCTAACTGGGGTACTGTGTCCAGCTCTGGTGTCCTCAGCTAAGGAATGACATGGGCCCATAGAAGTAAGTCTAGAGGAGGGCTGGAGCACCTCTCCTGTGAGAAAAAGCTGAGACCTGGAGCTGTTCAGCCTGGAGAAGTCTCCAGGGAGACCTAATTGAAGGGAGCTTATAAGAAAGCTGGGAGACAGAGATTATAGCAGACTCTGTTGTAGCAGGACAAGGGGTAATGGCTTTGAGCTGTAAGGGGGTGGATTTAGCTATAAGGAAGAAATTTTTTACTTGCAGTGTGGTGAAACGCTGGAACAGGTTGCCCAGAAAGGTTGTCAATGCCCCATCTGTGGAAACATTCAAGGTTAGATTGAACAGAGCTCTGAGTAACATGATCTAGTTAAAAATGTCCCTGCTAAGTGCAGGGGGGTTGGAGTAGATAACATTAAGTATTCCTTCCCACCCAAACCAGTCTATGATGACATGATTCTATGATTGTCTTAAAGTGCAGATATCTGGAGGAATGGACTGAAGGGAATATGAGATTAATTTTCAACGTTTGCATGTAATTTTCTCTCAATTTCTTTCTATTCATTGACTGCAGAGAAACGTGATTGCCTCCATAAAATGATCCAGTCTACTTAAAACATGTTTCTGTTACATCCATTGAGAGTACAGGGAACCAATACTTAATGTCAAATGCCTCCAACCATTTGGGATACAGTATACTTAATTTTCTCCTTAGAATGGAAAAGGCATGATCTGGCTTTCTGATTTTTGCATAATACTCTACAAAGTAAAGAAATTCTACAGGTTCAGGTGGTGAGGCTGCCTAGCTCATATTTTGACCCCCTGAAAAGTAATAACTAAGTCAGGACTAAACAATGATTTATGGTAAACTCAAGTCAGCTTCCAGCTGACCTGTGTCTTTTGAGTACTTGTCCACTAAAAACTGACTAAATGAATTTTCTTGTGAATAAATTTCCTAACCAAAAAAATGATTACATCAAAGGAAAATATCACCACTACATAAAATGAAATTAGTGGTAGTTGTGACAGATCTAAACTTTTGGGTATTTCCAGGAATGTAAATGAAGCTTCTGTGCTTTTTGGCCCAAGCCTGGGTGGTGATGAATGTTCTTATCTCAGCAGAGAAGGTGTCTCTATGAACACTGGGTGGTGCAAGGGATTTCAAGGTAAAAAAGAAGGCTTAGTAAGGTAAGTATGTAAAGAAAAAATTGCCCTGGCAAGTAGCTAAACTAGTCTGCTGCATCAAATAATAAGTGGATTTTGCATATATAAATCCAAATCTAAACAGAATGTAGGTTGGTGAAATGTCATTTTTTGTTATTTTCTTAAGAAATTAAATTGTTGTTCTTTCACCAGTGACACTGACATTAATTTTATTTTACTAGCTGCAGTCTGTGACATATATTCCAAGAAGATTATTCTTTCCTAAAGATTTTTGACTCATTTCAGTTAAAACTGAATTTCATTTCTACCAAATAATTCATTAGCTCTGTCTCTGATGTGTCTGGGTTAGAAAATAACAGGTATTATATTAAAGGCTGAAGAGGAAACAAAAGGATTATTTTTCTTTGACTTCACTGCTTCTTTTGTATTCTAAAACCTTTCTGAAAGTTGCCAGGAAGTTCTGTAAAACCAGTGGCTGAAGGATGTTATAAAAACACACAAATATGTCATAGTTAGAGAATGCAGTCATCTCTCCTACCTTCTCCCTGCTTCATAGAAAACTACTTTGTGATTGATTAAATGTTTCATCTTTGCTTTAGCATTTAATCTGTCTCAGCTGTCAGTAGATCTGAGTGAATTTGAAAGAAATGTTCTCACTTAATTTAACAAGTTTCTATGTTGTAACTGAAATCACCTGAAAAGGGTCATTCTTTCACCTGATTGAATGTGAGGATACAGTTAATCAGGATACCCTGTGCATATGGTGTTTCTTAAGGGGCGAGGAAGAGCAGCATTGGGTAAAAATTTTTAAAGCAGATCTTAGGAACGGACAGTAATGGTGAAACTTCAGAGACCCACAGCACACTCCTCAAGCATCCAAAGCCCAACACATGCCTTCAATTTAAGATCTAGGAAGAATTTCTCATATGTCTTAAAAGTAGCATTCAGGTATCTTCAGAGATACCTTATAGGTCTCCTAAATACATTTTCACATGAAAGAGTGCAAGTCAAAATCTCTGCGAGGGATTCTGCTTGTGCAATTGCACCAGCTAAAATAAAAAAAATCAAAAAATAAAATTAAAAAGAAAAATCAAAATCAAAGAATTTTATTGGCAAACCAAAACCACTACACTAGCATTAGCTGACTGCCCTCATATTCTGTGGAGATCAGTGATAACCACCTAGCTTAAACAGTCCTTTTAAAACAAGGTAATCTACAAGCATTTACCTCCCTCTGTTGTCTTGAGAGGGAGTCTAAAAGGTGGTATTTAAATAGGTGCCTTACTTTAGACAGCTAAGTGAAATGGACAGATTAAGCTCTGAATGTGGTTTAGTTTAAAAGCTTTTGAAAATACTGGTCTTCAAATGTGCAGTGCCAGACAGCTTTAGCAATGTTACAAACATTATGTGCGATTCATCTTTAGTCTATTCTTCACATTCATTACACTCCAGATTTCATCACGTGGAGGCTTTTTGTCCCAGTAGACATGTGACTTCCTGAAGAACAGTCTTATTTTGCTCTTGCTCTTCAAGAAAGCTTAGATTTGTAATCACTGTGTTTTGTATCATATAAATAAATGAAAAATGAGGCTTCTATATGACCTGGAATCACTGTTTCACAGCAATAGGTGTGTCTTGTACTTGTACTTACAATGCAGTTATAAGAACTATAGGTTGCTCTTAATACATCCAATTGTTTCTTTATCTGTGCTAAAAGACTTTGCCCAAATGCATAACTTAAACCTTCTTGTTACAATAATTAAGTTAATTTCATGTTTAGACATATAGACACTTGTTTCCTTCCTCTTTAAGCTGTCTCTTATTTGTCAAGAATAGTAATCATCAAATATGTGAGGAAATTACTAATCAAAATACATTATCTGACTGGTATCCAACCTATAGTGAACATTTTCTTCAATGCCTTTTTCAGTTAGTTTCCATAGTTGCATCATGGCTACTGTTGTGAAACACAGACATCTGTCAGAAAAATCAGTTTTATTTTAGGAAGGAATATTCTGCTCAATGTTTTTTATGTGTCAGTGTGAAATTTCACTCATACACGACCTAAATTAAATTACTTTAATAACATTTCAGTTTATTCTGGCTGGTAAGGGATGTCCAAGTGCCTTTCATGAAAACTAACATCAACATATTCCCATAGCAAATTAAACTCTGTTCTTGAATACTGAATCTAAACTTGAATTCATAAACGCATAATATCCCTCTTGTTCAAGAGCATGTATTTTTGACTAATATATTTTGTATGTGTCATTCGTCAAATGGCAGTGCTAGATTCTACACATATCCAAGGGTAGTTGAAGAAAACTTATCCCCCTAAAAATGCCTATTTTGCTTCCATGTGTATTTACATGACCTTTTCTATGCCAAGAAGTATGTAAACTGCAGTATGAAGCTGGAAGATACTTATCCATATTGCAAAGTCATTCTGTATTTGGCATAATTTTTGGCAGCTTCATCAGGAAAAGGCTTGGAGAGAGTAGGTCTATCCCCAGAGCCCCCTCAAAGCAGTTAACCTCAGTTTCTCACTAGTCCTTCTCTAGAATATTTTCAGGGGCTGAGGGCTCCATGAGGAGGGCACTTTCCTCACCCTGATGCTTCCTCTTGTTCCTCTTGCAGGCAGGCACACATGACAATATGTCATGTATAGTAGTCATTCCATTCCTGAAAAGAATTTAAACACTAAACATGACCAAAATCTGATATTCTCTCTATTCTCACCAGACTTTCTTTTAACTAGAGTGGTTCAAACATCTTTCATTTGACACATGGAGAGCTTTGTGCCCATGACAGTTTGAGGCTAATGAGTCAAAGTCTCTTCCTCTAAGATGTCTATGTTCTCAGAACTCAGCAGAAATCTTCCACAGGTACCCGTGGTCCCAGCCAGGCATTCCAAGCATTGAGTTGTTCTAGACTGTTGGCCAGATATTCAGTCTTTAGTTTCAAGACCCCAACAGTCTCTCTAGCCTTCTCTCTTTTTTGGTGCCTAAGGATGTGTTTGAAGACAGAGTGTGTAGACATTGTGGTAGTGGCAGCACATGCATTGGCTAAATATTACTAATAGTTTTATATTTATACAGATCCGTGACACTTTTGATGAAGAAGTAAACAGGATTCTTAAGCTTTTATTCACACTAACTCCAGATTTGTCTTTTATTAGGCAATGAAGAAATTAACTACAGCCTTCAGTTGTCTATGATATTTGATTTCAGCACAGTTCACTTGACATACTCTAATATTGATGTACGGCTCCCAAAGAAATAAATTACATTTAACATGTCTCAGTAATGCAGCAGCTATAGAGAAAAGAAGTAAGAAACTTCTTTCAATGCATCAGCTTAACCCAGACGTAACTGAACCAGTGAACCAAGGACACTTGAGGAAACAACCAACGTAATGCCAGATTATGAGGAATAAAACAAAGCCATCTCATCTAACTAGGCAAAGGGTGGGATCAGAACCACTGTCTCAAGGAAGGCACCAGCTCAAAAGAAGAGGATTTAGTATGTGGACTAATCAGCCAGAGAATTAAGAGAATCATTTAACCAGTAGAAGATAGAATACTGTTTAATAAGAGAACAATGTGATTTGTAGCCAAGGAACATTATTGCCTTTGTTTGCTGAAAAGTATAATATTGAAAATTTTTTATAGTCAGTTTGCTGGCTTTGTGAAATTGATCCATCCAGGTCTCCTTTCTGCACAGAACTATATACAAATCAAATACCTCCACTCTGTGTGTGGATTAGCCTCTTGTACACAGGGTGAGGGAACCTGTCCTGGGACAACAGGATATTTTTTTCATGAGAACAGCACAAAATTCTTCTAAAGGGTATTGATTCTGACTTCTGACATCGCAAAGCTTCCAAACATTTTTGTTACTATAAGACATGGGGAAATGATTGGTTTTTTCCTCCTACTTCATTTTTAGTGAAGAGAACCTAAGTGAGAGGCCAGGAGTGTGACCAGCCTGCAGCTGCAGCACGGGCGGGGGCAGCCCACCCTTCCTGCTGGTGACCCTAGTGCCCTGGCACCCCATGGGATGTGCTCCAAGGATTCCTCACTGAACATCACTGCTGCTCTTCTACTGTTTATGTCCTGAGTCTGGGAGCCAAGTGAATGTGATTTTTGTTCTATTTCTAATAAAAGGCCTTGTGTTGACAGTGCAGGGTCATGTATTGCCTTGTTTCAGTAACTGGCTAGTGGTAAAATGTTTATTGTATGGGCTGTTTGAGCCTAACCTCTGGAAATACTGTGTGTGATACGGACCTGACAAACATACATCTTTGTAGAAAACAAAAACCTTCATGCTTCACCCCAAACCTTCACTTGGGGCTGGAGAATGATATTGTGAAATTTTCATAGTAGATAGCAAAGACTAAGAAGGAAGCAGGCTGTAAAAAGAAAACAAAAACTATCTTTCCATGTGGACTCTCAGACTCCCATGAATATTGTTGTCATACTAACAAAGGAATCAATGTGCTGCTGAAATACTATACCATTCACATTCCCCCCAGCCCTTCCCAAGTCTGCTGGAGGAATGCTGACAATATTACAGTCCAAGAAGCACTGGAAGGGTAAACGTAACAGCAGACAAAAGGGGTGGCTCACAAGAAAATTATTTTCTTGTTACAAAAATCTGGGGTGTCTTAGATGGTTGGGCATAGTCAGCAGAGATTCATGATTTGTAAATAAGTCCTGACTGGCCTGACTACTTTGTATGACAAAATACTTGGATTTTCAGATTACAGGACAGTAGTATATGTGATTTTCTTCATCAAAGCTTTCAACATTGTCAGCCACAATATTCTCATATCTAAGTAGGGATATTATAGAGTAGATGGGTGTGCAACTATATTGTAAAAAGACAAGTTGGATGATCAGGCTCTGAGAGTGGTCGTTAATGGGGTGGACTTTCTCTACCTGATAATGAACAGACAAATTCTCGCAAGGATACTGCAGGGATCTGTCTGATACACATCCCATTCAATATGTAGCAATTACTGGGAGGAGATTATGAAATGTGCCATCATCAAGTTTGCAGATGATACAAAACATAAGGATTAACCAGTATGCTCAGTGTCCGGGTTTTCCTTCAGAACAACCTGGACAGTCTGGAGGATGGGGCCAATAGGGAGCATTTTGGAAGTCAACAGTGACAAATGCAAAGTCTTGCACCTGGTAGAGAACAGTTCCTGGCACCAGCAAAGACTGGGGACTGTGGGAAGCCTGACTAGGAAGCAGTTCTGCAGAAAAAGAGCTGGGAGGCAGCAAGCTGAACAGGAACCTGTGTGCAACAAAGAAAGGCAAGAGCACCCTAGTCTGTATTCCCTTCTAGTTGGCACTGTTTAGATCTAGACCACTGCACACAGGATTGGGTACCCAAAATACAAGAAAGATATTAATGAACTGGAGCATGTTTTTCAGAGGCTCACCAAGCTGTCAGGGCTGGAACAGATGCCATATGAAGACAAACTGAGGGAAGTGGGCTTGTTCAGGGAGGGAGGAGGTGGCTGGGGGGGAACTTAAAACCAGCTGGTCAGTACCTAGAGGGAAGCCATGAAGAAGATGCAGCCAAGCTCTTCACAGCTTTGCTGGTTGGAGGAAGACATGTGGTAGACATGTATTTATGCAGGGGAGGTTCCATCTGGGAATTAAAAGCTTTTTCCCTGTGAGGCAAATCGATGAAACAGGTTGCCAGAGAAGTAGAACCGTCTCCATCCTTTGTGATTTGTTGGGGAGTTACTTCTTCCTTTGATAACTTTTCATCAAGTCAAAGGGACAAGTTTTGACATTCTGAATTCTTTAAGAAACTTACAGAATACCCTTCTGAAATTTCTAATGCAATTATTGGATGAAACTGATTAAAGTAGTGGAATAGAACATTCTTAGTAGTTTTTAGTGATGATCAGTTTTATCACAGTATTTGTGATTTTGATTTTGTGTTTCTAGTTTGGTGTCCTTTCTTGCTGAAAGTCCCTAGACAAACATACTATTAGGTGATTTCAGTACCTTAATTAAGTATTATATTTAATTGTGTTTACAAAACCTCAAGACAAACAAACCTTTGCTAATAGGTATGGGGATGTTGACATAATTGTGCATTAATCATGTTAATTGTATTTTGCACAAGAGTAGCATCCCTAAACACCAATCAGGATAAGAGATTATATTTTGTTAGGCAGCAAGCAAACAGAATGGTTCTCATGCAGCACTAATTTGACACTGTGGAAGATATAGCCTTGCTGAACGAGAATGGAGGTTTAAAATATGGGGTTTTATGTACCTAGTCACAAATGCCATAAGGGGATGTCAAAAACTACCGAAGGATGACCTAATGGTTTACAAGGGTATTAACATCTGACAAAAACATCATGCCATTTCAGTAAAGGAAGATGGTTTCACAGGGATTGATTTTTTGTTGTTTTTGTTTTTCCTTTTTCCAGTAAGAATTGAAGAATTTCAACAAAATGGGAATTTGTTAAAGAAGGAAATTTACTACAGAAAAAATTGTTTTGAAAAGAGTTGTTCACGTGTGTCTTATAACTAAATTCTGGAAGGTGGAATGGAAGAGATGAGCTGTAAAACCTGTACTAAACCTCAAGTAAAACTCCTGATGTTTGTGTGCACAAGAACAGAGAAACACTGACCAAAAAAAATTAAAAAAAAGAAATGCCTTTAGATCTAATTTAGATTTGCAATAAAATCATGTAACTGATATCTTCCCTTTCTGCATGGAACTAAGAGACAGACCCTACCTATGCTGGAAGAAAATATGCAATTTATTCTGCTAGTAGTGAATTGTGTCTTGTGCAGCCTTAAAAACTCCAAGGGAATGCACCAGGTGTCATATATTGAATATTAGAAGTGTACTTATTTGGAAGTAAATACTATCTCTTCCAAACCACAAATTCTGCTGGAGGCCAGAAGCCAGCCAGATGAGCCATAAGAGATCCATTCTGCTTACCTTCAGTATATTCGCAGCCACCTTTTTCCTGCTCATTATAGTTTTCACCCTCCTGTAAACGCTTGAAAAAAACCTGACAAATGCAAAACATGCTATGTTCATTAAGCATTGTAAAACACTTCTTGAGATGTAAAGATGTACTAACACAGAGTAGGAAAAAAAAGAGTTTTCTTATACAGAGATGAAAGAGAAAGTTACTACCTGTAATTAGTTTCTGAGGCTGTACTTTGATATGCTCATAAATTAGTGTGGTCACTGGAAAGGGACAGCTACTCTTTCCTCCTTTATGTCTCCAACCATTTATTTTCACTCTCTGACAACATTTAATATTTAATTACTACTTACTACATTTACTATTTAATACTAATACAACATGATACTTGTTTAGTTTTCAGAGGACCAGTGCTTGAGCTGTTTTACTGCACACCTTCATAGATGCAAATGCTGACCTAGTGTGAAGAGGGAGACTAGAATGGGAAAAGGAAGACAATGTGAAGACAGAGTCTCTTTTTACCAGGCACAGTGGAAAGCTAAATGCACATTAAAACTACAGATCATCAGTAAAAAAGTATGACACCACATTCAGGACCAAACAGTATGCAGGTCAGAGCAAAGAAATGAAGTACTTTTATTACTCTTTATTTCCTTAGAGGAGTTTGTTGAAATGTTGCTGCCTTTATTTTACACGTTATAGGCCAGAGAACATTCTGGCCTCCAGAACCACTGCTCCTTCCCATCTTTTCCTTACAGTGTCTCCAGTACCACACCAGGAGGTGCTACTGAAATGGGGTAGAAAAGAACTCCACAACTAATAATAGTTGTTAGAGTGGTATGTATTTTAATTGACATTGAGATGTGTGGGGAATAACTTCACCAAAGACACACACGAACACCAGAGAGCTTGCCCTCCCTATTATTTATTCCCTGAGGTCTTACATATGCATGGTATTGCACAATCCACCTCATACATATTCATTCCCTGGCCCCACCCATCCTCTCCGTGTATGGTAATTAACTCCACGCCCTTCTGGGCATGCTCAATTCATTATGGTGGTCTCTGAGGGTCTCCAGAAGATGAAGGAAATGGAGTTTTCCTCAGCAAACTCTTCACCTTTATCTCTCCTGGGTGTGCTTTGGCCCCTTTGGCACTTTTTCAAGTCAAAAAGTCAGTTTCTGCTAGCTAAGAGTCTGTGTTTTTATCTGCCTTCCTAGCCTTGTTATCCTGTTGTTTTGGGTTAGTCCTTCTTCTTATCACCAAGGGGCCCTAGATGCTTCTAGTGCCTTAAAATATGTAAAGAGTAACAGGCACAGTGCTCAATATTCACTAAGTGGCTTCTAAAAGGTAGTTTTCTAAAGCACTATTTAAAATACATCCTAAAACACAGTGTATGCTTTTAAGTTTACTATAAAGATCAGGTAGAATTTTCAAACCTCTGTCTCACTGCAGTGGGAAACAGGTATGAATTACAGTCATCTGTCAGTAAAAGCAGAATAGCACTTTTTCATTTTTTATAGCCAAATCAGTTCTTCGCTATAGGCTGAAAGGTGGACCTACGAAGGGCTATGTTGGCACAACCCAGGGCCCTGTGTTGGACCACAGAATGAGTGAGCATAATTTAATAGGCCTAAATCCCAGTTTTTCACAACTGGATTGACTAAAAAAGTTTCTCTACTGCCAGTGTGTGAATATCATTTTTTCCTCATCAGAGAAAAAGAGAATGGAAAATAATGTATGAAAAGAAAGTGTTACAAGAAATAAGACAATATCCTCAGATGACAGGGAATGTATTATGTTAAATTGCAATCTCCTCCACTGGATTTTATATTAGGATTAAAATTGGTTTTTGTTTTCTTTAGGATGCTGATTTGTAATCAATTTGTCCATTGGGCCATTCATATAACTCCAAAAAACCCCACAGGTCTGTACTGTTCTCATATCACACATAAAACTTTGCTCCAAGAGTGGGCTCCACAGTAACAAACAGATTTTCTTACAACAGTTAGGGTAGCTTTATGCATACAATGAAAATGTAAGTGGCTTATGTTACCAAGATGGGTTTTCCTGAAACCTCGTGGATATTCTGCAAGACATTTTGCATATCCAGCCAATCTTTTGCAACAGTATGTAGCTAATGTGGGCCCAGGCTGATGTAGCTAGCTAACCTAATGACTCTTTATTAATTTATACATGTAATTTAATATATATTTACCAAACTGATGTTGGTGATGGCGGTTAGCATGTCAAGGACTCAGTGCTGAATAACTTGCACACCGTAAATTTTCTTGTTGGATCAGCTTTTCTTTTCCTTTCTTATATTTAATTTTGTGACAATTTAATCCTCCAATTCCCAGCTTTCACAGCACCTAATATTGTCCCAGTCTCTGTTCAATCCTGCGGGACTGGGAGTGAGGAAGTAGATTCCCTGGAGGAAAAGGAGTGTGAGAGATTACTTGAGTGATCATCACTGCCCCTCCTGCAACACTGTTTTCCAGCTGTAAACCAGATGCCCTGAACACAGCTCTCTTACCCTCCCTCTCAGCACTGGGTTTCAGCATCTCCCCTCTTGCTTTGCTTTTATCCACCTCGTATGCAGCCCAGGCTCTGAGGAGCATTCTTGTTCTTGTTCTTGCCTTCTTGGCAGGTTACCAGGAGCAAAGAACATCTGGCAGTGTCCCACTCCCCAGAGAAAATCACTTCTCACTCTTTGCCTATAACATGTCCTAGGAACAAAAGCATTCCCCAGTAGGAGGACATCTGGCTGCAAATTACTTTTTGAAAAGAACTTCCAAATTCATGTGAGAACTGTTAACAGCTATAAGAAGCATTTTCTGTGATGTTTGAAATGTTATGGGAGTCATGGGGATACACAGGAAGTGCTGTAGCTCCCTACCCAATTCTCCAAATACCCTACAGAGGTTGTGTAGGTGGTGCTGAAGACCACAGCAATGGGTGTGGATGGCAGAAATAACCGGAACAGTGTCTTAGGGAGTATGCTTAACAGCAGTTGTCCCTAGGAGATCATAGTGGTTGTTTTCTCACGGTATTGGAATTAGTCAGAATAAGGCATAAGTGAATGCATTATGATGTTCCCTAGCTTAATGACTGAGAGTTTTTAATGAATTAATGTTTCTTAAAACACAAATACATGATTTAATTTGATTCTTTATATGTCACCTACCACAGAAATTTCTTCTCTTACTGTTTTGTTGAGACCAATGGCATATTCATGGTTGAAGAATAGCTTTTGGAAAGGATCTTGCCATCAGTTTCCAGGTACAATATATAGTGAACTGAACCATTTCTTTCACCTGTAAATGTAAAAGGAAATTTTAAATATCTTGTTCTTCAGCTATCACAACCTTCTCTACTGGATCAAAATTCTTTTTTGATATAGTATTTTCTTTCTAAAAAATTACTCATTTGCTGAAATAAAACAGAATAAATAAACCAAATCACATGGTTGTTTAATGCAAGAAATGCATTTTCTGCTTTATCATGGCTTCATTTTTGTACCTATCTCATTTTTTTCCACTCTTTTATTGATGAAATATGGTGAATAGCACTGTCTAGTTCTAGCTTCAATGATTACCAGTCTTTCTGAAGATGAAACTTGTCACCTTCCCTTTTTTAATTGCACTCTTTGTTCAAATTCAAAGATTCAATTAGGGATTTTTTTTTACTTTACAAGACACCAGAACATATTAGTTCACTTATTCACTGCAAAGTGCACATGATGTTAAAGCTAGTAGCACTTTTCAGTATCTCCTTTTTAGTAATTCCTTGTATAATTTTGAGCTTTGTTGCATCAAGAGCACTCAAAGGGACAATCCCAACAAAGATATTCAGACCACCCTGTGTGACGTGGCATCATTATTTGCTTCTTTTAATTCCTCAGTCATCCTTATCCTCATTAGAGTCATAGAGCCATAGAATGGTTTGGGCTGGAAGGGACCTCAGTGATCATCTGGTTCCAACTCACCTTCCATGGGCATGGACACCTTCCAGTACACAAGGTTGCTCAGAGCTCCATCCAGCCCGGCACTGAACGCTGCCAGTGGATGGGGCATCCACAGCTTCTCTGGGCAACCTGTTCTGGTGGCTTACCACCCTCAGAGCAAAGAATTTCTTCCTAAAATCTAATCTAAACTTACACTGATTCATTTAAAAACCATTACTTCTTTTCCTATCACTTTCTGTCCTTGTGAAATGTGTTGCAAAGATTTCCCAACTATCCTCAAGTTACATGCTTCAAAATCAGAAGCTAAACAGCCACTGTCACAGTATCCCTATGCCCAATTCAAAAATCTCTTCAGGCATTTCCTTTAGGAACAGTAATGCAAGGCATTTACTTTAGGAACAGTAATGAGAATCCAGATATGTTGCTTCTAAGATATGAGCTGCTAATTCTTGATGGCATTTCACGCTGCTGAGTATATATATCTTTCATGTCCTATGAAAATGCTTAAATTAATTCGAGTTTTATTCTAGTTCATGGATCACTGGGCCTACAACTATCAAATTGAAAATTTATGTAGGAAAATAATATGTGACAATGATTCCTCACTGTATTCTGAGATACACTAGTCAATTCTTAAGCCACATAATTTGAAAAATATTTTTATTTCTCATCCTTTAAACCCTCAGTCGTGCAATTCACTAGTTCTCTAGTTCATTACCTAGTGAATATTGTTTACTGAAACAGTTTAAGTTAGTTCTAAATCACATGGGGTTAGATTTCACTGATATAATCTCTGTTTTAAGGATAGAGAACCTTGAAAGTAACACGAGTAAAAATAATAATTAAAAAAATTAATTGGACACTATCCAATTGTTTGAAAAACTAATTTCGAGCAACAATTGTATAACTGCTTTACAAATAAATAGAAATGGATATGTGAGTACACATTCATGTGCATTTACTATATTAATGCATATTGCTGTGCAGTAACTTTACACGTGACCTTGAAATTTGCTGCAATTAATGGAGAAAGGGAAAGAAAAAAAAAAGCCTTGGGAGAACAAACCATTTGTACTTGTTTTTATAAGAACAGAACTAAATTCTTATGCATACGTGTAAAATCCACAGTTTTCAAGTCCATTTTTTGTGTTTATCATTTAAGTAGTATTTTTACCATAAAGAAACATTTACATTTAATTGTGTCTCATAACATCAGGATCTAGTACTGTTTCCCTGGTAAAATACTGCTAGATATTTTTCCATCTCTTGGTATGGCTTGAGATCATTATGCTTCTGCCTTTTGCAAAATTTATTGAATAAGTAGGATATTACTAAGGCAGATAACAAAGTGATGATGAGGTCCTAAGAAAATAATACAGATTTTTATTCCTAGATACACCAAAATGTTTTATAGTGTTTTCAAAAGGTGCAGAAAATTGGACTAGATGAACTGCTCTTTCTAGAGTTGAATCAGGTTAGGAAATAATTGCCTCCAGCTTCTTGCGGCTTTCCCACCACAAAGTATGGCTCATTGAGGTCAGTCATCATGACTTGACTTCTCCTTAATCTCTTGTTCATGTCTTAGCAGGTGTATTAACTTGGGCTCAGGATCACTCTCAGAATGTCTGATGAATTTCTGATTTTGAAGCACAGCATTCATTGCTTGCTGCTGAATCCTTGCACTATATTCTGCTGTACAGCATAAATTTACCTCAAGGTTGAACAGTGGCAGGTATCGACGAGGATGGAGGAGTCATACAGTGATGAACTTCTGGTTACTTGATATGCCTTTTCTCAGTACAGTATTTTGGGAGATCCAAGGTACAAACAGCCACACACAGGTGAACTATGGATTTCAGGAGATAGGAGCATGGGATTGTGCAGTAGCCAGTACCTGGGGCAGAAATATCTTAACTCGTATCACTTATGATCAGAACAGTATACTCTTAAGCATACCATGTCTGTACCATGATCCATTTCTTTCTACCCTCATGCTGGTGTAGTTAACTAGAACACTGATAGTCTGGCAGCAGTTATTTCAGCAAAAACCTATATTTTTTTTGCTAGTTTCAAAGATCAAGATAATTAAGGTACAGGTATATTGATACAGTTACATATACATTAGGGCATTTACAGAGATGGTTAAAAATATAGTATCACTACAGATAAATCTATATGGATAGAAATGTTGGTAAAATATATAAATATATACCTAAGGTAACTAAGGAAATGACCCACTAAATAAAATTCATATTTGGTAAAAAAACTGGAGGAGATTCTGCATGTCTAAAGCTCCAATTAAAATGACATGAGTCTTTAGTAGAAGCTGCATTGTAAAAGTTTTGCGAATTTTCCCTGAAATTCACTAGTTTTAAACATAACAGGAAGAAACAATTTTATTCTTATGCTGGAGAACAAGAATATGTGAAGGACCAGGATAAGATTTTGTGTCAATGTAGAAATCAGTAGTGGGATGATATTTGACGGACTGCTTGTCTGCAAGCAAACACAAGATGACAAGTAAATTATTTCAAGTTATGGCCAAAACATCAAAATATGAAACAAGGACATGTAAATAAAGTACATCCTATAAGAGATGGCAATTAAACACTTCTCTACTCAACATTGGTAAGTCATCAGCTTGAATTCTTAAACATTCTTGGGCCTTGTGCATCTGTAATCTATGAGGCCTACCTATAGGAAAGTGATCCCATAGAAAACATTCAGAATGAAAAAGAACTCAGATGAGTTGCAATTTTTAGTCCTAGAAGATTGAGAAGGTTTAGCCAAAAACTTGAAAATAGACAAAGAATATGGGAACACTGTATTTTCCATGTCTGCTTGTCTGGTGTGGAAGAATAATGATGTTTGGTCAGCTCTGTAGCAATGAGGAGTAATGTGAGGCAAACTTTCCAACAGCACATTTGGTGGAGCACCAAGATCTGAGGTATCTGTGCAATTGTCATACTGATGCACTTGAAGAGTAGATCAAGTAGACAAGTGCCAACCCAACATTACAGCCATACAACTGCTTCTGCCTCAGAGTGGAGAGGTCAACCAGAGGATTTGTAGAAGGGTCTTTCATTCTTGTACTGAAATTACCACTGTTGTATATTATTATTATGGCCTTTTGTTCTCTATGTGTTGCAGGTCCCCATTTATCTGTGCTTCTTTTTTATGATCTGTAGACTTTGCATAGTACGCTGCACTGAGATCCATGGATGCAGTAGGAGCCAGGATCTCCAGGTAAACCAGGCACAGCCCTGCTTTGGCAGGGTGATCATCAGAACATGCCCTCTGGACTCCCTCTCCCTCCATACCTCGAACAGCTGGGATGTTAAATCTGTGAAAAGGAAAGGCCTGAGCTGTTGTGTGGTGGGAAAGGCATCATATGAACTCAAATGAGATGATCTCCTGTGTACCTATACACAGGAGATCTTATGCAAATTACATTACAATAAGTAGAAATGGAGTTCAGTAAGGGTGGGTCAAATCCACGATAACTTTTTTTGGTGAGGAAAGAAGGAAGTTGTCTTTTGTTTTGATGAGGTACTTTTCATCACAATGTCTTTTCCATGCTGTGTTTGTAGAACATAAAAAGCACAGAACTGTGCCTTTCTTCTCCCTAGCCAAAACTCACTGCATATGTGCTAGGAAATTTCAGTAGTATTATCTCGTTGTTGTTTTTGTTTTGTGGCTACCTTTTACCCTAACAACAAAAACTAAGCCTGGTTTGATGCTAAGCTATAGCTAAAAAGACTCCCTGCAACTCAGTTCATTTCAATGAACCTAACTGTTACCAATAGTATAATATAAATAATTTCAGATTCAATCTCCAAAGCAGCAACCTGAAGGGATCATAGCTAATATGTCTTTGCATATTGAGTAAAACAAGCATACACCACTTGGGATGGAAAGTATCTTCTTTGGCTACATGAAGCAGTCTAAACAGTGGTGTTCTGCATAAAATAGTCTGGGAAGTAGTCTCCTAAGATTTTTTTTTATTGTTTTCAATGTGTACTGATAGAATACCTTTAGACATGGATGTGCTCTGTAGTTCTTGTCAGGATAACACTGATTTTAAATGCACCCTCTTCATCAGAAAGGAAATATTCCTATTTAGGAATAAAAGAGAAAAAAGTAATGTTGATCTATACTTTTCCTTAAGACTCTGTGCCTCTGTTTTAAGTTACCACAACTCACCAAGTATAACAATTTCACAATGGTTTGATATTACCTCCTCACTCTCTCTTCATGCCACCATTTATTACCTTAATAGTTTCACTTCTCTGCAATTTTTATCCCTGCATTTATATGAATGCCATTTCTAATAACTACATAGCAAGTAGATGGCAGTGGAACTTAAGAGATTAATTTATTCTTCTGTGTGCTCAATTGTGAGATGATACCCATGTCTCACAATTGTGCACACAGAAGAATTAAAGAGATTTAAAGAGAAAACTGTATATTAAAGTAACATAAAGTGTCTAAAAGAGTGTCAAACAAATGGTAGTTGGTTGCATGGCTTACTGTATATCACAAGCTAATTGTCTTGCCTATTACATGCATGCACAGAGTTTAACAAAGCCTTTTCTTTTTCTGTAGAATTCATAATAATTTCAGTGAGTATCGATAACTTCTGTCTTTTTTAAGTGAAGCTAGGGAAGGCTGTCATTCCATAAAAGTAAATGTAAATTTCACCCCAGTTGATATTTAAGTATCATAAATTAGAATTTGTTTCTTGGATGGAAGAAATTATGAACAATCAATCTCATGGTACTTGGAGCTTGCCTTCAAGGAATTTCTGAAGTTAGTGTGTACCTTGGTAATGAGAAACACAGCTTTGTTAAAATAATAAAGTTTGTCCCCCAGATACAGGATCAAATTTGTAAAGATGCAAGCTGGCTGAAGTCTGCACAATGCAGATCTGAACTTGATCTGCTCATTATTTATGTGTCCAGAAATATTCAGTTAATTATACGTAAGGTGGTGCTCTGAAATGTACATACGTTGTGAAGTTTTGGCCAATGACATCTGCATTCTATACACACTATTGAGAAATCTGAATGTCCCATTTGTGTCTGCTGATGCACAGCTTAAGTATTCAGAAGGATGCTATTTATTTCTATTGAGTCTGTAAATATGATGTTCATAGCTCAGATAAGCAGCCAGTAATATTTAAAAAAGTATTGTCAGTGGTTGGGCATCTGTACCCAACTTATCGCTCTGACCGCTCTTTTTTCATTGTTGCTGAACTCCTGCTTCTGCTGATTTTCCCCATGCAAATTTCACAAAGGACAATTCAGGGATGAATCCAAATATGAAATTCTTATGTAGAATGTCCTGTGAATTAAGCAACTCAGGGAGATTTTAGGTATACCTTATATGGGTCCAGGTATTTCCAATCTAAGCCTCTATATTTTGTGTTACTTTTTCTTCCTCTCACATTATTCGCTTCAGAAATTTAGGTGGACTTGTTTCCTTGCTTTTTTTATTTACTCATGTCAGGATTCCTGTCCACACAACTAGTCTTCCACATACTATAAGAATATATGTATCATAAAAACTCAAAGAGGATAATTGGGACTTGTGAGGTCCATGAGGAAGATTGTAAGTAGTCACAGACTGTCAGAGAGAAGACATACATATTTGGATATAATGTTCTGTCATACTTAATTTTTATCATCTACCCCCAGTTGTGTGCTCACTTGCCCTGAATAAGTCCTCAAGACTAAACACCAGGCATAGAATATTGCAAGATTTTTCATGTTTAGTTGCATCTACAGCCTATCTCCTTCAGTGCCTGAAGCTGGTGGTAGTGCCCAGTGTTCCATGATGGAGGAAAACATATAGAACATGAAACTGTAGTTTTAATTATAGTCCTGAATGTATATGAAGTAGAGACTGAGTGGTTTGTTATGCCCAAAACAAGCTGTGTAGTGTAGGTCTGCTCAGAGGAGCAGTGGACATACCAATGTATTTATGCTCTAGGTTTGGGAAGGAACATGGATTACTGAAAAAGCAACTATGAAGACTTACCTTGAAATGACAATTCAAGATGAGTCAGCAGTGTTATGCTCTTGCAAAAAATAGTTTCTCTTCTGGTAAGTCCTGACAGGAGATCTGAGGTGTAGGAGGTGGGATAACCAGTAAAATATCACCAGAATTACTGTGTCCATTTTCTGCATACCAAGCTTTAATTTCTGAGAAACATTTTCAACAGGCTGAAATACTTCAAATAAGAAAAAATCACTAGCAAAAGCATGACCTGTGAATAAATCTTGGAGCATTTGAAGGACTTTAATCTAGGCAAGAGAAAACATGTGAAGGAATGAAACTATAATATTTTAATGCATAAAGCAGAGGGACTTCAACAAATCAGAGTACTGGGCAATTGTTGTAGTTTGTTTGAGTTTCATTGTTAATGGATGTTCTGTATCCCCCCGTTTCCCTGAGTTAATGGTTTTGTCCCGAAAATTGTTTCCACCCCTTGAGCTTCCAGTTGTACCTAATCCAACCGCTTCTTCCTGAAAGTTCTAAGTCAATCCTTCACTTGGACCAACCCCTGTCTAAACCCCTCCCGGGGACTCCCCTAATCCTTGACACCCCATTGGCCCAAGTGACCTGTTCTCCTCCCACTGTTTTCCCATTGGTCCTGAAGTATGAAACTCCTTCTTGTCCTCCTCCCACATCCTCTCCCTGTTGGTTAGAATTTGGTACCTGCCCCTGGGACCACCCCCATTTATAAGTTGCTGCAGCCTGTATTCTAGGTCCAGTCTGTCCCTGGCTGTTCAGGAGAATAAACCCTTCTGGATTACAGAGGATCTCCCTCTTTGCCTCCAGCCTGTGCCGATCTAAAGACCTTTGTGCCGTAGAGCGAAGTGCTCTAAGCCGTGTCTCTCATCGCCTGGTCGGGAGACGTGTCCCACTCACAGCACTGTGCCACAGTGGCTGAGCTAGCTAAAAGACTCCCATACAGCGTCAGGCAATCACCAGCCATAGGAAGTTCAGCAAGGGAAAATGCTGGATTCTGCACCTGGGATGCATGGACAGACTGGGGAATGAGATGCTGCAAAGCGGTGCCATGGAAACAAACTGGGGGTCCTGGTCGATGGCAAGCTGAACATGAGCCAGCAGTGCCCAGGCAGCCTGGAGGGCCAGCCCTGTCGTGGAGACATCAGGCACAGCATCACCAGCTGGGCAAGGGAGGGGGTTGTCCAGCTCTGCTCTGCACTGGGGCAGCCTCACCTCGGGTGCTGGGGGCAGTTTTGGGCACAATATAAGAGAGATACTAAACTGTTAGAGAGTGTCCACAGAAGGGCAACAAAGATGGTGAAGGGCCTTGAGGGGAAGTTCTATGAGGAGCAACTGAGGTCAGTTGGTCTATTCAGCCTGGAGAAGAGGAGACTGAGGAGAAACCTCATTGCAATTACAACTTTCTTGTGAGGGGAAGAGGAGGGGCAGGCACTGAGCTGTGCTCTGTGGTGACAGGACCTGAGGGAATGGCCTGAAGCTGTGTCAGGAGAGGGTTTAAGTGGGATATTAGGAAAAAAGTTCTTCACTCAGAGGGTGACTGGGCACTGGAACATCTCCCCAGGAAGTGGTCACAGCACCAGCCTGACAGAGTTCAAGGTGAGTTTGGATAATACTCTTGGGCACATGGTGAGATTCTTGGGGGTGGCCCTGTGCAGGGCCATGAGGTGGACTTCAGGATCCCTGTGGATCCCTTCCAACTCTGCTCATTCTGTGGTTCTATGATTTTGTTAGTAAATCAAAATGACTAATTTCTTCATGATCACCAGAGACAAAAGAGGCACTTATCTTAATCATAGTCTGCTCCTGGTTTTGAGTGATTTCTTTAAATGCCTCTGAGCCTGGTTTTTCTGCATCTCTGTGCTATTGTACAGGGACTGGATGCTGGAGAGATGAGAAGAGGTTGTAGACGGATTATTTGTCATAGGGAGTTGTCCATGCAGGGTACTCATACTGCGATTTTTTCCCGTTAGTCTTTCCATGGAACAATGAAGAAAAAACTTCCAATACGTGGTTTGGGTTTCTAAGTCCACTGGAAGATTACTCGTAACTAAAGAATTTCATTATTTCTATGGCTTTATCTTAGATATTGAAAAACCTTTATGGTTCTTTTTTCCATTGAGTTTACCATGAGAAGAATGGCAAACATTTTGTTTGACACTTGACAGAAATTCTTTTGAGAGAAGATTTCATTGTGTGATGCAAACTTTTAATATAAATTTTCTAGGTTAACAAATATATTTGTTGTAGGGACAGATGCATTAGGGTTATAGTAAGTGTAGATATATCTGGATTTTTATTGAATAATATTCCTCTCTGTCTGGGTTGATAGACTAATAGCCCAAAAACTGTGTACTAAACAAAACCCATCGTCAATAGGGCTATAGTTTGAGGGGAACATCAGTGACTGTGAGATAACCAGATACTAAGGCTCTGGTTTTAGTGACTGGAGAAAAAAAAGCTGTGAGACTGTGGGTGGAGAGACACAATATTAGAGGATAAGATGTGAGGAAGACCAACAAAAAGTGGAGCAGCACAAGAATGAAAGAAAGTGTCCAGAGTGCTTGTGGTCCATAAGGTGAGAAATGTGCTTGGATTCCCAAAAAAACATCTACTACCCCAATGCCTCAACCTGAGAACCTGGTGGGAACACATGGAATTGCCTCATTGTTCTCACCTTCAACAGAATATCCACCCAACATTTAAGTAAACAAATAACTGAGAATAAACACCTTCATGCATGTTTTAAATATACAGCCTTTCAAATATGCTGTTAATTTTCAGTGTTTTCTTGAAACTGATTTAATACTTAAAATCATAAAGGAATCTAGAGAATATTTTAAGCACTTGATTATTTGTTTTAGGTGTTTAAGTTTAGCCTTTTAGGTAGAACTTTAAGATAGAAATGCTCTTGAGCTAAGCTTCTGTTCCTCATGAATCGCAGTTATATTTGCATTTTATTTAACGTACATGCTGAATGTCTGAAGCTAGGAAAATATGATCTTTCTTGAACCTGAAACACCTCAGGTGATATTATTGCCAAGCACACTGATATTGAAAAAGCATGGATGGTTTCTTTCACTAAATTCCTCCAGAACCAGGTCAGGATGACTCAGCATTACAAGTAGATCTCATCTGAGATACTTGCAGGGAGGAGCAAGCTGACCCTGGGCTGTCAGTCCTGTCACAGGTAATGAATCTTTAGGATGTTTGGATAAGAAGTATAAGATGGCTTGGAGGGAGATTAGCTTGCTGTTGATATTACTATAAGGAGAGGTTATGAACTGGTAATTAAAATTATCAGAGAGAAGCCTCTGCCCGAATCAAGGTGAAAACAAGCCCATATGTCAAAGTCAGTAGTATGGATTTTATTTAACAGTAAATATGAGTGTGAGAAAGAGGCAGAGAAAGATAGAAGTAGAAAAGTGGAGAAAGGGGAAAAAGAAATTGAGAGAGATAGATTCAGAAGAAAATATCACTACTCTATGGATCCTGATGGTGTCCTGTTGATCCTCTTCTTCTAATCTTGGTGGTGAGGATTCCCCACAAACATGGAGTTCAATGGATTAATATGCAGTTGGCCAGGTGGGAACACCCAGGTACCTCCCCTTGGAGGGGGCAGAGACTGACAATCACTTTGCATTATGTGCAGTTGTCTGGTGAAAGGCCTCATATTTTTATACAGAGTTCAGTGAAGAAACTTATAGGAAACAAAATACCCTCCAAAATGCTCAATACATTTGTATTAAAATCTGGATTAAAAAAATTTGCTCAGTTGAACCTGGATTTTATACCTCTCTGTTATTTAAAAATATTTAAAAAAAACAGTGTTAAAGGTAAGTTTTACAATAGATTTAATCTGGTACATTTTCTTAAGGAAATGGCAAAAAATTATGTTACTTTGTGTATATTCTATTTAATATTCTTTGTGTCCTTAGGGCTACCTATGTGCTGCTAATTACGAGAGTGTGCATTTCTGAAGTCTCAGCAGCAGTAAGGAAGCAGGGAAAATTGAGTGCACGGAGTATGCTACTGTAGGCAATAAAGTCATGTCATATAATAACCAGTTTTCACTGGAATACCTCAAAGCACTTTGCAGTCATAGTTGTTTTCATGTTCAATTTTTCTGTCTCCAGTGGTTGCAGTGCAACCTCCACTTTGAAACGTGGGGACTTAGCTGAATGATAAACATTGTGAGCATAACATCAAAGATAAATTCTCTTGAACTAAGACAGGAATTGCTTCTCTTTTTTCCTTTGGTTAGAGAGACCTGAATGTAAGATGGTTAAGTGGAAAGTTTTCAAAGCCAATGATTCTGGCTTTTAGGACTATTTTCTTGTGAAATTGAAACTTATTACAGATAAGAGTCCTTTTGTTTTTCTATTGGTGATAATTCTTGTTTTTGCAGCATTATAACCCACTCTTATTTCTTAAATAATTTAGAAGGAAATTTAAACTCTCTAACAGATAATTTTGGAAAGACCTGGCTTCTGAAGAGTATTGCAACATCTTCTGTGTTCTTAAATAACTCTAGGCTGATCTATTTTCTTGTACTTGCTTAGTCTCCTTCATTTCTGAAAGCAGTTTTTATTCTACTTTTCCCTGTCATGGGAATGACGTGGTTTCCACTTTCTAAGTAAGTATCATTCATTAAAAGAACTCTTCAGCCTAAATCTGTTGTGTCTATGAGAATAAATTTTGTTCCCCTAGAGAATTTTTCTAGCTTTCTTGCTATCAGTTTAAAATTGTTGAATTTACCCTGTTATACTTGATAAGATTCTTTCACCATGAGTTTCTGTTACTGACTCAGATCTAAAAGGAAGCATTTTCTATTTTTACATTTTCCTGTAAATTAATCAGACAAAAATGGAACTTGGAATTTTCATAATTTAAGTCACAGAAATGGTTTATTTATCAGGGATGCCTTGCAGAACACTCCGGTCATTACAGCTGTGTTGTAATTTAAACATATCTTTCTCAAAAAATTACATTCTGTCTAAGATATTAGAGGACCAGTTTTAGTGTCATTGTTATATAGAATTGCATCCCACAAAATTGATTGCCCTGGAGTGACTACAGCTGCAAGATGCTCTGCAGCTCCAGATTATGAGCTCTAAACAGCCTTGATGTTATCAGTGGAGGGATACCTACCTGGCTTGTTACAGCTGCTTCCAAGGATGCAGACTACTCAGAGCAGTCTATCTTGCAGGATACTCCAAAACTGGTAATCCATATTCAACCCCCTTAGTAGGAGATAGTTGCCTGTCCTTATGGAGGCAGGGCTGAGAGGGAGAAAAGCAATTTCCTGAAGTGCTCATTGTATGTCACTTCTAATCATTAATGATTGTTTCAGGGTTTCATTAAACGAATCTAGGAGGTGACCTCATTGGATTAATCCATGAACACATCAGATTAATGATTTCAAATGTGCAATTTTTTTGGTCTTTCAAACATCAGAACTATATTGTAAACCTGTTTTATGACTATTTTTGCATGTTGAATTTTTCTTTATTTTATGACATATTTTCCAGAAAATAACATCAGTGCCCATAATGCTACAAGCTGTGCAACACCCCTCTCTCTGGCTGTCTATGCTGCAAGTGCAGCTGTAACCCGTATCGTCCTGTTGGGAGATAAGAAAGGAGCTACAGAGATGTTTGGCTGTCACTGTGCTGCTGGTTGACTTTGGTGTCTGTCACCAGCCTGCTCTGCTCGTCTTGTTTAAGTGTTGTAAAATTGCCCTTAGGTTGGAGGGCACAGTGCCCTACCTACCTCACTGTCACCTTCCCTTTCCCTTATGGAGGAATACACGCTAAAAGCTGTTTATTAATTTATTTTCATTATTATGATTCCGCTAAGGGCAATAGAGACACACAGGCTATCAGAAGCAGTTCAGGGTAGCTCAAGGTTAAATCTGGATGTGTTTGTCCATTCACAGTGATGTAAATTAAATCACTGTTCCAAAGGACTGGATTGGATAGCACATGGTGAGCTGAAAGTAAATTGGCTTGGGTAGGATGAACTCTCCTTTGTGCAGTGAGTATGGACAGCAATTCCTTTTGTCCTGAAATGGAAAATGATTGTCAAAGATCCTGCAATTCAATCTTCTTATGTGTCTTTCTGACTTTAAAGCATTATGAGAAAGCTGCTAATGTGTTGCCAATTGATAGCTTAAAATCTAATTTTTTTCATTTTATTGTATTGTAAAACATGAAAGTGGCATTAATTTCAATGATATGCAAATGGTAAGTGATCATTCCTACTTGGCATTCCTGATGAATAGGAAATTATACTAACAACTTTCACTATTCTTTTCATTTATTGTTTGGGAATAATTAGAAATTAATGACTATAAAAAGTTGTTTTGCAAAAATGTGTCTTTTGTCCTTTTTTACCACATTTATTTCCAACAGTATCTGCCTTTGTAACTTTATCTTACACAAACACTTTCCTTCTACCACTACTGACACTGGAGTTTGAATACTAAAATTCTAAATAAAAAACCTCTTTCCAAATTATTCCTGTTCATTGTTTAGGGTCTTTGTGTTACCATATTCCCTGAGATCTGAAGCTAGAAGAAAGGGGGGAAATCCCAGACTTTTCTAAATGTATAAAGCATAATTTCCCCTCCATACTGGGCTCTGTGACCTTCAGTTTGGTTAATAGGATGCTAAAAGTCAACTACATCACACATTTTTACATGGGCCATTTATATGGTCTAATTAGTTAGATTTATTTTCATAGAAAGCACTAGTTATGGGAAAATATCTGTGTTTTTGTGCAGTTGCTTAGATATTCTTGGCCCCTAGTTACTCATCCAGATAGACGTCTTCCATACTGCCATTTGTGCCAGTTCTGTGGAATATCTTGGCTATTTTGTGCTTATTGTCATATTTTCACATGACAATTTATTGTCATATTTTCACATGACAATAAGCACATTTTTGGACATGTGACTTGATCTCAGTTCCTTACTGACAATAATGAGATAACTCCTACGACTCCATGTAGACACCTAAATGGAAATGTCTTAATTTGTAATTCAAAAATGCTCAGAGATTCTTCTGGACCCTTCTTAAAAGATCTCTCCATTCTTACTTTTACTACAGAAAGCCTAATTTTACCTTAGTGCTGTGTAACAGAGATGTAGACTTTTTTTACAAACATTCATACCTACTTCTGGGTCTGGAAGACACCTATACCCCACTTGGATTTCAAGGGGACCAACCACTCATCTACCTGACTTCTCAGGCATATTGCAAGGTATCTCCATGTATGATAGATTTGTCAACTAAAATTGAGCCTACCGTGTGTGTAAATGATACCCATTTGAGATTGTTAGACACATACATAGACAAATTACTTACTCTTACACTGTCCATGGCTATGTACTAAAATGACCACTTGATCCTAAGGGGACATTAATGCTGGGACACTAGCTCTGATTCTGAGACCATGTGGTAAAATCTGGCTATATCATTGCTGTTAAACCGTCTCCTTCCAATTCAGAGCAGCTACATTCAATGTACTCTGAAAGTGTACATTGTGTTGTCTAATTCACAAACTGTGCCTGTGAATTGTTTGGAAAGAGTGCTAATTCAGTAAGGCTAATAACTGTGCTAGAAATGAGTGCAATAACAATACTACAAATTATATCTAGCATTTCAGTGTCCAGTTCTTCCTTGGTGTTGTTCATTTGCTGTAGATGCTTAATGATTATTGACAAGAATACTGGAGGGCCTGTATGGAATGTATAAGCATGTCTCATAAGGAAGATCTGACACCCAGAAGGTATTCATCAGAGAAAATTACCAAAGCTGTTTTCAGGTGAAAATATTCCATTTGATGTTATGTGACTATATTCTTATTTCACCCTGGAGAATAATATAACAGCCAGCAAACTTCATTTGGAAATAGCACTACTCAAAGAAGCATAGTTTGTTTCAGTGGAATGTGACAGCTATTTGCCAGGGAAAATAGTATAGCAGATCTGTGTAGGAGTGAGGCCAGGGAAGAATCCTGCATGTCACGACAGGACACAGAATGAAGGCACAGCACACAAAGTGAGCTCCAAAGGCAGGAAAGAGAGAGTTTATTTACAACTAGGGTTTTTATAGTTTTCCAGGGATTGTCTCTGGATTGGAGGGAGAAGTTGCTACCTCTCCATCCACACTGGCAGAGACAAAAGTCCATCAAAGGTCCCTCCTTGAGAGAGGAATGTAAACAAAGATTGTTTTTCCTACAAAGTCCTTGGAAGACTTCACTTCCACATGTAAACATTCGAAAAGTTTTAGAAAAGTTAGAAAACTCCAGAGATTCTCAGAAGGCTTTAAAAATTCTCAGAAGGCTGTAGAAATTCAGGGTGACATCTGCATGCCAGGGAAAATACAGAGACTGTAAGGAGGTGAAAGGAGATCAACAGCTCTGAGGTTATTTATGTTGTAGAAAGGTAAAAAATAAAAACTCACTTAGTATCCNGGATTGTCTCTGGATTGGAGGGAATTTTTTTGCTAATATGTCTTCTCTTTTATAAAATCTGCTTATCCGAATACAGCATGTTGAAGAATACTATACCCTGAAACATCATTTTAGCTGATGTGGAAAGCTACTCAGTGAATCAGTCCCGGATGCAAGTGCAATCAGTGTTCATTGGCACATCCTATCCAAGTAATGATCAGGCCAAATTTTTGCTTATGCTTCCATCTGGAGAAGGTTTTGTGTGGGCACAGTGGTTTTCCTGAATACAGTAATTACCGACTTCAAATTGCTGCAGGTCTTCTACTCATAAGATATTGCACTGACTTAAATAAAGGGATTATTACTAAAGGATTTAATTATATACCTATGTGAGCACTTTTCATGTAGTAGTGTATTTCAAATTTTGTAGGGGTGAAAGGGAGCATTCAGACAGAATAATCTTAATTACACTTTGGTGGGAGTGGAGAGTGCTCTCAGTAGGGTAGCAGATTGCTGGTCTGAAAAGGAGACCAATAGACTGACAATCCTTGAGAGATGACTGTCAGATAAAATGAAAAATGTGTTTTCAGTGTAAAGTTAGCGTATGCAGGGTGCAAGAGTTACCACAAGACAGAAGGCAGCAAATTACTCAGGCTGCTGCCTCTCAACTCCATGAGGGTAATGCTGTCTAGTGCTTTACACTGCTACTTAATTTATATTCCATAAAGATGTATTTGTTATAGCTGTCTCTGATTCAAATGAAAAAGAATTTTATCCACATTTTTAAACACTTTTTTGTTCTTTCTGCTGAGAGAAATAATATGGGCGTTAAGATAAACTGGGTTTATCTTAACAATACATGTCTCTACACAGAGTCTGCAAATATGGGTCACAAGGACATTCCCTGTGCACACTTGTGCCAGCACCAGTCCCAAGAGCAGCTCCACGAGCACTTCGGCCCAGCTGGGGGTGCATCCCCCAGGTCAGTCCTGTTGCACACACGTGGCCTCTGAGCTTGAGCCCCTGAGTGCTCCCATTCCTGGGTGTCTACAAGGCAAGGCTGAGGCTGCATCTTACCTCTTTGCTAAGGCATGGAACTTCATTCCCTTTCAAGGCTTGTTGTGTCTCTGGCATGCCTGCTTCCAACCTTCCAACACCTTCTTGTAGCTGGACCTTCTTTCCCTCTGTGCCAGATCATTTCTTTGTCTCAAATTACCACTGCTGAGTAGTTACAGCTAGGTAGAATTCCTGCCTCAGTTGCTTTTTGTCAACAGACCAAGAAGAGGAAGCTCCAAATAGTCTCTGTTGTATCTCTGGTTATTCAAATTTTAAATGTTAATACAGAGGCTTCTGGGAGCTGTACCTTCAGCTTCCTGCTTGGAAGTGCATATAATAAATGATTGATCGTGTGTTACTTGGGATAGAAAAAATATAAATAAAACATATGAAGGGCTTCTAGGTAAAAGAACATAAAAAATCTAAACATATTCTGGTATTGTTTTACTCTTTTGTTGGCAGACAAATATCACACTTTGGGAACTGTGGGTGAATAATTTATTCAGGAGCTCAATAAATAAGGAAATCAAGCACATACTTGAACAGATTCAGGTTTTTGATTTTTTTCCTTTCTATTTGCTTCCTTTTAAAATTATAACACTTTATAGATAAACTTTTTTGACATCCCCATTAACAGAGGACTCCTATGTGCAATTTGTTACATTTCATACCATGTTTGTACTCAGAATTCGTGGTAATAGTTATTATGAATGGAAAATTTAGCATTTTTCCTGATGAAAAGAGATTAATTTGAAATCTATTCCACTAAGTTTATATGTCAGTCCGTTCTTGATAATTTTGAAATATTGGGCAATTTTAATCTCACTGAAAGCTGTGTAGAATTCTTGAAAACAATCAATTATGTCTTGTAGGAGAAGAGAATACAGGTGACCTCACCCCTGATAAGTAACAGCTGTGTTAATTAACCAATACAGCCTGGCCCCTGATGAGTAGCAGCTATATCAGTAAGGATGAGTGAGATAAAGGAGTTGGCAAGGGGAGAGGAATTGTGGAGGAGGAACTTTGAGGAGTGTAAAGGAGGATCTTTGAGGATTGTAAAGGAGGAACTTTGAGGATTGTAGAGACTCATGAGGCAGGATCCTGGGGAGTGAGAATCACTGATGAAAGGTCAGTCTGGGTCTGCAGTTGGAGCCTGTTGTTAGAACCTGCAGCCACAGTCTAGCTAGGTAAAAGCCTGCAGTCAGAGTCTGTAAACTAATATATGCAGTCATAGTTCATCAGGAAATACCCAGCAGTCAGAGGCTGCAAAGGAAATCTACAGTAGGACCTTGCAGTAGCCAGAGTCAGCTAATAGCTGGGGTTAAGATGACTAAGCTGTGAGGAGGAATAAATCAGGACCTTTTTTATGCTGTGTTTAACAGGAAGTCTGTGCCTTGGCTATTTTTGCCCTCTAATAAGAGGGCTGCTGCAACAATGTCCCTACAAATTTACTGAAAGTGTTATTGACTCAAGGGAGAAAGGGCCAAAATAATACCTCTCTTGAGGCAAATAGAGAGTGAAATCCGCCTTTATGCATTTCCTTTACTAACAAGCAGCCATTTCATATGCATGTAGTTCAACACTCATGCATGCTTTTCTCTTTATGTGTACTTCATAAAAAGATCATCTGCTGTGGAGCAGAGGTAATTTAACCAGAGTGATTTGGCTGACATAAATGAAATAGGACTCAAATATGATATAAATCATGTTTCATTAGCTTTATTGTCTATAGGACAACCTGATACTTTGGTCTTCAGGAATCCAACCAGTAGCAATATTTCTTCTTCCAATTGCATAGTGGAGTTTTAAAACATTAGAACTATGGTATAGCACTGTATGCATGGTCATGAGTAGGATTCAAGTGCTGCAGAAATCAAACGCCTCTCATCTGTGAATGTCATTCTGTGTGAAAATTATGTGTGAACAAAGAGAATTGCTCCTGTCGAAGGACATTCAGCTGTCATCTCTTGAAAACATCACCTCTTAACTGCGAGAAAAAATTGTGAGTAATGTAGTGTTAAGTTTATTTGACTGTGGCATCTATTGCAATCAGGCTGTGTTGTAATCACAGAATCATAGAATGGTTTTGGGAAGAGACCTTAACAATCATCTAGTTCTACCCTCTATGATCAGGGACACTAGATCCTATTAGACTCTACCAAGCAGAGTACCTCAAGAGGATAAAATCTACTCTCCTGAACTCCAGGGTAATGAGTTTGTTGTGTGACCTTCCCACTGCCCTACGGATGTCAATTTTCACCATTTTATGGTCCCTGCAGCCCAGGCTGCTTCACATTCTCTGTCAGCTCCTCCTTGTTGCTGAGAACAAGGTCCAGCATAGCACCTTTCCTTGCTGGCTCCTCTATCCCTTGGAGAAGGAAGTTACCATCCATGCATTCCAGAAATCTCATGCACTGCTTATGCCCTGTTTTGTTGTCCTTCCAGTAGGTATTGGGATGCTTACATCCCTCATGAAGGATAGGGCTTGTGAAGAATTGGGCTGCTTTTATCTGTCTATAGATGACCTCTTCCTGTTGGTTTTCCTGGTTGGGTGGCCTGTAGCAGACCCTCACTATAATGTCATCTGTGCACTCCCTCCCTTTAGTCCTGACTGATAAGCTATCTGTTGTCTCCTCATCCATCCCCAAAGGAAGCACAATGGACTTCACCTGAGTGACAGCTGAGGGTGGCATTTCCCCCTTGTCTCCTTGCCTGTCCTTCCAAAAAGCCTGTGTCCTTCCATTTCAATGGTCCTGTCTAAGAGCCATTCCATCATGTCTCCATGATGCCAACAAGATCGTGGCCCTACAGGTGTGTGCATGTCTGCAACTCCTGTTTATTCCCCATGTGATGTACATTTTCATAGAGGCATTTGAGATAGGGCTCCTGATGCCTTGAGAGGCTATCTGGAACAGAGGCTAGACAGTGTTAAAGGAATAAAACAGGTACTTATTAAAACTTAAGGCATCATTCTGATGAATTTGCCTTAGTGACTGGATGGAATTTCTTTGTGCTGCCTTTCAGGTGCTCTCCTGCTGACCTGTGATCCCTCTCCAATGCCCTTGGAATCTTGGTCTGGCACTGGCATCAAACTGGTAGGAGTGGGATGGATTGAGATTCCCCTCCCCCAGAATAAATTTAAATGTGTAAATGTTTAAATTATAGCATCACACCAGTCTGCAAAGCGTGAATTAATAGGTAGGGAATAAATGAGCCTTGGTGGATCTCTGTGCAACTTTTGGGGCATGAATAGTTCATCTGCAGTACAGACATTCACTAAGTGACTCTGGAGCCTAAGATGCATTTTTAAATCTGCTGCAGGCACTTCAGCAACTTGGTCTAATTTCAAGAAAATGGGATTTTATAGTGCAAGTGCTGAAGTTAAAAACTGAATCTGATACTTATTTCAATTTTACCCTTTACAAAACCTCCTCAGAATACTTGAAAAGATAAAAACTTTCTCCAATAGTTTTGGCTTGCTCTTAAAATCTTTAACTTCAGAGAATTTTCTAGTCTTTGGCGCAAAACATGAACCTGAATATCAAAGCTGAAAATCAAAAGAAAGGTAAACAGAATTGTTGTCTTGGGTTGCAATGCAGTATGTAACCAAAAGTGTGCATTCTATTGCCATTGTTGAAACCAGTTGGGGAGGTGGTTTCTTTATCTCTTCCATGACCCATTACTCATAGCTCTGGGAGGGAGGGGGCAGGTGTCTTCTGTTAATGGGCCAGCTGTTAAAACCAGGTGGGGTAGTGTTTCTTTATCTGTTCCAAGACCCATCCTCACTCCAGGAGGATATCTGCTGTTAACGGGCCATTAAGGCTCACTGCATGACTGATAAAATTCATCATCCCATTGCGAGATGATTCACCCAGTGGGAGGAGCCAAGCATTCCCACCTGGATAAAATATGGGATTCAGAACACCAGGACAGCCTGTTTCCACTGGATTCCCTGAGGAAGACTGTACCCATCTCACCTCCACTGGACCTTCAGAGGAAACTGCATCCTTCTACAGGATCATCTCTGCTTCAACAGAACCACATCTGTCACTCTGGGAGGATTTAATTGGACTGCTACCAACACCCTCACCAACAGGGTGTCAGATTGTATTCTGACTCTGTCAATGTTTTCTTTCTTGTTTGTTTGCTTTTTTTGTACTACTGTGTTTTTATTTTTAATATTCCTAGTAAACAACTGTTATTCCTATTCCCATATCTTTGCCTGAAACCCCCCTGATTTCAAAATTATAATAATTTGGAGGGAGGGGATTTACATTCTCCATTCTAAGGGGAGCTCCAGCTTTCCTGGGCAGGTACCTGTCTTTCCAAACCAAGACTGATTTTGGCACCCAATGGGAGGCACGAAAGCCTCAAGAGAAAAAGGGTGAAAAAGGAATAACAGTTCTTGAGTGACCTAATTTTTGTGCACTGGATATAGAAACCTCATTGGGTAACACCATGTGGTCTAGCTTACCCTGGTTTGGGTGGCATGTGGTCATGGCTATATTTCTCCCATTTGCAGGCCATTATCTAAACGTGGGTCCTATAACTAAGGGTACTTTTTAATCCAGTTTGCTTTATGGGTTAATAAGGTGAGGAATTCATGGTTTTTGAACTTTCTCTGGAAGGCAGGCACACGGATTCAGAGCTATCATACGTTGACTATGTGGTTTTGGGGTTACTTTAACAATGGTACCTACTGTGAGGAAATGACACCAGAGGAAATTTTTCCCCAACCCTTCACTCAGCTATTTGAGTCTACCCCACCAGTTTTTGATGGGTTCAAATATTCTCTAAATGCTAATGATATCATACAGTGGCTGGTGTTGCTGATATGCCTGTTCTGTTTAGCATTCACTGATAAGGGGATATTGACTTGGATGACCACCCTGATACTTACCCCAGAGAATAGGGATGCTGACCCTGCCCCACAGCCGACCTTAGAAACGAACCATCTGGATTGGGTGGGGGTTCTGGTGAAGGAGATGAGCCAGGTGCTGAAGGAGCACATTCGCCAAGTGGTGGCCTCATTAGCCCCTGCCAGTGGGAAATCCTCCCCCTGCTCTGACAAAGGAGAGTCTGATGGTGCAGCAATGGAACCCATGGATATTACAACCATCCAGGTTCCAGCTCAACCACAGGGGCCGTCACAGCTAGCAGTAGTTGCCCCTGTGCAAACAAAGAAGTCGAACATGAAATCAGAGCACCCAGGTAATAAGAATAAGAAAGGAGGGCCCTCACAACCTGAAGGAGAGCCCCAGGCTGAGATCATCACCAAGTCCTTGTCGTATGAAGGTCTCAATAATTTGCAAAACATATTGCACCATGTGGGCGTGAGCTTACAGCTAACAGCGTGGTTACTTTGGGTCTGGGACCTTATGGGTACAGGTGTGCAACTAGATAGTGGTGAAGCAAGGAATTTTGGACCCTTGACCCAGGACTCAGGTGTGAACCAGGTATTTGTAAGGGAGCCAGGGCCCCTTTCCCTCTGGGAGTGGCTTTTAATGAGTGTGAGAGAGAGGTTTGTCCACAGAAAAAGAATGAAGGAGCACCATCATAGAATGCACTGGAAGACCTTTGAGGAAGGGATCCAAGAGCTGAGGGAAGTGGAAGTACTGAAGGCACTTTTTGGGAGGAGGAGAGAGCATGATGTCGACTCTGACAAAATCAGGTGCACAGGGTGAATATTGTGGAATCTGGCAACTCTAGGGCCATCTCAATATACCACTTTCATTGCAACAATTAATGCCAAGGACAATCGAGAGACAGTGGGTTCTGTCGCCAATAAACTTAGAAATTACGAGAGTGTGATCAGTGGCCCGATGCAGGCTCATATCTCTGCTATGGTTAAGGAACTCAAAGAGGAGGTGAGGGAGCAGGTGAGGAGGAACAGTTCCCATGTGGCACTGTTGTGAGTTACAGGCCCCAAAGTCAGAGTCCAACGTCCCCCAGCTAGAGAGAGAAGGTAAACCCCAAGAGCTGACCTGTGGTCCTTCCTGTGAAACCATAGGGAAGACATGGGAAGGAGGGATGGGAAACCTCCTTCTGTCCTGGCAGCATGGGTGCGTCAGCTCAAGGAGGGAAACACTAACTGAGGGAGTTCCACTAAAATGAAGGCAGCCTCAGCCTCCCATGACCAAACTGCCAGATATTAAAGAAGTGAGCTCTGTTGGACTCCCTTGAAGGAACCTCTACTATGTACATCCAGGAAGGGAATAAACGCAAGAGGGGCCCTGCCTCTAGCCAGGGAGAGACACGGGGAAAACTGGGTCTATTGGACAGTGTGGATCCAATGGCCTGGCACATCAGAGCCGTAGAAATACAAAGCTTTGGTTGACACTGGTGCACAGTGTACTTTAATGCCATCAGGACCTGTGGGGACAGAACCTATTTCCATCGCTGGGATGACAGGGGGATCACAGGAACTGACTCTGTTGGAAGCCGAGGTGAGCCTGACTGGGAAGGAGTGGCAGAAACATCCGATTGTGACTGGCCCAGAGGCCCCGTGTATTCTGGGCATAGACTTCCTCAGGAATGGCTATTACAAAGATCCTAAG
>VYXD01004333.1:45720-86958 GCA_013397195.1 Hylia prasina | reverse complement strand
GTTGCCACCTCAATGGTGCACCTCTGGCAGTATCGGATGAATCGCGATGCCGTGATCCCCATCACAAGATGATCTGAGAGCTGGAGAGCCAAGGGTGGTCAGCAAAACCCACTCACCCTTCAACAGCCCCATTTGGCGTGTGCGGAAGTCTGACGGGGAATGGAGATTGACTGTGGATTATCGTGGCTTGAATGAGGTCACACCACCACTGAGCGCTGCTGTGCCGGACATGCTGGAACTCCAGTACGAGCTGGAGTCCAAGGCAGCGAAGTGGTACGCCACTATTGACATTGCTAATGCGTTTTTCTCCATTCCTCTGGCTGCAGAATGCAGGCCTCAGTTTGCTTTCACCTGGAGGGGTGTGCAGTACACCTGGAACTGACTGCCCCAGGGGTGGAAACACAGCTCCACCATCTGCCATGGATTTATCCCAGGCTGCACTGGAAAAGGGTAAAGCTCCAGAACACTGGAGCAATACATTGAAGACATCATTGTGTGGAGGAACACAGCAATGGAAGTGCTTGAGAAAGGAGCGAAGATCATCCAGATCCTCCTGAAAGCCAGTTTCACCATCAAGAAAAGCAAAGTCAAGGGACCTGTCTGAGAGATCCAGCTCCTGGGGGTAAAGTGGCAAGATGGACGGCGTCAGATTCCCACTGAGGTCATCAATAAGATCACTGTGATGTTTCCACTGATCAGCAAGAAGGAAACACAAGCTTTCCTAGGCACCAGAGGTTTTTGGAGAATGCACATTCCCTAGTACAGCCAGATTGTGAGCCCTCTCTACCTGGTTACCCTCAAGAAGAATGATTTCCCCTGGGGCCCTGAACAAACCAAGACAACTATAACTGAGCTAATCAGAATAAAGAGAACTGAATGAAAATATACAAACCATAGTGTAAAAAGGGCAGATGTGCAAGAAACAAATAATGAATATAAATTAATAATCACAAGAAAATGTAAAGGTCAGTATGTGATTTTTAGTATACAGAGGAACCCAAGAAATAAAACTTGTGTAACTTCTGGGTATAAGATTAGAAACAGAATGTTCAAAATGCTATTGGTTTTTAAATTTGCCTAATATAATCAGTAACACTTTTTGGGATACAGACAGAAAATTCCTAGAATATCCATAGAAGAGGACTTCGGTGGTATTACTAACAGGAGTGAATGGAAAAAAAATATAGTAGTAAAATTCTCTGTATTCCGAGCCACTATGAAATGTAAGCAACAATTCTCAATAACTTCAAAAAAATTTTCATAGCACTCATAGCTACCAGTAGCTGTCAAATACTAGAAACTTTGAACACTAAGATATTGTAGTCAGGAGTTACAGTACAGGCAGAAAATTGAAATGGAGAATGTATGAAGGAGTAAAGGAGTGGTGTAAGGAGACTGACTACGTAAGTAAACCTTCATGGAATTTTAAACCTGGATTAAGCTAAGGACAAATGGACCAATTAGATATATAGTATGGACTGTGAATACTATCAGAAGGGAGGATTATTATCTGCAAGCCTTTTAAGAACTTAGGAAATAATTGCAAAAATGGTTCCAAAACTGAGTTGTTACCTGTGAGATGTCAGCCCATGGTGATGAGGGGAACGAGCTCACCTCTAGACATGAATCAGATAGCTGAGTTGTTTTTAGGAAGAAATGTGGGAAACTGGAAGTTCTGATGTTGTGACTTTACAAACATTGTTGCCCAAGCACTGCTCACTGGGCAGTGGGAGCTCAATGGTTATTTGCTACCAAGCTCTAACAACACCAAAATGAAGAGCAAATACCAAGAAATATTCCTGCTCACAGCAAGAAGCCATTTTAAATTGAGATACAACTTTTAGAGTAAGAAATTAAATTTGTCAAGGTTAGATCATCCATCTTCCATAAAAATAACTAAAGGGGAATAAAGAGTATCAACCTTGATCCTTATTGACTTTATTGGATTATTTTTGTAAGTTATATTTAAGTAGGACTACAGATATATGTAAACTGGCACCCTGACCCCAAAACTAATTGTCTAAATCAGTTATTATATTTTCAAAGGCTATATGGTCAATATACTTTTTATCAACAAAACCAATGGAAAATAAAATTTGAATATAATTCTTCTTAAGATGCAAGGACATGTATGATACCATCACAGTCATCAGAATGCAAAAATAAGCTTCAGCTATCTTTAATTCAACATATGTCAATACCTTAGACGCAAGCAAGTTAGTTGTTCTGTAACGTTTTTAGATCAGAAATTACATGTGCCAGGAAACTACATTCTTATGTCTGCAACAAAAAAACCAAAAAACCTGACTAATGCTGAATACAAATAGATCTTCAGAAGAGACCTGATTTTGTGCTATACTTTGCTGTTGCATCAGGTAATATCTTACTGGAATCAAGGATCAAGATTTCTGAACTCTCAGTAGAGATCCTGGAAATCTCTTTTTAGAGTGGCTTTCTTTAAAGGAACTGTCTTTATTGTTCCGAGAATGAGATCCACAAGGAAAACCAAAGTCTGAATTTTTGTTTCTTTTTCTTCTTTTTCTCAGTACTTGTTTTGAAGTTACTGGTAAATTATTTGTAAGTTATCTGTAAGTAATAAGGTGCTACTCTTGCTCTTCTACTTTGTGAATGAGAAAGATATTTCTCTTTTTTGATGCTGGAATCACTGTTTAGAGAAAAACATTTTATACACACATATCACCAATCTTTAGTGATGCAATGCAGTAATCCCACACAAACAATGAAAGCAAGAATGAAGGAGACTGAACAAAACTCACTGCAATATTCACAGAAGGAAGATAAGGAGAAGAAGAATGAGAGGGAGTGAGGGAGGAGGAGAGCTTTGAGAGAAACAGTCTCTGAATCACTTTCCTGGTTTGTTTGTCTGTAGTTTTCAACTACCTGAATATTCAGGAAAAAAACTTCTCAGTTGAAGATATCTCACTTGATTCAGTCATAGAATTATCACAGGATATCCTGAGTTGGAAGACACCCACAAAGATTGTTGAAGTCCAGCTCCTATTCCTGCAAAGGATCACCCCAAGAATCACACCATGTGCCTGAGAGCATTGTCCAAACACTTGAACTCTGGAAGGCTTGGTACTGTGACCACTTCCCTTGAGTTAATAGTGGCATTATGATATTTATTTAAGATTTTATTTTTAAAGAGAATACCTATTGCTATAAAGCTAAGGGATGACAGAAATAGCAAGTACCCCTGAAACCATACATTTGTGTTTCAAAATGTCTTTCCATATATATAAATATGGGACCTTGACTAAGATTAATATGCAGGGATTAAAAACTTGGTAGCACTGTGCAGGTAAGTCTCAAATAATATTACTAAAATAATCATACTCAAAAATTAAGCTGGGCCACATGTGGACATGGGTTTTACATGGGTTTTGTCACAGGATTGCTTTTTTTTTTTTTTTTTTTTTTTTTNGTTTTTTTTTTTTTTTTTTTTTTTTTTTTTTTTTTTTTTTTTTTTTTTTTAGAATGGACCCAGGAACATTTCTGGTCATGAACCCATGATCATTTTCCTAAACAATACCTAGTTACAACATGGCAGTTTGCAGGGGCTAAGGACTTTTCTCGAAGAAAAGATTGTGGCCACAGTTCTGGCTGCTGAAAGTATGAACGTGGCTAGAACTATGCTGATTTGTCTGGGACAAAAAATAAGTGTAAGCAGCATAAGTATTGGTGTTATGATAGTATTCATTGCTTCTTATTGCCTTATATCACCCCATAAATCTTGCTTCAGTTTTGTCCTTAGAACATCATGGTTAAAATAATTGTATTTTTCTAAATGTCATCTTTGTGATATCTGGCAAAAAAAAGCTTGACTTTGAAGTAAAAAGACATTTCTCATAATAGGTTAGGAGCAAGATATAATTTTGCTAGTGATACAAGGTTTTTATTAGGTCTGCAGGCTGATCGCACAAAACCTTTTTACTAAACACAAATATATAGTGAACACAGATTTGCAGTAAATACACATTATTGTTTATACGAAGACATTTGAAATACTCCACTACCAACTAAAACAACCTAACAGCTTTAAAGGCAGATATCACAAGTCCTGTTTTAAAAATTCAAATCGTCTTTCAAAAATGAAGCTGGAAAAGTAACTGACACATGTTAGAGCTTTAACTGTAGCTTTTGTAGAAATACCCTCTACAAAGCAAAGGTATTGCATAAAGTGCACACATGGATGTGGATGGCATTTTTTATTTTAAAGGTGCTTTTACAAACTAAGAGGAACAGCATCACTTTGTAAAGTGGCTTCCAAATGTCCCATCAGCATTTTAAAGATAATATGTAGCAATAGTTATGGAACATCAAGCATCTCCACTGTATGTGTTCACATTCATGCAGTCTAAATCAGGAAAATATCTCCTAATAATTCTCTTTTGTTTCACTTTGGTTTGCATTGTAGTGTGGTTTACAAGGGAGGGTTTACAGTGGGATGCTCAAACTGGATTCATTTTGGTTGAAGCCAAGCTTGAGAAAGTGTGTCAGTAGCACAGCTAATGCAATCTGGTCATTCAGTCTGTAGGGCCAGCCATGAACTCGATTGAGGTAAAACTTCAGAAGTGCATACAATGAGGACTTTGAAGCTTCAACACCAACTTCTTCATCCTTCAGATCCGCCCTAGTGCAGTTTGCTGTACTAATCCAGAAATGGCATCTGAGTTCTGATCCTAAGAAATACAAAAATGATGCAGTCATTGCTATTTAGAATGCAACTACACACTCTCAAGTAGATGTTTGTGCTCTCAGGAGACTGAAGATTCAAAAGGAACTGAGTCCATAGCTCAGAGTTAGTGAAAGTCATCAGAGGAAAATTTCTGCCTGGAACAGTGTTGTCTTGTTTCTGAAGAGCTACCTGGCTGTAGGCTATACTGTTGTGACATTATTTGAAACTGTATCTTAGCATTTTCACACTGATGGGACTGTCTGCATGAAAATAGAGGCAACCAAAAAAAAGAGCATAGTAATGAATCTATTTGATTTCATTGTTTAAAACACATTTTACACAATTTGGCTTTGGATTCTGGTTTTAGTGAGCATTTTTCCTCAATTTATAGGTTATTTCCTTTGTCCAGAATCTAGTACCTTGAATCATATCTACCAGCATAATTCACATTCACCTCAACTTGTCATCATCATCATCTACAGACAGACAGATTTGCACTAGTACTCTAGGCTCATTCTGCAGTCACTAAGTTATCTCTGGAAGGTGGTTCATCTCACACCTCTCAGAAAAGGGTGATGTAACCATTATCTCTTTTGAGTACAGCAGAAGCCTGAGCTTACCAGCTATCTGGCTAATGGATGGATAAAATATCAAGGTGAGTCTTGCTCCTTTTCTGGCTTATGTGTACTGATATAAAGCACATGTACCTCACATAAAGTGAAGATCAAACACATTAATATTTCTCTCAGAAAGAGACAAGAATCTTAACAGGAAAATTAAGACTTACCATTTTTTCTTTTCCCTTTCACTTTAAGAATATGTGATTAGCAAAATTTTGTATAAGGTTCTCTGTAGTTCTTTAGCTGAAAATTCTACAGGAATTTATTTCTCAATAAAATGTAAATCAAACTACTTTTAATTGAATACTTCCAATAGCTTTCTTGATTAATTAGTCATAGGTATGAAACTTTCATGAACAAAAATTATTACTAGTTTTGTAAATAAAACTTTGCTAATACTCATGTGATTTAGCAGAGAAATACTTTAAGTTCTCAGAAGTGTGTGTGAGGAGCTGTGCTAATTTCAAGGAGAACGAAGTGTATAAAACAATTAGCCTCACAAGACATATTAAGAAAAGGGAAAAAAAATCCTGGAAGTGAAAATGTGAATATTTATGTAGAAGATAATTCTACCAATCACCATGGAAAAAAAGAAAGGAAAGCTTAGAAAATAAAGGAGACCAAAATTACCTGTTTTATGACTGAAACAGTTCCCTTCTTTGGTCACTGGAGAGCACTGTTTCCCTATGAAACAATTTGCTTTAAGGACACAGCTGGGCATTCTGCTGCAGAAGTGATTTTCTGTAGCAAATTATATAACATATATTATGAATTCAGAGTTACAGAAAGAGAAATGTTATTTTTCTGGAAAGAAAGCAACATTTTATGGGATTTTATTCTTCTATCACCCAATTTATACAGATAATGTCTTACCATTTCTTCTACGTTAAGAATGTCTTCATCAAGTCCAGAAATCTATCACATAGGTAATAGAACATGTGCCTGTCTGAAACATGAGTGTTGGCTCTTTTATAAATTTGTTTATTGTAAAATAACACGAATTATATGAAATTCAGAGTAAGCACACATAAGCAGTCAGCCCTTGACAGATGATAGTAAAATCACCTGCATTATTTGTTGCCAGTGTCGGTCCACTGAAGGACTAACGTATATATTCAGGTCTTGAATAATTTCTGTTAAGTATAAGATTAGAATTCCAGATAAAGATGCAAAACCAGTTACCATAAGTTCAGAACTACGATTATCTGAGACTTAATCAGTAATTCGGAGCTGGTAGTTCTGTCTGGTTTGAATATCTGTGTATAAACAAAGCCTTGCAAATCCTGGGATATTTTTTTATGCCTCAGGTTTCAAATTCTAACCACAGGTTAATATTAATGCCTTCCAGCTTCACTTTGGCACTTCTGTCTTGAGATTCAGCCCTTTGTTCTTTGTTTCTTATTGTACAGTTGAATTTGACTTAGCAGAGTGGGATCAGAATCAGAATTCTCTGCCTCACTTGCATAAAAACAAGGGTGGTAGCATTCTGTTCAAGTGTTAAAGTATAGGCCATTCAATTGGAATGCAAATAATGCACTTTAAAAAAATCATTATTTAAAGAAATTATCTCTGTTGTATCAAAGCTGAAACAAGGAGTGCAAATAATATTTTGCTATGGGCTTTGGCTATTTTCTGTCATAACAAATGCTTTGTTTAGTTGTTAGGCAGTCATGTATGTAAAAGGGGAGCTGTTAATCATACAAGTTATTCTGTTACATATAGAACATATTAACTATGAACACAGAGGGAGGGCTTTGAGCATCTTGATGGCAGGAGAGCTGTGAGGTCTGCTGGATATCATAATCCACAATGAGAGCTGGATCTTTATGCACTGAGGAGGATCTGAGCCTGTAGGTCACCTACCAAATCTCATCTTCAGCTCTATGACCATGTCAAACATCTTGTTCACTGGCAATGTATAATTCATTGTACTGTATTAATTGAATTGCACACAGGAAAGACCTGATTTGTCAAGATAGCCTTTCCATTTCAGAGCAGTAAAGCTCTATTGATTTCCAGTCAGAGGAGAGGATGACACGAATAGATTGTTTAATATTTAAATCAAATCAGCATAGTACTGACCTCTCTCAGCTTCACATCTTGCATGAGAACTTCTGCTAATAAGCATCTGACACTCACATGTCAGGAGCCCACCCTGCAAAGGACCACTGACCACATTAATTCAAAATCGATTATGGGACCATATGCAAAAGGTGATTATGACTGATGACATGGAGGACATAAAGCTGAGAGGAAGTGGTTTTCAAAGTGTGATAGCAGGAATTAGTGCTGTATCTATCAGCACTACCTCTTCTGGGGCTTTGGTTCAGTGAGTATGTTAAGCAATAGAGCAAGCCATAGCTTTTAAATAATTAGCTGAGAACATCTCTTACTCATCTGAACAGCAAAGGGAAAGCAGATATAGTTAGAGCCTGATTTAGCTAATTAGCATTATGGTATGCCTTGATTTTTTCTTTGCCTGACTTTGTAATGAGAGTTGGGATTGCTATCACAGATCTGAGATGATTAAATATGCAGTGGCACAGATGGGGAAATGGGAAGAGAGGAATAAAACGTAGAGACTTCAGACATTAAAGTGGGATCCAGTGAACTTAAAACCTATCCCAGGGCAGAGATCTAATGTGATTAGGACCCAAACTGTACCATGGAGCTTACATGAATGTAAGGGAACATGATTTAGAAGCTTTGGAGCTGTCCATGTCTACAGGGAAAGGTGCTAAAATTTCTCTTCAATATAATTTGAATCCTGAGAAAAGCATTTTAACCAGTCTGATGAGATCAGTCATGTCAAATATGTGTTCGCTACTACCTGCAAGACCTATCAGATCCAGAAGGGTGCCCAGGAAGTTGCAGAGTATCACTGAAGCCCTTGAAGGTTCCTGATTCTTATTGATTAATCATTATTCTGAACTCAGACAAACAGACCACCTGGGTTTTGGATTAAGGTTGCCAAACCAATGTCAAATGGTATGACCTAGCAAATGTCATTTGATGTCATCAATAATGACACAGACGACACCAAATTTTATCATCCTTGATTTGTTGCTGATTGAAACATCACCCTAGTTTTGATATGCTAGGAAATGTGATTTTTCTGATGAATGATGCTAGTCTTTTTTCTGCTGGTAACTTTCTAAAGGGCCACAATAAATCTCAAAGTTCTTTCTCCAGACTCTCACTCATCTTACTGTCTGGCAACTTTGATCCTAATAACTACAACCACTTTTCCTCCCAATTTCTTGCCATTTTCCAACTCTGTTGTTTGTTGATCCAAAGCCCTCCATGCTGGGATACTGTTTAAATAACTCAAGTCTTTTAATGTAGGTTTGAAGCATCTGAATTTTCTGTCCTACCCTCATATCCAAGTGTTTGGGAAAACACTTGGATCTCTTCATTATTACATCTTTAATTAAAAATAAGAATACCTTGTTTTCTTTTCCCCTATAAAGCTTTTTTTACTTTTAGATTATTTCCCTCTTTGTTCTAACCATAGGCCAGTATACAAAGCAGTAAGCTAAAAAATTTGAATTTTTTACCACATAGCAGTCTCAACTCATTCTTTCTTATCCAGACTTTCCCTTTCTAATCTAACAAGAATAAGAATGTAATTTTTGGTTCATATTTTTAGTGAAAAAGATAAAATTAAATTTAACTTCCATATTTAAAAATTAAATATTTACTGATTGCACTATGAATTTATTAGACTATTGCTATGCAGATGGCACAAATTCAGATCCTGTATGAAAAAAGAAACAATAGCTCCAAAAGAATAGTGGAAAATACGAATAGATAAGTTTCCATAAAGATTTTTTTTTAATATGAAAATTTCACTTATATATGACTTGGAGCAGGGGGAATCTCAGTATGTTTTGGTGGCATGTTTTATCAATAAAAACTCTGGCTTTTTAAGTTCAAAATATCAGGAATATAAATTTTTCTCTTCCTAGAAATCTCCCTGATGTTATAAAAATGTTATTGACAGCTTCATTTTTGACCTCTAAAATAACAGGATATATCTTTAGTACATACAGTTTTTCTATGAAATAGATTGAAGGTGTAAGTCAGGCAATAAACAAATAAATAAATAAAAAAAATACTGTGAATTTTGTGTTGAATCAGTGTTTGAATTTCCATCTGTAATTTCAATTATTTTTGGTGTATAGTCTAAATCATTCTATGTTTCAGGAAGAAAAATTATCTATCCAGGGTCTCTACACATACAGTGGGAAAACAAAACTAAATAAAAACCTCATTTGCCATAAAATTCTCCAAAATAATCAACCTAGCTTTTATCAATAACTAATGCAAAACTCTCTGTGTGAAAGGTTTTCATGCATCATTAAGATGGATATATACACATCAAAGCTTATATTATGTATTCCAGTCCTCATTGAAAACATTCTTTGTTCAATTTTTTTTTTTTACTAGAAAGGTTCTTGTTGTATTGCATTTTTTCTCTCCCTCACATTTGTATTCATATTTTTTTTTAATTCCTGGAAAAACACTGAATCATACCATTAAAAGGTCTATTTTTGACAAAACCCAGACTTTTGTGAAAATGTTAGTTCAGCATAAGCTTTTTGTCTGAAATGTTTTCTATTGGGAAAAATCATATTGTCCTCTCCAATGATCTAAATATAGGAGTTTTCAAATGTTTTGCAAATGGAAACATATTATCAGACAGAAAGTCCTTCAAATCACTCCACCTTTAGATCTTGATGACCATGGGTGGGTTAGCAGGTGGGTGCCTGCTAACCCACCCATGAGGGGCAATACATCCTTTTACTGCTGTGTACTAACCTGGTGTCAATTACAGCAACAGTTAACATGAGAAAGTACCATCAGGCAACCACAGAAATATTGCTTTGAAAAAGAAAAAAAAGAAAAAGAAAAAGAAAAAGAAAAAGAAAAAGAAAAAGAAAAAGAAAAAGAAAAAGAAAAAGAAAAAGAAAAAGAAAAAGAAAAAGAAAAAAAGAAAAAGAAAAAAAAGAAAAAAAAAAACCTGCTTTTCCCCTACATTTTACTTTACTCTTTGACAGGTCTGTTAGTCTCCTGGAGTAAAGGACTGGGCATTTTACTGTATTCTGTCTGTACACCTAATAATTTTACTGAGAAACACTAATGAGGCTGGGGATCTCTAACCAGCAGGTTGTCACTATCTGTAAACTAAATAATCATCCCTAAATATACCAGGGATTAATACAAAATCAGCTAAGGTCACCAGGTGCCTTTCAATATACTTTGGATCAGACACAGAAAATTCAGAAATTCATGGTCCATTTTGAAATGAAGAGGCTTATTAGAAAAAGAATTCCCTGGCAGTCACATTGCTATTTTATTGAGCAGAACAGTGTTAAAAATGACCTTCCAGTGTTTTTCAAAAGTTTAGAGCATTCAACAACTTTGAGGTAATCTCAGAATTAGGTATTTCTCTCCTCTGGTTGCTCATTTGGTTTTTAGCCTCTTAAGGTGCCTTAAATTTACAGGTACTGCACCTCTGCACTCCTGCCTTTCTAGAGTTTAAGTGGATTATTTAAAATAGCTTTAGGCCTAAAAGGGAATTTCTTCAACCTAAGTGCCTGCACCTTTGCCAGTACGAACTGTTAGGGGAAAATAGAATCATGTTGAAAACTGTGATTTAAAATGTCATTTAGTATCCAGTTGCCACTGGACCATGGCTAACTATTAATTGGTCCATTTAGATGCTTCTCCAGCTTATTTTTCACTTCAGCTCTTATTCCAAAATTTTTCCCCAAATCCAACAATCTAAAAATCTTGTGATAAAGCTCTCGCTGATTTACATAGAAGAAGGTTGCTATAGCAACCTGGCAGAACATTTCCAGCAGCAACATACTAGAGGCAATCTTTATCATTATGTGAGAATTATGCTTTAAAGGTGTGTGATAGTGTGTATAACTCTGTTTTTTTCCTGAAGACATTGGTTTGATCATGCAGTGAAGGTAAAGCATTTCTGCTTTAATATCATGGTCCTAAGCTTGGTGAGCACTGTTGCCGTAAATGCATAATATGAGTTTATTGCATATCAAAGCATGTAGAATTACAGAACTGCAGAGTTCAAGGCTGAAAGATGTGTTGCTGTGTTGGGCATACTCAGATGAGGCTTTTGAACATTGTCAAAATTGTTTCCAAGCACAGTGTGGCCCATGAATCCATTGAGAATTCTGCCCCTCTTCTTACACAAGCAGTGCTGTGTGTGGCCTCATGGCCGGCTGCCTCACTGCACTGGACTTCTCATACTAGGAAAGGCAGGACTTGCACAGAGCAAAAGGTTTGAAAAAAATGTGGCCAAAATTCAAGATTCAGGTATTATGATGGTATCAACCAGCAGATCTGTCATCCACTTGTGATGAGAAAATGGATCCCTAATGGATCCACTGAGAAATCTACAGTGCTGTGTTTTGGATTCAGTATGAGAATAATGTTGATAACACATTTACATTTTGGTTGAGCAGTTCTGAGTGAAGGATTTTTCAGTTTCCTCTGTTCTAACTGTCAGGAGGAGAAGCAAATGTGTGAGGGAGCACAGAAGAGCTGACCTGAACTGGTCGAAGGAATATTCCACACCATAGAATATCACGCCCAATATATAAACTGGGGAAGATACTTGGAAGGGGCCCAATTGCAGTTTGGGAACAGGTTTGGCATTGCTCAGCAGGTGTTAAACAATTGTATTATTCATCACTCTGTCTCCTTTTTTTATTATTATGATGATTATTTTAATAATACTATATTTTACTTCATTTCAATTATTAAACTGATCTTTTTTCAACCAACAAGTTTTATATTTTTTCTTGATTCTTTTTAGAATCTGGCTTAATGCCTGATCAGCCTTCTATCTGATGCTTCTGTCTCATCTCTATTAATAAGAGACTTCAGGGTATGCCACTTTTTTCATTATCAGAATTTACAGCCAGACAATACCCATTCTGTCTAGTAGACAGCAGACTTCTTCTTGGGAGTGCAAAAGTTCATATTCAAACAGTGACTTGCAGACAGATGTACACCCAATTATCTGATGCCTTTTAACATTCACAGTTTAAGCTACTTTTTTTGCCTTTGTCAGCTGGGTAAATTCTAAATACAATACTAAATTTGCAGCAGCCAAAGCAGTTAAAATTCTGCTGATTTTCTTTCTGCTAAAAAAGAGGTATGGTTTTGTGGGTGACGTATACTTCAAGATGCATCTAAAGCATGAGGAGAGTTTTTACACCAAGCAGCTCACCTGTATAAATGAGCTTCCATCAGAGCCCTGCAATCACACCATCAGATAGATTTAGAGTCTGCATTACCCTTTCTCCTCAGAAGCAATTTATTCCTTCCTGAGCTGAAAGGCTGTCAGACCTCACTGATGTTTAGAGCAAGAGTTTTTTCCCAACTTAACTGGTTAGGGAACAATTATTTTCTTTAAAAGGTAGAGTCTGCTTTGTCATGTGCCTTAGTTTCTCTTTGTCTTAGATCATTGTGCAATACATCTTTTGGTCAACCGTATATTTCTAGTTGAATGTTGAAAGCACACCTCAAAAAAACCCATATGAATGTGCTAACTCTATGGAGCTCATTATTGGTCCATGACTGAGAGGGACTCTTGAAGGTGGGAATGGGTTTGGGGTGACTGATCTGCGACCCTTCCTTCCTGAGTTTATGGTAAAAATTAGAGAAGCCATGACATAGGAAAATAATCTAATCCTAAAATTAGAAAATCATTATCAATCAGACTGGAAATCCAAGATAAATCCAGTTTAAGATACTTGAGTCTAAACTAAGACAATGTAAAAAGCTACATAGGATTGAGAGCGTCATCGGAATTCTGGGTACTATATTAAAGTTAGCACCAGTATTCCCAAATGTGATAACCTGGCGACAGGTCTGCTCTTGTCTCCTTGCCCTGTGTGTTGTCACACACCTGCTGTGTCTCACCACACAGATAACACAAGGTAGCTGTGGCTGGAGCTAGTCAGACTAACACAGAAGTTTTCCAGCCCAAATTCCTGTTTTCAAGGAGATTTGCTGTTGTATACCCATCAGCTTTTCAGATTGAATTTTCTAGGTTTCAGTGTTCCTCAGAAGTGATTTGTGAGCTTGCATTGGCCTGGGGCAGAGAGGACATTGCTAAGGTATGACAGTGAAGCCACTGCTGAATTGGTGCATGAAGTACTGGCTGACACAGTCAAAGGATTTTGACCAATCCTCACTATCCTGATCATTCTTCACTGCTTTAGAGGTCACCAGGAGTTTGGTCTCTCTGTTCTAGAGGCTGTACCACATCCCTCAGTTCTGTATTGAATTCAGTGTCTTGTCCTTGGCCAATGTGTAACTCCTTTCTGGGGCCATCTTCTGAAACCATCCCATCTTACTTTGAATATATCAGATCAGAAATACATCTTTTATGTCAGACAGCTGTTGGACACTCACTTTAATAGACATGGGCCTAGATTTATCAGACTCATTTTAGGGAACATAATTGGTGTGCCAAAATTGGGAGCTAGTAATTAACAGAAAGAGAGAGAGCCTCAGTGGGTAACTCAATTTACTGAATATCTGCATCACTCTCTGAAGATACCTAACTCCTGACATTGCCTATATAAAGACTCAGAGATAAACTTTATATTTTGGCAATACAGACAAAAGGCCACAAGTTGCAATGGATTAATCTGGACTTTAAATGAGCCTCTTTGTCAGAATAGCATCCCAAAAGTCCATATTCTGATGGTTTTTAATTTAGATGCTAACACCTCTCTGGATTTGCTTATTTCAGGATAAACTTCCTAACTTTGTAGGTATTCCTTGCTTCCAAGCATGTGAATTTGCATTTTAAAACAATTTTGTCTGAAAAACCCCAGCTTACTAAGTGATCAGTTCCTTGTACTTTCCAGAGAATAACCTTTGTTTGGGTTATGTGGCTACAATCTTCCAATGTAAATTACAATTTTTTCTTTATACAGTATTTCAACTGATTTTTGACTTCAACAGAAGCATATTGAAAATTATTGCACAAGGAAAAACTTAATTAAAACCTGAAGTTTGGGGCTATATAATTCAAGTAAAGGTTACAGCTAATTTAACAGCTGTAAAATCCTTGGGGTTGTTATTTACATAAAGCACATAGAACTTTATGTACCCATAGCGTGGCATTTAATTAATTAATTTGACATTTACGAAGCACATGTTCTGATAGTCTCTGAGAGGTAGATGCTTCATATTTCATCTAAAAGCAGACAAAAGATTTGTGGTTATCCAAATGGAGCCACTCCAGGATTTGCAAAAAAGATCCTGCATTCAGATGTGAAGAGTGAGGATAAGTGGGTGTTGAATGTTGAAGTCAGAGACAGCAATATTTGCAATATCTGAACACTTGATGACCTCCATAAAGATTTCTCCTGTGTGCCAGTGCTTTGTATGCCCCTCCCATGATGTCTCCAGACACAAGTGCTTTCTGCTGCTGAAGGAAGATGTCTCACAGAAAAGCCTGTAAATTAACAGCAAAATAAAATAATTTTCAGATTTTTATGGCCCTTTTCAGGATATAACAAAGATTAATAAACTAGATGCCAGCATATTCTACAGAAGCCAGAAGAATTGTATCTGCAGAGATCTGCACTGTGCAATGCACGGTTTTCAAAGTGCTGCTGAAGGGAGGAATGGAGCACCAAGATCTGTAGATGCCCATGGTGGAAAGAGAATGGCAAAAGCCATAGAAATTGGTATATATTTTGCTTTTATCTTATCATCATTAAGATCATCATCATTATCATCATCATCAAAGAATAAAAATAAAGAAGGAAGAAAGAAAAATGAAAGGGAGATGAGGTAAGAGAGGAATGGGGCTCTCCAGTGCTGGGTCCAGCCTTGATCCAGCTGAGACGGTGTCCAGGGTCCTGGGGCAGGCTTTATGGGGATACCTTTGTATAGGTAACTTTTCCACCCTGGGACAAGGTTTACTGCTCTTCATTTAAATTAGTTATCATGTGCAGTCCCTTCTTGACCTTTCTGGAAATGGTCTGAGGGGCTTTGAGGGTCTTTTTGTGATCTTGTTCTGTTCCTATTGGTCTTGCCTGCTCCTTGACCCCACCTCTGTGCTTGTGCTGCAAACTGTGCCATCCTCGTGGAGGTGAACAGGTAAATTGGTTCCAGAAAGGTGCTGCCATACCTTCATATGCTCCCCTCTCCCCCCTGCCAAGCAAATGCAGGTCTGACTTGCCTGCTTGAATGGTCAATGGTGTTTGAGGCAAAGCTATGCATTAACTCCTTCCTGCTCAGGCTTCTATAAGGTCAAAAACCTACCCAGTCTATCCCTTTCACAGTTTTAATGTTGAAAAATATATGATTGTGAAAATCACTGAGAAAAATGTATGAGAAAAAAGTTTCCTTTTTGATTAACTCATAGGGTTATTTTTGTGCATGAAACTCAGAGAAGAGTTATTACCATTCCTCATTACAAAAAAATGTATAAATTTCTTTCAATGTAAACTAAACTTCTGCTGTCAGCAAAAAATTTTTACTTATTCGCCTGAAGCCACGTTTTTTAATCATTGTTATATACATTTTTTAATAAGAGACTGCATAAAGTATTAACAGTGTAAATTCTTTCCATCTAAGCAATTTGGGTTTATTTATTTTACTGCAAATTTTCAATTGTGTTATATTAAATGTGTGACACTAAGGCTGACACATAAAACTTGGTCAATGAATATTCAAATCTGATGTTCTCTATACACATATTTTTCAGAAGAGCTGCTATTTGTTTTTAAACTGATTTTCTTGTGTTAAATTTATATCAGTAGAAACCCAACAATTTCTTCTAATAAAGCTGGAAGTAAATACTCTTCAAATTGAGGCTAACGGACAGAAATTGGGACTTGTCCTAGGGAGAGAGATATTTGACCCCCACCTGTGAAAATATATTATAATTCCTTTCTCACATGGAAATTAAACTGAGATTTACTTCTAATATTTTAAATCAGGTTTGGGCTTTGATTCTTTTTTTCTTTTTTTGTAATTGCTGCTGTCATGAGAACAATGAGTAAGAACACAACTCCTAGAAGAGTCAGTGGCATCACAGTTGCTTCGCTTCTCAATATCCAGGCATCAGTGTCCAGCTCTCACTTGAGTTTCCAAATGACTTCTAGAGGCTATAATGTTTGAGATAGATGTCTCCTTAGTGCATTCTTATGTAATCTTATGCTGTCAAAGGTTCCCTAAGATAACATGGGTGGCCTAAAAGTACTGCTGTAGAAGGCGGCTTATTATCTGCAGGTGTTTTGCTTGCCTGATGCAAGTGTTACAGAGTTTCGGGCATCTCAGCAGAGTGTTGACATTCAGGCAAGCTAATCACATGTGCTCTGCCTCACTGGATTTTTCAAGTGGTAATATTGCTATTATGGGTTGATTGCTGTGTTGCAAAACAGAAGGAGTCATTAGCTTTCTAAGATTGAAAAGAAGTAAAAAAAAAAAAAAATACAAATTTGTATTTTTGCTTGAGGCTGTTTATTTTTACTATGTTTATCTTTAAGCTGAGGACTTTTGACCCCATGAAAATTTGAAAAACTAAATTTTATAGGAAAACCCCCAACAATTAAAACAAAATAAAAAGAGCATTATGAACATATTGTTTATACAATAAGCTCAGATTCAGAAGTAAATGCATTCCCTAAACACAATGTATCTTAGGAATTCAGATTGCCATATAAACAACAGATTAATCCTCCATTTGAATATAATTGTTTCAGTTAGACATAATACTGAATGATGAAGCTGACCACTTTAATATACTTCATAATTTTTTTAGCCTCTGCAGGTATTGAAAGAAAAACAGGCACATTATTATACAAAAACAGGGGTTATATAATGGCATTCTCAATGCTTATGTTTTCATTTTAGTAGCATACAAAAAAAGTTAAGAAAATAGAGCAGTAAAACCCACTAATTTTTCTTGTTCCCCAGGGGAAGATACATTTCAAATTCACTGTACAGCTCTGCAATGCAGTGGAGCAAGCTGCTAAGCAATGTAGGTACTGTGTGGATGGCTGGGTGTCAGAATGGAGCTTCAGACAAAGTTTATTACAGAAGCCCTCCTGTTGAGTCACAGGGTGCAGGATGGACCCCCTTGCTTTCTAAACTCCTCAGAGAGGAGTCTGGGTGTGGCTGGATCCAATTGTGGACCTAGACTGTCCATGGGTTTGTGTAAAAGATTATATAGGTGTGACTGAATCTTTTATACAAGTTTGTCCTGTATGATTAAGGATGGCAAACAAAATAAATTTCTATAAAAAGAAATTATTTATTATGACAATGATTGCACTAAAAGATCTTTATCAGAATTATTAACTACATAGTATAGGCAGCTGTAACTGCTAGTATGGTATAGTGCATTATTTTTTAAGCAATATTGCAACAATTATATTAAAACTAGCAAAACCAATTAATGAGTAGAGATTGATCTTACTCAGGAACTACCTTGGGCAAATCTCCTCTGCTCTGCCTTGAGGAGTAACCCTGAAGGACGTCCTCACTCAAGGGAGGAAAGTCCACAAATGCTTCAAGAACGGATATGTTGGAAGACCCTGCTGTTAAAAAGTGGGACTGGGCTTTTATGATGTCATATGACTGGGCTTTTTTTTTGTCAGTCATGTGTCTCCAGGCCAGCTGTGTCAGCTCAGCATCTTTAGATAAGTTAGTAGTGGTATAGTATAACTTGTTGCTTCCTTTATCAGGTGCCTTATCAGATCCAGCACATCTTCACCTCCCTACAAAGATGTTTAACTTCCAGACTGATGAGTCAGGCTGGTTTCAGCATTCTTCAACACCAAACCCAGCATGATACCCCCATCTTTATTCACCACTGATAGTTTTGCAGAGTATTGTTTGAGCTGTTTTACCCCCACTTTAGGGACAGCATCCAGCTACTCTGGGCACTACTACTTTTCTTCTCGGCCTGAGGATCTGGAAAATCCTCCTAGCCTTCTGCTTCTAAAATATGAATAGTATTGGATCCTCTGGCCTGCCTAAACTCCTGTCTGACCCCCTCCCCCTTCTCTCTTCCTGTTTTTTTCTTGCTTTGTCCTGCCTTCTCCCCACTATTGGACAGCCAGTTACTCTGGGGTAAGACTGCATCATCTGTGGCACCACCGTGCTTGACTTTTGTTCTGGGAATGAACCACTTACTGTTCTCAAGCAGCACTCTGAAGATACAGGATTTGTCTATTCTGAGCCAATTAGTATGAAGGAAAATGCATAGGTACAATGTTCCACTTGAGCATTTTAAAATTAATGTTTCATCACTATCACTTGGATATCTGGCTTTTATTCAAAGGCAAGATTAATAGTTTACAAGTGATTGCTCTGATATGAAAAGGTGCAAGGAAAGAGGAAGAAGCAAAATTAATCTAAAATCCAAACTCACTTATTAACATAAGACTATAATCCAGTAAAATATGGGGTTTTCAATGTCACCTAATATGAACAGATAGTCCCTCTCCCTCTCCCTCTCCCTCTCCCTCTACTTCCTTTATTTTTACCTCCATAGACAAATANCCCCCCTCTCTTCTTTCTCACTGTACCCCTTATTCAAAATATCCTGTGTAGTGCCTATGCCAGAAGATGGGACCAACACATGAATTTCCATGCCAAGTGTGAAATTTACTTTGTGAGTTTTTGCAGAAGCTCTAACTTTTGCAGTTTCTTTTTCACCACAAGCAGCTGCACAGCTGCATGTTCTGTGCACCTTTTGGAGTGGGACTACACAGTGGGGGGATCAAATATGTATATTTTCATAACAAAAGAACATGAAAAAAATATAATCAGAACTTGAAGAAACCAGAAATAGGGTGGAGAACATATTAGACATGCAAGGAGGATCAAACAAGGATCCCAAGATTTCTCATGTTTGTTTCTATTGCATCCCATTTCTAATACTAGATCAGTCACATGAACTAATGAAATACTAATAAAGGGATAGAAAACTGCAATCATTGTAGGAAAAGATAAGAGAAATCAGAAAGAATGTCATTATTTCAACATTTAAAAGGAGGAAAATGTGAACAGTAAAAAAGTTGTGGAGCAGAAGACTTAAAAGGAAAAGAATATTTTAAATATATATTTGCTCTTGTGACTCATGACCTTGACTCCACAACATGAAGGTAATTGTTTTTTAAAATCCAAATTATAAACTTCTTTTACCAGAGAAATTTTACTGGAGAATATTTTTACCAGAATACACATTCTGCCATTAGTGTCCAGATACTGTTCATTATAATCTAAAGAGGGAAAAGAAACTCTTTGTCAAGTTCAAAGCAGCTCTGGGTGTCAAGGGCAAGTAACCTGAAGGGTGCCTCCTTTTTAATGACAGCTGCTATGAATTTGGGATGCCTCATTTCTGCCATACAGTAGGAAGGAGGGTGCAAAGGAGAAGAAAGGTATTTGTGGCTTTCTTTTCACAGAAGGATTAAGGATTTGCACTTCATATGACAAGTCTTCTAACAAGTGTGATTACATCCCTGTCTCAACTTGTTTAAAGAGAGAAATTCATTTTGTCATATTGAACTAATAGTGATAATTTTGAAATTTGTGTAGTGAACTTTTAAATTCATTTTACTTCTGACTAAATGTAGTTGTTATGGTTACAAAGTTTGAATTTTGCCTTAAAAAGATAATGATTTTTCATATTGAAACAAAAGGAAGGCAAAAGCAGTTTCGCAGGAATAGCAATTTCATGTCGCTTTCTTTTTATTTTTATAGTTCTCTTAATTTGTGTACCTTTTAATTGGTTAAAAAGATTTTGATGGAAGATATTTGTTGTCATAAAAATGCAGATAGATTGAAATTTTCATAGAATCATGGAATAGTTTGAGTTGGAAGAGACCTTAAAGATTATGGAGTCCCAACGCCCTTCCGTGGGCAGGGATACCTTCCACTAGATTAGTTTGCTCAAAGCCCCATCCAACCTGGTTTTGAGCAGCTCCAGGGATGGGGCAGCCACAACTTCCCTGTACAACCTGTTCAGTGCCTCAACACCCTCACAGTCCAGATTTTCTTCTTAACGTCTAATCTAAACCTGTGCTCTTTCAGTCTGAAGCAATTACCCCTTGTTCTGTCACTACATGCTCCTGTAAAAAGTCTCTCTCCACCTTTCTTGTAGGTTCCCTTTAGGTACCCAGGCCTCTGATTTGTCANTAAAAATGCAGATAGATTGAAATTTTCATAGAATCATGGAATAGTTTGAGTTGGAAGAGACCTTAAAGATTATGGAGTCCCAACGCCCTTCCGTGGGCAGGGACACCTTCCACTAGATTAGTTTGCTCAAAGCCCCATCCAACCTGGTTTTGAGCAGCTCCAGGGATGGGGCAGCCACAACTTCCCTGTACAACCTGTTCAGTGCCTCAACACCCTCACAGTCCAGATTTTCTTCTTAACGTCTAATCTAAACCTGTGCTCTTTCAGTCTGAAGCAATTACCCCTTGTTCTGTCACTACATGCTCCTGTAAAAAGTCTCTCTCCACCTTTCTTGTAGGTTCCCTTTAGGTACCCAGGCCTCTGATTTGTCAGGTCTCTATGTAGGTTCTCCCTGCCTTCCAGGGAGCCCACAGCTCCTCCCAGTTTCGTATTGTTTGTGAACCTGCTCAGAGTCCTGTCCCTTCCTGCATCCAAGTAATTTTTGAAATGTTGAAGAGCACAGGGCCTAGGGCAGAGCCCTGCAGAACCTCACTAGCAGTCTGAGGGCTACAGCAGACCAGGATGTCTCCTGGTGAATTTTGAACAATATTGTAGTTTTTTCATACAGGTTTAATTTTCTGAAGAGGAAAATTAATTTAGGAATAATTTTTTACATATTTATCTATTCCCCTTCTGATAACTTTAAAATTTAGGCGACCACTATACTTGGGCAGATATAGGAAGTTGTTATACTGTGACCCATTAAACAAAAAATGCACTTTACCTTCAGATGTCATTTGGGATGTTAGTCTTGACCATGAGGCTATGGCACAGTATCACACTGGGATACTACTGGAGCTGCTAACTGCTTGCCTCTTTTCCTCTGTGGCTTATTGTCCTCAAGCGAGGAGGAATTAAAAAACAAATTACTGCCCAGTTTATACTCCCATAAAAGTTGTTTTACAAGTCCTTTCTCATCTGCCACCTTCCTGACCTTTGTGACCAGGAACAAAGAATTGAACCAAAGGTGCTGAAACTAATGCAGATGAAATTGCAGGTATGATTATAAATAAAATATTTTGAAAGAATTGCTATTAATGCTACACATTTAATAATTTATTTGATAAGATGGAAATCAGAAAGTGGATACAAATTACTAAAGGAGTGTATTTGATGGACATCAAACTCTTGCTGCAGGAGAAAATGTAGACTGCTGCTGCTGGATCTAATGTGAGAAGCAAAAAATTACTTTTCTCAACCTCTCTATAGTCTCACACACTTCTTTCATTGCTAAAATTTGGGAAATCAGAATTCCATGCTCTGATATAAGCTACATTCACTCTAAGTTTGTTGCAGACTGAGGCTTTACTTCATGTTGGCTGCTTTTGCCAGGCTCAGAATACATTTTTGATCACTTGGCTTCTTTAGTTGACGTTGCTGTGGGCTGTGAGCAAAGATGTACAGTCAATATTCACTTTAATAAGTAAATTTCCTGGGAGCAAGAAAATCATATTATAACCTCACCTGAACTAATGCCTGTTCTCAAAGCCCTTTTGGCAATAGTTGTGTATCCATAAATTCTTTGACCTTTCAGTGCTGCACAAATATATGGATCACCTATAAGTACACTCAAATATTGTGCTGAGATTTAACTAGCACAAAATTTATGTTTGGAGTCTAGTGGTTTGGATCTATTGTAAAAAACATAAGAAGAATAATCCTTGTCTATGAGATGTAACACTGCTGTGCAAATGATGAGACACAGAATATTTCCAGCTGACATGAGCACTGTTGTTTTTGACGCTATTGCAGTGAGAGTGTCAGCTGAGGACCTGTAAATTTTATACATAGGGACACTTATCAAGTTACACAGAATTGTCCTCTGTGCAGGGTAACTGTAATGCATCTACCACATTCTGAATAACCTCTGTGATATTATCCAGGGTTTTTTAGACATTTTTCTATTAAAATAAAAACAAAAAAAACCCAACCAAACCCAAACCCAAAAAAACAAACAAAAATACCCCTCCACGTGAATGGCAGTGTAAATTGGAGCAAAACTGTGATAGAAATGAAAGCTATTATTATACTCAGTATTAAATAGAAAAAAAATTAAAAGATGGTTTCCCTCCTGCACTGTTCTGTTTAACACAGCATAATATTCTAGCTTATAAACCTTGAAGATTTTATGTGTTTCCAGTATAATATTGAGTAATCAGCCATCATAAAGAAACATAGAATATGACATAGTAAGACATTTTTTCTAAGATTAGTTACTACTGAAGTATACTGTAATGTAACGTGTAGTGTAGTATATTATGTTAAAATATATATGCCTTATTATTTTAGTACACAAAATATATATACTATTGGACATATAGAATAAGTGCTTATAGTGTAATCGCTTTCAGCTAGTTTTTAACCTTATGGTTCTAAGTTCTGCTTTGTTATACTGCCTGTGCTAACTGATGTTCCTTCTGGAAAGCTCTGTTTACATGTCTCTTAAAATAATTTTATATATCAGCTCAATATAGATTTTACACTAAAGAGGACAAGAGATTTCTGAATCTGTGTAAAAGGACATGATTTGAAATCTGTGACAAATCTGGTGTTATTTAGAATGTATTCTTCACAAAGAATTTTCATTTTTGCAGCAATTCTTCTAAATCTAAGTAGTGCAATGTCAGCATGGCAGATGAGAATGTTATGCCATGTTTGGCCTATCCACATCTCATTAACTTTTACATATATTTGACAATATTTTTTCAATATCCAGGAAATCAAATAAAAGTTCAAGTTTATATTAATGAGAATGAAACACCCCTCTCCCTCAAGTCCTCCTTTGCCTTGTGAGCATTTAAATTGTTCAAAAATTTCACATTGAGAGGTAATATACATCCAAACATGGCAAAGGCAAAGATGGAATATATGCTGGTGTTTCATATATACAGAAGATCTTCAAGCATAGGAAACATTTGCTCTGCTGAAATTAGTACTTTTTTTTGTCTCTAAAAAAGTAGAATTTGCACATATTCCAGGATTTCAACCTAACTTTTGATACATTGCTTGAGGAGGCTAAATCAAGAGTGTAACTGATGCAGGACTACCTGCAGTGTCAAGGTGGAGAGTCAGTGAATTCCCAGCATCACATCAGACCCAAACTGTCCTTGGCATTTCCCCTTCTCCCTACTTTAGCAATGTACAGCAAATAGATAGTCTGAATCCAGACCTCAGGATCCATCCTCTGCCTCTAAAGAGACTGTTACAATTTTCATTCATTTTGACAGGAGTTTATGGGGCTCATTTGCTTCACACAATTTATTCCAAATACTGCCAAGCTAGTCAATACATGAGTGAAATAGTATCAGAAAAATAAAGACATCTCAGTCTCCCAATTAGAAAGAAAAATTATTCTCTCTGTTGAATCACTGTGCTGACAGCTGACAAGTTATACATCCCTATGGTTGTGCCTGGCTCCATTAAAAAAAACCAAAAAAACCCCAAAAAAACCCACAAACCAAAATCCAAACCCCAACTATATTAAGATTATTTGATGTTTACTAAAACTGTAAGAAAAAAGAAAAAATTCTGAAGTAACTGCTGAGTTTACAGTCTTTCTTTACACTATGGTAAAAGATTTGTTTTTCAGCAAATTCTGATTGCTCACTTCAAGCTAAAGGTTTTTCTGAGGCATCTGCTGTAAATGACCCAATACATACATATATATTTGTATAAATAAAACTTTTCTCACTCTCCTGTTTACTCCTTTCCTAATTTTATCTCATTTTTTTGTTTAGAATTTCTGTTTCCTTTCTAAAGCTTTCAATTTCAGACAGCTGTTCTCTTTGCTCGGTTCTTCTGTCTCTGCTCTCAGGCTGACTATGGGAAACAAGCAGATCTTTGTGACTCTTTAGTCTCCAATCACTCTCAGTCCTCAGGCCAAAAACTTGTAGATCCGTTAATATATTTTGCTCCTGTAATCACAGCATGTTTGTCCTTAGCTCTGGTGCACTACATACTTGGGGCTATCTTGTCTCACTGAGAAAGAAATCCACTGGAAATCTTCTGACAAATGGACAGATTTTAGAGGCTATATCAATTCAGCTATGGATTTATATTTTTGTTGGTTTAATTCGCAGGGTCTGCAACAAGACTCAGATTTCTAGATTTTCTTGGGAATCTCATTTAGGCAATAATCACCTCAATTTTTTCCTGAGGAAAGGTAATTAGAATACTATATTTTGCCTTGCTCCTGGATTATGGTGAGCAAAATAAACAAGTTCTATACCATATGACAAAATTACAAAACAGTTTTATGTAATCTCCCATGCCTTCCCAAACTGCTACTTAGTCAGATACTTAAATCACTTGAGAGAACAGACTTTCTAAGATCACTCTGTGTTGACATTTTCTCCCTAGCCAAGTCCAAACCAAGTAATATTTTTTTTTCTCCTCCTCATTTCTATTGTTCCTTGCATTCCAAATCTTGTGCCAGGCCTATTGCTGAGGTCATCCTTTTATTCCTTCAGTCTTTCTTCATCTCTTGTGAAGTTCATGGAATCACAGAATGGATAAGGTTGCAAGGGCTCGCAATAGGTCATCTTGTTCAACCTCCCCACACAAACAGGCTCATCCCAGAGCACATTTCCCAGGATTGGATCCAGACAGTTCTTGACTATTTCCAGTGAGGGAGACTCCACCATTTTTCTGGGGAGCTTGTTCCAATGCATGATCACTGCATAGAAAAGAACTTCTTACTCAAGTTCAGGTGGACCTTCCTGCACATCAGTTCCTGCTCATTGCCCCTTGTCCTGTTGCTTGGCACCACCAAGAGGAGCCTGGATCCATCCTCTGACACCCTCCCTTCAGACACTGATAATCATGAAGTCTCCTCTCAGTCACCTCTTCTCAAGGCTGAACAAGCCCAGGTCCCTCAGTCTGTCCTTGTAAGAGAGATGCTTCAGTCCCTTAATAATCTTTGTTTCCTCCACTGGACCTGCACCAGGAGCTCCATGTACCTTATACTGAGAAGTCCAGAACTAGAAACAGGAGATCCCTACCCCTGCTCAGTCGTATTTGCTGACCAAGCAGCTCTCTTGGCACCCAAATTCATACTTTTTCTTTAAATATTTCTGCCTTTTTTTTGTCTTTAAATCTCTCTTTAATTTACCTAATGATTAGGGAAAAGGCCAATAACTTGTCTATTGTTATTGGTCACATTCTTCAGAGCCAGGACTCCAGAATAAATGCATTTTATCCCAGACTCTGAGACCCTACCACAAGCCTGAGGAGCGGAAAGGGTTCTGATCTGGGGACTGCTCTGCAAGATGGATAGACTCTCTTTCTGCATCCAGTAAATGCTGTGAAAACTCTTTAAACATCTCAGGCACTTATTTTATTAAAGTAATTCTTTGGAAAGGAAAGGTAAGGCAATACTTACATTTTGAGCTGTATTTTTTCACAATTAAATTAAAGCTTTATTTTGCTTCATGTTTTATAGCAGTATCAGGAACAAAAGAAAGTGCATTTACTGCTGCTGTCCACTCTGAAAGCATAACTTTAATTTTGAAATATGCTGGCTGTAGCAAGTACAGACACTACCATCAAACTGGACTATTTGTATTCACTTGACTGGTTTCACTGAAGCTAGAGTAATTTAGATAGGAATGATCTATACTGATTTACTTATGTGACTTAAGTATCCAATCTAATATGTGGCCTAAGTTAATTTAGATGGATCCTTCTAGATCTCTTTATCTGTATGTTTTGAATTAAATCACATTGCTTGCAAATCTTATAAAAAGATTGACCCTGTCTGTTTTCTGTAAAATTAAGCTTTTTGGTTGAAGTAATATATGAGCCATTGCAGTTTCCATCTGACCTGGTTTATCTTTTTCCAGAACTGACAAGTAGATATCCAGAACCAAAACAGAATAAATGCAGACATAAAGAGAAAAGAAAATCTGCATTACTCTAAGAAACAAATATTTCTGTATTAGATATGACTTTTGATACTTTTGCCTAGAGAATAAAAGATTTTTTTTACTTGTTTGTTTCTAGCTAAAAAATAGGGTTTATTTCTGCAATAAATTACTTTCTTTGCATCATGCATTGTCCACTTCTTTCTGCATGTTAGGTAGAGGTCTTTCACAGGCCTTGAAATCTACTTTTGAATTCAAGAAAGTTGAACACAGTTGCAGTGTTACTGCTGTCTGAAAAGAAATTCTTTGGTATTCCTCCATCAGGATGCACAGACATCTTTAATTTTCCTTAAGAAATTTATGAGATATCTATGATTGATCTAACTTTTAGGTGGAATAAACAAAATAAATAATACTAGCACCCTGGAATTTTTACCTGGGGCTTTGAACAAGACTGGGTGTAATAAGTTAATGGAAAGCAATACTTCCAAACCTTTTTAATGTAACCTATGATACTGATGATTACAGCAATTGTTTTTTCAAGCAAAGACTACTCTAACAAAGAATAATCATGGAATTATAGAATATTTTAGGTTGGAAAAGACATCTAAGGTTATTGAGTCCAACCATTAACCCATCAGCACCAGGTCTACCACTAAACCATGTTTCTAAGTGCTATACCTACACAGGTTTTTAATTATCTCTAGGGATGGTGACTCAACCACTTTCCTGGACAGCATGTTCCAGTGCTTGACAACACTTTCTGTGTAGAAAGGTTCCTAAAATCCAGTGTAAACCTCCCCTTGACTTGAGTCCATTTTCTCTTCTCAGTTTTCTTGATACTTTGAAAAGGAGAGTGACCCTCACCTGGCTGCACCCTCCTTTCAGGGAGTTGTAGTGAGTGATAAGGTCCCTCCTGAGCCTCCTTTTCTCCAGGTTAAACAACCTCAGCTCCCTCAGCCGCTTCAGGCCCCTCACCAGCTCCGTTGCTCTTCTCTGGACTCACTCCTCGATGTCTTTGTCATGTTGAGTGGCCCAGCACTGGACACAGCACTCGAGGTGTGGCCTCACCACTGCCCAGTACAGGGGACAATCCCAGCCCTGATCCTGCTGGCCACGCTGCTGCTGATCCAGGCCAGGATGTGTTTGGCCTTTTTGACCACCTGGACACACACTGGCTCATGTTCAGCTCCTGTCCACCATCAAACACAGATCAAGTTTTCAGGGTCTGACTGGATGTTAGTAAACTTCAGACTGCTGCAATTACCTAAAGTATAGTGTGTTACACTCTTGACAAATATGCTTAAACTGAATAATGAAATGCTGCCTTTTTGGTTATTTTAGAATAAAAGGTGTCCCAATCACAGACATTTAATATCCATTGTCATAAATATACTGTTGTTGAAGAAGAAAAAATGTTGTTCAGTCCCAGGTACAGCAATGTTAATAATGCACTAAAACTATTTTTAAAAAAACCCTAAAAAACTTACTTTTTTTTCAGAGTGGTTACAGAATAAACGGAAAAATAATGAGATATTGGTATTTAATTATCTAAATAGATACCAAAGTTGAAGTTAATATCACTTTGCCCTATTGCGTAGCCAAAACTCAACAAACAGGTCATTTTAGAATAAAATCATTTAAATAAGAATAAAAACAGTGGTATTTCAGCTTTACTTATTTGTTCATTTTTTTATAGTCTAGAATTCAAACTTATGACTAGTTAATACAGAACTTTTAGTCTAGGAAGAAAAAAAAGAGCAATTTTAGGGACATTTCTTCATGTGCTGACAAGTTGTGTTTTAACACAATTTCACCTTTTATGTTCCTCAAGTAGGATGGGACTACTCAGCACATGGACATGGCTCTGCTGTCTCTGAATAATCAAGATCTTTTCTAAACCAAAAAAGAATAAATTTATATTCAAAGATGAAAAATAATGTAAAAAGAACAGAGGATTATTTCATTTTTAATAACTTAACAGCAACGTAAGACTACTCATGGCAATAATAATATGAAATTCAATATTTTTAATAAATGTTTTTATTCAAATACTGTGAATGAGAAAGGGTTGATTTGTCCAAGCGATAGAACATATGCTATTGAAATATTGTGGAAATTAAGACTATGTTACAGAGTGGAACTGGTGGTTGTTTAAATACTGCAGTGCTACAATCCTGTGAACTATCTTCTAGTGACAAGTAATAATCATGTTCCAAAAGTCAACGCATCAAAATTAAAGCAAAAAAAGAAAAAAATCATTTTCATTTTATTTTCTCATGACATATCAGTCATATTCACAAAGTTTACCTCCAGTTTTCAGTTTTCAATGTTGAAACTTTGTGCAGTTGAAATTGTACGAATCTGCATAAGGACTTTGGAAATATTCTGGGCCAGTGGTGGGATTCTTTTAGCCTAATATTCTGTCTTTGATGGGGGCAGAAAAAAATGCTGTTGAGGTAGCACTCAGCAGCTTGGCTGCTTCCTATGGCCTGCCTCCTCCTGCTGCTCCTGCAGCCAGAAGGGATGCAGCTGTGCTGCTAGTGGGTACACCCATCCAGACCTTCCATCCTGAGTTTGGGACAGTCCATATGTTCACCTCAGCTTTCTGAAGTGGCTGCTGCTGTCTGTGACTCCTGGCAGCAGGTTACAGGGATTGTCTATTAACAGGTCATGGAAGTGCCATTTGATCTGTCTCAAAAATAGCTTCATCCTCCTTTTCTCAAGGGACCCCAGTTCTCATACTGTGAGATCTGATAAATAACAGAAGTGTCTATTTCAGCTTTTTTAAAAAAAATCTTAATCATGTGTCTCCACAGCTGTGTCCTCTTTAAACTGAATCACTACACTTTTTCTGTTTCTCTCATTGCTCCTTTTGGTTCCTTCTCTAGACCATTAGGACAATTTTGAGGTGTAGAGATGATGGTTGTACACAACAGCTAAGATGTGAGAACAGAATTTTTCTATAGTGGAAAAATTACACCCTCTGTCTTGGTCTCAACACCTTCCTTTATACCTCCCTATGTTTTTATGCTGTCTTATCAGGGATGGAAGCCAGTGTCATTGTGCTGTAGTTCTCAGTCTCCCCAACATTCCTCTGTCCAGATGGGAATTATATAGGAACCTCTCAGTAATCCAGCACAGCAGTGGCAAATTACACACTTTGGCCAGCAGATTTGCAATTTCATATTTCAGTCACTTAGGTCTTAAGTGAATGATATCTCATTAAAGGGATTTAAGGCATTTGGCTTTGTTTGATAATTCCTGTATATTTTCTTTGAGTTGCCTAGTCCCTTTTACCTATCTGCTATAAAAAAATTAATTGCATGGAGGAATCTGTCCAACAAATTGTTTAAAAATATACACAAAGGAATTCTGGAACCCCTGTGCTAAAGCCTTACCACACCTGAGCTACCCTTTAAAATGTTTGTAATCAGGCATTATGTTTAATACAGATTTCTTTTTTCATGTATTTACAGAATTTTTTATTTATTTTTGGTATTCTTTTCAATATGTTAATCTATTTTTTAGCCTGCTTAATTTCCTTTTTGCGTTTTGACTATGTTTTTCAGAGTTTGCTTTTCTCATTATTAGCAATACTGTATGCTTTTTCTTTGTCTTATATATCTGTTTAATTATTGCTCAAAATAAAACACTTGTGTTCCTGTCCACAGGTTCACTGGCATTGCTCTGTCTTTCTTCAGAGAATATATTCTCAGTTGTTTGGGGTTTTTTTATCCTTTCTCATATCTGAATATTTGATCCACGGTCTTCTACAAACATTGAATCTAAATTTCGACTTCTATAGAACCATTTCCGTAGCCCTAAGTATTTACTGCTGACTGTACTTTGAAACTTCTGGATTAGGGCCTCCAGATATCCAAGGTCAAGCCTGGATGTGAAGACACTATACTGGATCTCATTACACTATTTCTCATTTCATCACTTTAAACACTCATTTAACACCTCCTCTGAAGAAAGCAGTTTCTGGGTTAGTTCAGGGGCAAGTACAAAATGTTTTGTAGATTTTGGCCCTTCAAAATCTAGAAAAAATGATGCACAACATTTTAATTTTAATTCTTTTTTAACCATGGAGTTGATTATTGCTGATGCTCTTATCAGCCCTGTGATGGAGTTCTCATGCTTTCTCTGTACCTGTTGATACATCAGCTGCCTGCGTGGCTGCCCACCCACAGTCATCAGAGGAGTAAGTGTAATTACTAAGGAGAATGGCTCTGTAAAGGGGAAGGTGGCTGGAGGCTTTGGGAAGTGAACCTGAGGCTACCAGTGGGAATCACAGAGCTGTGAGATAGCTTAGCAAATGAAATGTAAATTAATTATTTTTCCTCTAGTCATGAACAAAACCAATCAAAGCAGCGGGTTTTCATCTTACCAGAGCTAAGAGGAAATTTAAATCAGCTTTGATTTTAATGTGAAATATATTTAATTCAGATTTCCATCTATACAAACAGCTGTGTGTTTGCTTCCTGGTGCCAGCCTGACTTTTGCTCTTTGGAGAGTCATGGCCAGAGGCTTGTCTTCCTTACAAGTAAGTTCTTTGTGCTTTTAATTGTGAAGCAATATGGCCCTAGATGTTTGAGTGGATAACATAAGTGGGATTAAATTACAGCTAAGCATCCCTTGGAAAGGTGAATGCACTTCCTTAAAACCTATCTCTGTCTTGAGAAAACATGAACTTGACTGTCTTCAGGGCAAACTCTGAATACCTTGAAGAGCCTTCACCTTCCAGTGTCAGCCACAAAGGGAGCTGCAAAGCTGACGTGTCCCAAGAGTGGAGGATGGCACCTTTTAGTCTCTGCAGCTCAGGAGGATCAGCTGAGGATCTGCAGTTGAATAAAACTGATCTGCTTGGCTCTAAGTGATATTTAAATGCCAAAGGAATGCCAGAGGCCCACTGGGCACAGTGGGGCATGCACACAGAAACCTCCTGGACATCTCATCTTCTGTGATACTTTAAGGTGTTCTGCTGGGTATCACGCACTCAAATGTATGCTTTCAGATAAAATTCTGTTGATGGATGTTCGTTTAGTAGGCATGATGTATTATTAAAGAGCAACATCCAAAGAATCAATAAGTGAAGGAAAAGAATCTTTAATACTTTCCATATCCTAAATTACGGACCTTTCCATGTGACCAGTGGGATAACTGCCCAAAGTAAAGAAGGCAATGACTTCTATCACTGACCATTTTTGATGCTGCTTAAAGAGGCTGGACAGTATTAATAACCGATACCTTGGGGGAAGAATTGGTAAGTGAATTATTAGTCTTTCATTTTCTGGGTAAGCAGGAAGACAATTCCTAGTCTAAGGAGATCAATATTGATAAATGCTGATTTCACACTGAAGTAGTTTAGAGCTTGGACGATTAAAGACAAGATAAAGTATATTCATTATATATTCATTAAAAATACGTGTAGAATCATACAAAATACTGAAATAGAAAACAGAATAACATACTAAATGCAGGACAAGTAGGTAGTTATCCATTTGAAATGTAAGGGTTTATTTGTTTTTTCCCCCCCATTGTTACATTCCTAATGGTTTAGCTTTCTTCAGATATTAATATTACAGTTTTGAAAATAAAATTACTTTTCATCTCCTATTTGCAGACCAGGATTTTAGGATGGAAAAAGGCAATGCTTCTAATCATTCCTTAAATGATTTGGATTTATTTTGCGCTCTGAAATTTGTTTAGATACACAGTAGACTTTACATAAAGTAGCAGGTCCACATTTTAAGTGTTTCAAACTTCATGGCTTATATTTTCTGGACCCTTGACTAAATTCTCTTTTCATTTATGTTCTAGTTTCTTATTTTTTTTTCCTGGGGCCTCATCTAAGCCTAGTGGAATTAAATACCTAATAAAATATGACTAAAAATGGCTCTATCAGTAACTAAAATAAAATGATTCAATGTTCAACAGATGGTATTAATTCAAAAGATTTGTGATTTCTATTAATTTGTTTCATTTCCTACCTACTGAAATGATACAATTTGGGTTAAATTAAAACAGGAAAACCAACACTTATTTTATAGATATCTAGAAAATTCTTTCCTAGGTTAAATGTTAATAAAACTGCTGAGAACAAATACTGATATAAAGCACATTTAAATGATGCTACAGTACCAAAATTCTCCATCTTTATAGGAATTTGAATTCACAATTTTAGATTGAGCCAATATCCAGTTTGAGGACATTATAAAATGTATCTTTGTGGACTATGAAACAGTTTTGGTGCTTGTGTGATAGAGAGAGCAACAGATAAAAGATACTGATTGCTTCTTAAGTAGCTCCATATTTTGTGGCACAGCAGAAGCCAATATAAAGGCTGTATTTTAATGATGAGTTGAAAACTTATGCAGTAACATGAACAATAGCTGTCAGAAAAAAGCTTAAGTAACTTAAATGGAAGCACTGGAAAAGGTATATTTTGACAAGGTACATGATAAGGAATTTTGAATTTAATTGAGAGACAAGGTTGAAGAGTTCTTGACTATGCCATCGTTGGTCTTCTATTAATTTTAGAAAGCTCAGCTATGACAAAGGAATAAAAATCTATGCCAAAGCCTGTATTAATCCTAAAATACCATATATTTTTCATGTACCGGAAAATTAAAATAATTAAATTGGAACTTAATTATTACCCTACAGCATAATGCAAGGTCAGATATTATGTACAGCATCATTACAAAGGTAATTTTGAAACAACTGTATGTTTAATAACTATTGTATCTAGCTGAAAAGTCAGATTCATTACATACATGGCTATTTTCCTGCAGGGAGGACACAGTTCACTTATGATATGGTGATATTTCCCCAATGGGACATATTTCAAGTATTTCTTGGCAGAGCATCACATTACATAGTTGTGAACTATAAGTTGTGTAGACAACATTAAAATGTTATCCCACAGTAAGCAGCCCTCTTAAGATGAGTCTTCTGTCTTAATACATAATGATTGCTGAAAACAAACTCTTGTCTCCTCTCTCCCTCCTAAGAGGAGATTGAACAAAAAAGGTCAATATTATTATTTAGAATCTTTAATTTCTTTTTTTTCCTCCACCCTCCAGCCGAAGAGCTTTTCTGGGACCTGACATATAACATGCATTATTGTTTCTTGCTTAAAAATCACTCAAAAAAAAATACAGTAAAGAGAAGAGAATTATATAATGTTTCAGTTTGGTAAATTTGTATCTGATAGGTTTTATTGCAGAGATTAATGGGTGGGTAATGTGTCTATTCTGTCTACTCATTCATGACTTAATTCAATGATCATTTTGCCTATATAAGGCAAAATGTTGGGTAAGTTTTCTTGGCAAACACCTTTTTTCTCACCTTGATTTTTCAGTTCTTGACATGGCAGCAATGTGTCTTTTTTGCTGTACACCAACACATCTCTACTGCGTTGGTGTACAGCAAAAAAGACCTTGTTACAGGCTGCAAGTTACTCATCTGAACTTCTCTCATTTTCAGGGCTTTGGAAGATTTACTAGAACAGCAGATTCTTGATTCAACCTATGGCAATGCCAGCTAAATGACACTCTTGCTTTTTTACATGGACAACTTGAGAATGCACCACTCGTGGACATTAGCTTCCTTTCTTATTCTGAAGTATGGTCCTTGATAAGGACCTTGACAAGGTAGCATTTTGGTGCGACAACAAAAAAACTTTCACTGATGATGCTTAATTTGTGTATTCTGTAGGAAATTACACTCCTTTGACTTCCATTTTTATTATTATCTGTACCTCACCTCTGCTTTTAAAGGAAGGAGAAGTTTTAAAAACACTCAGTATGGCTCATGACCTTTAAATGTCTCAACTAACTGCTGTACATGTACTAGAAATTTTATTACTATTATTTCCCAAGAAAGATATTTAAATACAATTAGATGTAACAAGGCATTTACTAATGCAAAAACCAATGTTCTAAATCATGATGAGATCTATTTGCATATATTAGAAATATTTTTATTTAGAACCACAGGCTAATAGAGGAACAAAAAAACTTTCATTATATGAAGGTCATTGGAAGGAGCTTTACATAGTCTTGGAGCTGAATGGAGGATGAAATGTAATGGAGTTGTCAAAAATATATTATCATTTTCCACTGTATATAATTGTGTTTATTTTCAGTTAACATAAACAGGCTGAAGATAACTTGATGGAATGCTTATAGTACTACAGTAGTTCAATCAGTGCCATATTTAATAAATACAGTTTAGCAAATTGCAGCATGTGAATTTAAAAGGACTTGTACTCTGTAGAAGAACACATGGATTTAGCCTTCATAGTCATTAATATATCTGGAATATGTATCTTCTGAAGACAGTCTATAAAAGAAAAATGAAAAATAGTTTTTAATTTTAGTACTATCTGTCAGTCTTCCCCTTTAATAGACTTTTTGCCAGCTTCAAAGATGAAATGGTTTATTTCTGGTTTTCCTCTTGATATGCTTTTACTAAAATTGTATTATAATTGTTCTCTTTTCAAAGAGGTACCTAGTCTTCTTTTCTAAAAAGATAGAACTTAGATCTGAGCTGGTTTGTATTTATCTGACTTAGTCTCTGACCTTAAACAAATACTGTATATGGAAAAACCTCTTTTCTTAGATGTATTCTTCCTATAGCTGCCTGCAGATCTGTTGCATTGTGGGTAGTCATTTGAAAAGTTGCCTGAATGGGAGGACCATCACTGTTTTAGCCCTGCAAGTATTTTAACAACTGATGTGATTTCCTTGGGATATTTTTAAGGACAATACTGACACCAATATGTGGGACATCTGCTATCTATATATTCACATGGCCCCCAGACCTGCACTAAGGCTCCAAAGAATGCTGGCCTAGTGTTTAATTAAATAATGAAATAAAGGTCCCTTACACTGCTCTTTGATATCCTTCCAATGTATTTGGTAAAGATATTATGTACATGCTAAACTATTAAACTTTCTGATCTCTCAAGATACAATATCCTTGAGCCGTCCACATCTCAGCTGTCTGAGCTCCTCTACCTCCTGCAGATTGCATTTGATCACAGAGATCTTAAGGCATGTAGAGGAACTTTGTATATGGCATCTTGCTAGAGCCATCTTTGATGTCATCAATTCAGATTTTTTTCCAGCCAGTATTCTAGCTTTAATTTTGCTATTTTGCCAAATAACATTGGTTTTAGTAATACTACCCACACTAGAAAATGATTTTTTTTTCTGTTTTAAAGACATTCTAAATTACAGCAGACTCCCATGCTGACATTTGCATTTTTGTTGGTCTCTTGATTCTTATGCAGAGGCTTTCTACTCCGCCAGTTGTAAACTCCATATATTTGAACCCTTCTATTACATACAATGACAACCCGCAGGCTCTTCTGCCCTGCCTGTCCCTCCTGAAGAGCCTGTAACCATCCAACAGGGCACTCCAAATGCAGGATTCATCCCACCAGGTTTTACTTTTGCCAATGATCTCGAATCTTCAGGACTTGGCCAGAGCTTTGGGCTGCTCTTTGTTCCTCATGTGCCTTAGCATAGAAATATTTTGGGGGGGCACATTATAGCCAACACCTCCTGAAGCATATTCAGGGATCCCATTAGTGTGTTTTTGGCCCACAGTCCCATCACTCATCACTGGGCAGTCTGGGTTTGTCCCTTTCTCCTTTCCAAGCTAGTTTAAAGCTCTATTGATGAGCCCCCCAGCCCCTGTGGTAGAGCTCCTTTTCCCCTCTGATAGGTGCACCCTGTCAGGTGTCACTGGAGCAGGTGTTTGTGTAGATCATCCCGTGGTCAACAAACCCCAAATTTTTCCACTATACCAACCTCAGAACCATGCATTGACCTGATGGACCTCCCTATTCCCATCAATATTATTCCTTGTTACCAGAAGAATCAAGGAAATCACCTGTGTTCGTGATCCCTCTACCAATTGTCTCAAGGCCCTGAAGTCTCTTTTGGTTGCCCTCAGGCTTTTTTATTTAATTAATGCCACTTTGAACAACTAATAATGGCTAGTAATCAGAGGGCCTTACTTGACTGGAGAGTTTTTAAGTACTGTCCCTTGTCTGAGCCCTTGGGAGACAGCAGACTTCCCTGAGTTGGGTCTCTGCTCTCTTTAGGAGGCAGTTTCCTATTACAATTACTCATCTTTTCCCTCTGAATTCACTAAGTGCTGATGTCTGTTTGAATTTGAATTAATGTTGTGCATGAGATCTGTGGGTGCCAAACCAGATATTATTACAGACATACACACAAATTCCAATTCTTTTTTCCATTCTTCCTTCTCTCCCCCTGCCCAATTATTCCTTAGTCCCTTGTCTCAGAATAAAAAACTTTATCAATCTTAAGAAATTTTAGCATAAAAATAGTCAGGTGCAATCAATATAAGAAACTTTATCAATTATTGAGGAAAATATAAAAAGAAGAGGGACTTTTATGATACAGGTAGATGTAAAAAAATTATGCGCCTTTAGGGCTGCCAATTGCTCAAATGAAGGAAAGCTGCTAAAATACCTTCATGCTTCACAATAGATTTAATGGACATGTAAAAATCCTTCTAAATTTTCAGTACAGGAGTTACAGCTGTCTTGGGGTACTAGTAAGTTTTGTAACTTCCTTTCACAATCCGCATGAACTTTTTGCAGCAAAAATATGTATGTGTCCTGTAAACTCCTGCCCATATCCTGCTTGGTTTGTTGGTTTCCTTTCCTGTTAGGTTTTGTTCTCCTACCCTTTCAAGGGAGAAAAATATTCATGATGTACTTTGGAAGTAACATATGTAGTCTGAAGAAAATACATTATACCTATTTTGTTTTTTATTTATCCTGATTACTCTCAGTAGAAATTTATTTATAGATTTCATTAGGTTCTTTTATCTCTAGAACTGCTATTATTAGAATTAGGCTATTGAAAAATATTAAAATCAACAATGGAAATAAATCCCTAAATGAGCATAAACCCAGATGTAATCAGCACCTTTAATATTTCAGGTTAGATTTTTAACCTATCTCTTTAAACCATAATGTGAATTATTTTAAATTGTTGCAAAGAAATATGTACCAGACAATGTTATTAAGTTGTTGATTTATTTGTAATGTTTCTTGAGAACCATTAACTTCATAATGAAACTCCATATAACATCTTAGAGGTTCCACTGATAAGTAGGCAGACCATTTGGACACTTTCTTTTTTTTTTGATAAAACTGCAAAAGGTATTCAAAGTGTATTTGATTAAATTGAAAATGCATGTGTCTTAGACATATATATTCTATATTGCATTAGTTCATTAAAGAATGGTTTTAAAAGATCCTATATTCTAAAGTGGGGGTGGTAAAATAAGTCTGAAAGCTCTTAAAATGTCTAATGGCTGGAAACCATTAGAAAGCTGTTTCTGTCATTAGACTCATGGATAAATCCACTACTATTTCTACATTTTTCTCTGATAAGCAATGTGAGTTTCAGGACCTTCAGGTTATATTAGCTTTATAGAGATTTAATTCCTTTGAATGATCAGTTACCTACCTTCAATTATGATGGTTTCGTCTTACCTTGAACACTGAGAATCTGAGGTAAGAAACCATGAAAAAATAGCCTGAAGTAGGAATAAGTAAAAGAGCATGGTATATTTCCTGTTTATTATTTCTTCCCTTTTCCTTCAAGTCTTCTACCTCATCTGTGTTGAAATGACTTTTCATTTATTTCTCTGGTTCTTTTCCTGATACCAAACGCTGAATTTGGGCTCGTTCTCTGTGATCACTGGCAACAACCCAGAGTCTGTGCAAGTCTCTAAGGGTTTGGAAGGGAAGGAATTTTTTTAAAGAACCTAATGCTATTCAGATAATCATTTCATTCCTGATTAGTACCAAGAAAAATTAATTTCTTTATTTTAAATTTCCTGAGATTTAAATGAAATTTAATGTCATATATTTGCACTGCAACAGCAGGTTGGAGCCCCACTCATAGTTAAATACTTTTTCTATAAGTTCAGAACAAAAAGAATGACTGTTACAGATGTGGAATTCCACAGAAATAATATTGGATTTTTGAGCATACACACGTGAGGTTAATGTTTCAGTTTTCTAGTATAAGTATACTGTGTCTGGCTGGCATGGATTTAAGTTTCTTCATAGCAGCCTGTATGATAGTGTGACAGGTGCATTAAGGGCACGAGTGTTTTGTCTGTTGTACTGCTTGCAGAGTGTCAAGGCTTTCTCTTTTTCCTCCCTGCACCACAGTAAGTGTGCTGGGGATGAGTAAGAAGATGGGAAGGGGTGCAGCCAGGACAGCACACCCCCAGGGATCAAAAGAATATCCCATACCATATGATACTGTGTTCAGCAATAAAATTCAGGGAAAGAAGAATAAAGCAGGGACACTGAAGGATTAAGGTGCTTAGTTTCCCAAGCAACAATTATGGATGCATGGAGCCCTTCTTTTTTGGAATTGGTCAAGCATGTGGCCTGATGATGGGAATTAGTTAATGAATTCCTTAGATTTGCTTTTATTGTGGACAAAGCTTTCTTTCACCTGCTAAACTGTCTTTATTTCAACCCATGAGTTCTCCTGTTTTACCGTTTTCTCTCTGATTCTGCTGCAGAGAGTGAGCAAGGAGCTTGATGAGGGTCTTAGCTGCCAGCAATTGTTTTTTGATTTTAATCAGTGAAGCCCTAATGCCCATATACCTAAATCAGATGATTTAATGGTAATTATCAACTCTGTCATGAACCAGGCAGAACTTGTCTTCTTGTTCTCCCTGATGACACAAAACTACATCACCACCGATTGATGGAGATAATCCGCAATAACAATTATAGTATTTGCTAGAAAGTTTGAGGAAGTCACTGACATTTTCACATATTTAAATATACTGCTTGTTGGATTTTGTTTTGTTTTTCCTTGGCACTTACTAATTTTAGCCAAGATTGCACCAGTCTTAAATAGAATTATAGCATGTAGGCAACAGAAAAGAAACTTCATTAAATAATCCTGCCAGCTAAAAAGAAAAAAAACCCAGCATTCAGCTGCCTAAAGTATTCTGGTGCAACTGTTTCTTATACAGCAGCTGGAGTACAATTTCTGTTTGTTGATATTGCAGGGTTGGTTGAATTGTAATTACAAAGCTTTCTGTAACAGGCTTGCTGAACTAATGCATCTACAGATATCATAAAGAAATAATACTGAGGAGTTAGAAGGGATTTCAGAATCCCATCAAAAGAAATAGCCTCAATCATCCTCAATAACATTGCTTAATTATTAATAGAGCTAATCAGTGGACAAAATTGCTCATATTAAATATTAATCATAGGGGTAGGTTAATTCCTATTATTTGTGACAGGCACACTAACCCTATTTCTCAATGCATTTATGATGGTTTTATTTATCTGCCAAAAGAAATAAGAAACATTTCAACTGTTATTTGTTAAAAGATGCTGGAAAATATTAACTTCATAGGCTGTGTTTTACTTACAAACCCTAGTTATCAGGAATAAGGCAATGTTATAGGAAAGGCAGCAAACTACTGGGAGGATATAAAAAAGTTCTTCTTTTAATATAAGGATTTGTGATACTCCAAATTCAGGCTTCATGCAAGCTGACAGACACAACTACCTTTGTGACACTCAGCACAGGTTTGACACAGATATTTTCTGTTCCATAGATGTTGATCTTGTGTTACTTTGTGTGTGCATGGTACTTTTTCTTTCTCTGACAAACTAGAAGTGTTCAGCTCTCTGGGCTGAAGTTTTCTAATCTAGCAGCAGTTTTTCTCTAAGTCTGAGAAAGTAAAGTTCGCCAGCTTTCATGTGGCTGCCCCCGTAATGCAGGGCAATGCTGAGGTACCACCTTGAAGTCACACCTTTCCAAACTCCCATCTGAGCTGTCACTGATGAGGCAAAGTCATAAGTACCAGAAAACACAGACAGATGTTTTTTTTTTTTTTTGTGAGAGGCAGGTTTGTTGAAGGACTGTATCATGATATCCACATAACTGGAAGATTTTTTTCTCATTCTAATGAAATTTCAGAGAATTTGCTGAGGCTGAAACATAAAAATATGTTAACAACAGAAGATAACCTTTTTATTTCAGTGGGTATCAAACATACATAAACTTTAATATTTAAACATACAAATAATATCCTCATGGCATGCCTGTAATAGCAATTTTAACAAGTATAATTCCATTTCTAAATTATAAACATGGCATATATTAAATTGCAATTGACCATTTGAATTATGAGCAACATCTCTGGTTGTTGTTGCTTTGTAGGTTAATTTAAAAGGAGATAAATATTATAATAATCACTGTGAGCATAACCTAGTGGTTGCTGAAATGAATAGGAGTATTGCAATTATTTTCAGTGGCTTTTGGACTCTAGGAATTCTGCAACTAAATATGCCTCTGCTGTATTTGATGGTACTACACACCAGTGCAAGTATTTAAACTAGCGCATTTTAAATGCATGGACACACAAAAAAGTTTGGAGAACAATTTTTAGTGCAAAAGTTTGTCAGACAGCTGAATGATTTAAGTGTTTTTGATCAACACTGTACACATGTGAAAAACTGGAGTAATGGAGCACAGATGAAAAGATAACACTGAAATTTACAACTCTCTACATAATTTTGCTTATTTTGTAATTCTACATGAGGAAAAACAAATGAACAACTCATGTATACTGATGGAGATCTAAATGTGTTCAGTTTTTTATCAATTCTATAATCTTTTAAAACCATGTGGCAGGCTGTATTTTAGAAATAACATTAGTAGTGTTGGCCTACTAAACCAAAAATATGTCATATTTGTGTTCA
>VYXD01004333.1:0-45696 GCA_013397195.1 Hylia prasina | reverse complement strand
ATATATATATATATATTCACATATTATAAAGTAAGTTTTCCCAGTTTAATTATCCTGATCTACCAGAGGAAAACTATCCCCAAACTAAAGTAAATTCTTATGCCAAGTATAAGAGAGTTTTGAGACTACAGAGGTCTGAAGCACCAAGGTATCTGCTTTTTGTGACCCCTGCATGGAGCGTTGTGTGGTTCCTGCATCAAGGGACAAAACCTGAGGAGCAGCAGTTTGGAATTGGAAAGCAGCTATTGAAATACCTCTGGAAAAAAATCAGAAGCTGAAAGAAATGGAGGAGTATCTTTTTATCTACTTCTACTCTTTTCCTCTGCTTTTGTATACATGTGTGTTCCTAAATAAAGCACATGAGAGGCTGACATGAATAATTCATACAAGATGATCTGGGTACCAATGTATTTGTGTAGCAAGTAAGCACAGAAAAATATGAATGAACATCTACAGTTGTTATCTCTGTGTTGTGCCTGTATAATCAAATTCCATAATCAGAGAAAAATTGAAACAATTACATGAAACATGCTGAGAAAAATGAGGGTAGAAATTTTTTAAAAATCACAGTAGCAACCGGGCCTCTGAGGTAGGAATAAGAATGTAGCTGTCAAATCACTCACAGGGAACTATTGTGGAGTATTGGATATGTTTTGTCAACTTTCAGACAACACTGAAACACAGCAAGTAGAAGCTGCAAAAATAACTTTCTAGAACAGCAAAAGAGAAAGTTTCCATTTTTTTTAGGGCAGAGGCAGCAATTCAGATTAGCAGAGAATGTATTTGCTAACTAGGGTTTAGTGTATCATTGGCAACAGCTAGCAGAAAATGTCTTGTTGATTCATCCTTTCATGAGAAATGTCAGTTCCGTCACTGACTGGTCTGTTGAAGTTTTGGAACAGTTCAAAGTCATAACTGAACAGAAATGAAGGACTGATACAGCCTGGGTCTAAACAGATGCTGCTCTGTAGCCACCATGGTAACAAATGAGTGCCTTTTCTTTATACTTTTCTGTTATGGGGGGGGCATATATCTACCACTGGTGCCTTTATACACATCCAAAGTAGTATCCCTACAGAACAGCAGAACATTTTCCATATGGTATTGAATCAGTTAGGATCCTTACACATGCCAGGAGTTCTTATAGATGATGTAACAGCTGAACTGAATAAAAATTTAAAACCAAAGCTTAATATTTGAATGAATGCTTTTTATGTGAGCTTTATTAAAATATTAAATTTGAGACTTCAGGTTTGACAAATCTTTAAGTTACATCTTTAAAATGTGTACTTGAAAGTCTTAAACCATGTAAGAATATTATTTATCCCACGCAATAAGATTTTTTTCAAATGTTGGAAATTCAAATTAATTTTAAGTTGGTAAAATTCAAACCAAAACAAAGTTACTACTGAATGCCTTGTGAATTTTCGGCATGAAGTCCAAAAAAGCAGTAGGGGTAGAGAAGCATCTCAGTCCCAGAGGAGTTGCTAAATTTGGAGTGAAATTTGACTCAAGTCCCAGACTTGTTCCGATCCAAGTAACAAGTGAATGACAGATGCTTATTGGAAAAAAGATATATATACATNCAATTTTGCTTATTTTGTAATTCTACATGAGGAAAAACAAATGAACAACTCATGTATACTGATGGAGATCTAAATGTGTTCAGTTTTTTATCAATTCTATAATCTTTTAAAACCATGTGGCAGGCTGTATTTTAGAAATAACATTAGTAGTGTTGGCCTACTAAACCAAAAATATGTCATATTTGTGTTCAGCATTAGTAGCGTTGGTCTACTAAACCAAAAATATGTCATATTTGTGTTCAAACTGAATTTAAAATTTCAAGAGTATTAAAATGAATCACATTTGAATTACAGAATTTTGTCAATAGCATGGTTTTGTTATATGTATTTTTAAAAGATCTGTTCATTGTGGTCCTGATTGGGTNGAATTGGAAAGCAGCTATTGAAATACCTCTGGAAAAAAATCAGAAGCTGAAAGAAATGGAGGAGTATCTTTTTATCTACTTCTACTCTTTTCCTCTGCTTTTGTATACATGTGTGTTCCTAAATAAAGCACATGAGAGGCTGACATGAATAATTCATACAAGATGATCTGGGTACCAATGTATTTGTGTAGCAAGTACGCACAGAAAAATATGAATGAACATCTACAGTTGTTATCTCTGTGTTGTGCCTGTATAATCAAATTCCATAATCAGAGAAAAATTGAAACAATTACATGAAACATGCTGAGAAAAATGAGGGTAGAAATTTTTTAAAAATCACAGTAGCAACCGGGCCTCTGAGGTAGGAATAAGAATGTAGCTGTCAAATCACTCACAGGGAACTATTGTGGAGTATTGGATATGTTTTGTCAGCTTTCAGACAACACTGAAACACAGCAAGTAGAAGCTGCAAAAATAACTTTCTAGAACAGCAAAAGCGAAAGTTTCCATTTTTTTAGGGCAGAGGCAGCAATTCAGATTAGCAAAGAATGTATTTGCTAACTAGGGTTTAGTGTATCATTGGCAACAGCTAGCAGAAAACGTCTTGTTGATTCATCCTTTCATGAGAAATGTCAGTTCCGTCACTGACTGGTCTGTTGAAGTTTTGGAACAGTTCAAAGTCATAACTGAACAGAAATGAAGGACTGATACAGCCTGGGTCTAAACAGATGCTGCTCTGTAGCCACCATGGTAACAAATGAGTGCCTTTTCTTTATACTTTTCTGTTATGGGGGGGGCATATATCTACCACTGGTGCCTTTATACACATCCAAAGTAGTATCCCTACAGATCAGCAGAACATTTTCCATATGGTATTGAATCAGTTAGGATCCTTACACATGCCAGGAGTTCTTATAGATGATGTAACAGCTGAACTGAATAAAAATTTAAAACCAAAGCTTAATATTTGAATGAATGCTTTTTATGTGAGCTTTATTAAAATATTAAATTTGAGACTTCAGGTTTGACAAATCTTTAAGTTACATCTTTAAAATGTGTACTTGAAAGTCTTAAACCATGTAAGAATATTATTTATCCCACGCAATAAGATTTTTTTCAAATGTTGGAAATTCAAATTAATTTTAAGTTGGTAAAATTCAAACCAAAACAAAGTTACTACTGAATGCCTTGTGAATTTTCGGCATGAAGTCCAAAAAAGCAGTAGGGGTAGAGAAGCATCTCAGTCCCAGAGGAGTTGCTAAATTTGGAGTGAAATTTGACTCAAGTCCCAGACTTGTTCCGATCCAAGTAATAAGTGAATGACAGATGCTTATTGGAAAAAAGATATATATACATATATATATTAGAGGAAAAAAAAATCAAAGAAATTTTCCTGTCAAATGCAAACATTTTAAATGGTCCAATCTAAAGCCAGTGATGTTCTATTAGTTCTGGGTACTTCTTATCAGCTTTAAATTTAAATAGATAGGACAATACTCTGTAAAAGTCAACTAAACAAAATACTTCTAATGCTAAGACTACTACACGCCCCAGACGACTTCCAAATTGCCACAGCAGAGCCTGCAACATACTTGGTCTCCTTGCTGTTTAAGTCCCTGTCTACTGAATGCAAGTGTTTGTAAAAGCTGAAAACCAGCTGTCTGAACTGAACAGAGCTCTCCAATTCCATCACGAGCTGAACACAGCTGTCTGATTTCATCACCTAGTCCCAGGCTGCATGTAGGCTTTTGTGGCACTCCAATAACTGTGCTGTTTCTAGGCTGCCTTCCTTCTCTTGCTGTTGGTCAGCTTCCCTGGCTCCTGACTCTGGAAGCTCTATTTTCCCAGGCTGGTCTGCAGCAGGGCAGGGCTCCAGGCAGGTGAAAGGTATCTCAGGTGTGTGTGATGTCTTTAGGCTCAATTCAGAGGAGAGAAGTATATGCCTGCAAGAGAAGCAACTAGAAGCTGCAGGCAGATCTAAGTGCCTGCTCTGCATCTGGATTGTTCTCTGAAGATTTCTACAGACTATCTGGATGGTTGTAGGTTGTAAATGATATCCCAAAAGTGGAAGAACTGCCAAATTGGTGAAATATCTCCTTTGCACTCGAAAAGCAGAATATTTTCAATGATGAATTAGGACCAGGCATTCTATATGAATGGAGAGTACTCTAAGCTTCAGGCTGTAGCAATGTTTTCCCTTTATTCCTCTGACCACAAGGAAAATTTGTATAATTTACAGAAACTAGAATAGATTCAGAAGGTCTGACTGACAGACATCCTGCATAAATATTCTGGATTCAGAAGGTAGAGTGTTATTCTGGGATTTGCAGTCTTTATTTCCTAAATCTTGTCTTCGGGGAAAAAGCAAACAAAAAAAAGAGTCAAGAAAGCAAAACAAAACAAACTAAACAAATATGCCTCCTCCCTCCCCACAACAAAAAACCAGCACACTCTGAACAGTAGAGAAGATTTGATACCACAGGACAGTTCTGTAAACACTGCACAGTCATTAGTTCCTCTTGGCTTTCCTTTTGTATCTCTTTTGAGTGAGGAAAACAACACTTTTTTAACTCAAAATGTCTTAGCTTTTAAAATTCTGACTAAATATTGTCATGTGGTGTAATAACAGAAATTTAATAATGGCAAAGTATTTTAGCTTCTCCAAATATTGGAGGATTGGTGTTTCATTGTTTTTTTTAATCTGACAGTATAATAAAATATCAGTTCTTCCTAGATTTTCATCATCTCTGTGGCTTCAATGGTTAATGTTGCTAGAGATAAATCTCTTTTCCTTTCATAATCTGATATCTTAACTTTCTCTATTGGCAACTATATATTGTGCTCTCAGCCTATCACCCTTGCTCTCTGTTACACAAATCACAGGACTGAATACTCAATTAATTCAATAATTATTCCTATCTGACTCATTGCATAACTTAATTAATTTTCTGCTAGGGTAATTAATCCATTCTTCAATGGCTTGCCTACTGATCAGAATAATTGGTGAGCTAATTTTGAATCACTTTGCCTACTGGTCTAATTTCTTTCTATTAAAAATATTCTTGATTCATTTTCTAACCATGTAATACTTGTAATTCATTCTTAAATTATTTCCGTGCTTCCCTGAGTTTTGCCTCACAAAACAGAGGTCTAAATTCATTGGAATATTAAGAAAAAAAAAAGGCCATTTTTTTTAAACTTCTTGTTGCACAGAATTTAGAAATTGAGACAAGTAGGACAATAAAAAAACCTTGGTGGAGTGAAGAATTTTTTTTTTTGTCAACAACCAAATGAAACTCCTGTGATCACTTGGTGGGCTCTGTACAAGCACCATCTATCACTGTTCAATATGTGCTGCCCTGCAGATGTGGACTCTATGTACTGAAGTCACAAACCCCATCCAGGTCTCAGGCTTTAGGGGTACCACGGCAAGTCCACTTTAGCCTCCATGTGCAGGTAGGATCAAGTTTTCCTACTTAAATTCAGAGATATCTAGTTAATTTTTAAACATAAAAGGGACCGAAAATTCATAAAATTCTTACAAAGTTTGTCTCTGAATTTCAGTGCAGCATTTTGACATTTTTGCTCAATATCCAACCTACATTTTCTGCAGATTAGATTAACAGCTCATTGTTTTTCCGGCTTTGCCAGTAGACAAAAAATTATTATCATCCTCTTTCCACTGACATTTTACATGGTCTACTGCTTCTCATATCTACACTCAACTGTCTCTTTTCTAAGAAAACCAGCAGCTTTAATCTTTCTTTGCAGGCAGGCAGGTCATACTTTCTAATATTTTAGCACTTTCTTATTTCCTGTGGATTTCTTCCAGCTCTATTATCATTTGTAACACTTGTTCTGTAAACTTTGTTACTTCAGCCAAGGCCACAACAATGCTAAATAAACCAGAAAAACTCTCTCAGAGTGAAAGCTATACTTTTAAAAAGGAAATGCATCATACTACTACATTTAGTTTGTGATCCAATAGAAACCCCTAAATGTTATTCTGCTGCCTAGCCATTTATCTCCCTCTTTTTTTGTCCTTTTTTGTGCACCCTTCAACTGTGACTGACATATCAGTTGGCTAAATTACATTTGCCTTTACTGAGCTTTGTCTATCGGAGTTCAATCCAGCTCTTCAGCTTATTAAGATAATTCTGATCATATTCTCTGGATTCCTTGCACTCTGACCCTGCATAATTAACAACCCTCCTGATCTTTCATCCTGCAAATCATTAATGAAAATACTAAAGAGACAAAGGCAGACCTCTATGGGATGCCATGTTCAGTTAATTCACAGTTTGATGATGAATAATGAAAAAGCTTGCTTTGACTGTAGTTTTCAGATGTACACCTACTACATCTAACTCAAATTTCTTAGTTTTCTGATGAGATTATTGCACAGCAGTCATCAAAGTTCTAAATTTATTAAATAAAAATCTTTTCTCTTTATCTACTGTGCAGTTATTTCGGTGCAAGGAAAAAAAACCCCATCATAAAGTTTTGAATAAGTCCAGGTTGTCTGTTTTATATGACTCATTTTTCTTCAACCTGTTTTCAAATTCATGACATTTACATGTTTTTCAATACCTTCCCACATATTTTCTTGAATTGCTCAGGTTCTCATCCCATTATGTGATTCTTAAATGCAATTTGCTATAATTTTTATTCTCTCAGAACTAAATTCCTAGTGTTAGCAAAAGATTTGCTTTCGTATTTAAAACATTCTATCTAGTTTCATTAATTGTTCAGTTTGAAAGGTGAAAGCCCAGATTTCACTTGCACAGAAACATCACAGAGACGTAATTTAGATCAGAAATGGCCTCCCATTTTCCTGTCCAAATCCCCACTCAGGACAGTTCCAAATTGTTTGTATCTTGTTCCAAATTTTTTGTATCTTGTTCAGGGCCTTGTTCATTGGAGTTTTTTTTATCTGAAAGGTTGGCCTAATCTTATTTTGGACTACCCTGATAATGAGAGTAGTTTTCTGATGGACTTTCCCATACTGAAAGATGAATCTGTTGCTTCTCACCTTGTTGTGCATCTCTTAAAGAATCTGCCCCCCATCTATGCTTCATTCTCCCATGAGGTACTTGCAGGAATGGTCTCTTCTGCCTCTCCTCTTCTCAGGGTAAGCAGGGCTAAATCTTTCAGCATCTTGCCTTATGCCACATGCTGCCATCACCTAATCTTCCTCACTGAACTAGCCTGCAGTGTCAAAGTCTCTTTTGTAGTGGGGTGCCCCAAGATGGACACAACCCTCCAGATGTGGTGCCAGAGAGCTGAGAGGAGAAGAATCACTTGCTTTGAGCAGCTGGTTTTCTTCTTGCTAATCCAAACCAGGACCTAGTTAGGTGTGTTTTAGATGAAGAGCAAACTGCTCCATTTCTACTTTGATCATTTTTTACACACTATTAGTGTTTAGCTACCTGGCCAAAGAGGATTTTCCAGTAATTTTTTACCCCACAGTCATTCATTGATATTATGCAGCAATTAGGTGATTATGTCTCCTTCATAGTGTTTAAAAAAGAGACATTACACAACCACTCTATCTACCATTGACCTTTACAGCCTCACATTCAAAACCCTTTTCTGCTTCAAAATTCCGTAAATAATAGACTGTGGTGCCCTGAAGGCCTTTCATATCTAAATCCAGAAGAGGCAAACTTCAGGGAAAGAAAGTCACTTGGCTATGAAGATACAGTTCAAGTGTTCTTCATGCTTCAGTCCTAAGCACTATGGCACAGGGAACCCTGAGAACAGTTTGGTGAGTTCCAAACCCTTTATATATCTTCTTGTTTAATTAATTTTTTTGTGTCCTAAAAAATGACTGTATTATTTGTTGACTTCTAACTTAATAAAAGAATAATGTTATTCATCCATTTTGCAATTAACATTGCCATTGATATAGATACTATCTGAAGTGCCATCCATAGTCTGTAGCTTATAAAAATCTTTATTTCTCATTTTCATAAGGAGCTACTATGCATCTCTTCCTCTCTGTATCTCCTATTTGCAGCAAAAGCCTTTATTTTTTTTTTTTCATTTTTTTTCCTGCAAATATAACTTCCACCTCTTTACTCTTCTCCCAAGATTTGCTAAAATACAACCCATTATTGTTTTCTTCTCATGCACTGCTTTTCAGGATCATCATGCTCTGATCAGCAGTCCTGTATTTCACACTTCTCTGTTGAATAAGACTCTCACCCAACCAAGCTTAAGCCCTTTCTTAGTACCATGTGCTCCTTAAGGATCTTGCAAACAGCTTCCTCCTTATTCTGTAAATTTCTAGGTCTGTTAACAGTGAACCAGATTTTATTGCTCAGGCACTGTCACTAAAAACAAGCTATTAATTTCTGGCAGACTTTTCCATCTTGTTTTTGTTAGATATGAAAATAAACTGGTTAGTAAGTGTGGTGACTATAAATAGGAATGGTAGAATCGGGACATGTTCATGGCAATAAACCCTTTAGCAGGCAGGATAGCACCAAAGAAACACTATGACATCTGTGTTGAAGACAGATTTGAGTAAGAAAAACTTAGGACTTCAGATATTTATTCCCTGATGTGACAAGGTAGTGCCTGTTGAAATCTCTGCTATCATCTTTTACTAATTCACTTGCTAATTCACTAATTCACTAATTCACTACTTTCAACTATCTAGAAGCTTCCAATCTACATTTTTTTGTTTTATGTAGCACTAAAACCAAGATATTTTGGAATGTGGCTTAATTTCTAGACATTATGCAATGCAAGACATAAGTAAAAATTAATGGCTTTCTCCTTTTTATAATGGTACTTGAAACATGTATTCTTTATCATGTTATAAAAAATAAATATAAGTTGAAAATGTATCCAGCAAAACAATAAAATATATTTTTTGTATATTTTCTGAGAAAGATGTCAGACCTCAGGCTCTCTTCCATGAGCATTTTTAGATTTCTTGGATTTAATTAACTTCAACAAATGTAAGTTCTGCATTTAATAAACTGCTGTCTTGTGGAATTTGACATTTATAATACATAATGGTTTATATTTTAAGATATAGTCACAGAATGTCTCAAAATAATGAAATTATTTCTCCTTACAATGCACTTCATTTTCCAGAGTAGGTAATTATAGTGTTTTTATTCTAGGCCTGTAATAAAAAATTACACGGGCTTCATTTTCCATCCTATTAAATGCCTAAATGAATGGACAGGTCTCTGATTTTATCAAGCAGAATATATTTCATCTGCTTTCTGTGAAAAATGTTTGAGTTCTTTTATGGACTGGCAGGTCTCAGCCAGTCTTTCTCAGTCTGTATTTTCATTCTGATCCTGTAATGAGTTATGACTGGGCAGATGTCATGTGCAGCCCATGCATTTGATTTGCAGGATCAAAGCTTAATGAGAGATAAGTGGGAATGATTCTTCTGTCTAACATAAATTGTCAGTATTTCTCATGTTCCTCACATACCTTTCTGGGTAGATCGTCTGAAATTGTTAAGGAGGACTACAAAGCAGAGAAAGATCAGCAAGATCAGAATAGATAAAATGACACTGTCAAGACCACTCTGTTGGGGTCTGAGAGCACACATTCCAATCACAAATTGCTATGAAATGGAAAGAAAACTCCAGGCAAGAAAACCCCAGGCAAAATACTCCAAACAATAACAATCCCCCTAAACAGGACACATACATAATCCAAAAGCTAACCCTTTCAAACCCCTTAATTTTTTTCATAATTTTCTATGAAATTATAAGTTCACTAGAGAGACACATAGATAATTATACATTAATTAATTAATTAAACATACATTATTTACAGGTCAATAACTAGAACTTCCATAATGATGATTCTAAGTTGCATATTGTATAAACACAAGAGCGCAACAGGAAGAAACTACAAATGGTTTATATTAAAAATTATATCTAAACCCTTTTTTTAAAATTGTAATCAGAGACAGATGTCAGCTGGCATAACTCCACAGGCTTGATTTCTGTGGACCAGCTGAACACAGGCACAGTTGAATTTCCTCTTTGAAAGTTCTTGAACATTTTCTGTCTTTTCATGTTAAAACACAGAAGGGAACTACAAGTAATAGTTGCTGTCAGGAAAAGTAACTCATAAATGTTAAAGTTTTCTGAGCCACTTGGATCTAATTACCTGTTGAGACTGAAATGTGAAGCTGGAAAAGGTTATAAAGTAATGGTAATTACTGTGCAAGGCAGTTCTTTTTATGAGGAATCATTCAGCTTGCATAAGATCATAAGAGAGACAGAGAGAGAGAGAGCCAAGAGAGACAGAGCAGAAAGATTTGGATTAGAGAAGTAAAAGCATGGACAAAAGCTGAAGAAAGGCTCAAGATAATAATAAGACATTTGGAAATAAACACCCTTATGGAAACTGAATTGCCATATATGATAGCATGATCCTAAATTAGAAATTATAATAGCCATTATTATTACACAGGAGTTCAGAATCTTTAGCCAACCTGCTCGCTGATGATTACATTCTCCTCCTCTAATGTTTGCCATCTAGTGTAAGGTTAGCTATAGATGTTCCCCAACCCTATAAACCAATGAAGAGACACAACAACATCCAGAGGCTGATTCCCTCTACCAGTCTTCAAATTGTACCTTAGCATTAGATGAAGATGATGAGCTTAGAATAATTGCTTATATTTTAGGCAGATTAAAATAGAGTAGAACAGACTAGACTAGACTAGACTAGACTAGACTGGAATAGAATAGTTTGGTTGGCAGGGACCTGCAGTGATCATCAGCTGCCTGGCTGATCAAAATCTATAAAAAATAATTTTATTAAGGGCACTGTCCAAATGCTTCTTAAACACTTACAGGTTTGGGGATTTAACCACCCTTTTAGGAAATCTGTGTGAGTGTTTGACCACCCTCCTGGTAAAGAGATGTTTCCTAATGTCCAGTCTAAACCTCCCCTGAGTTTCAGAATGGTTCGTCTTTGAATCATTCCCACTCATCCTGGAGCATATATCCACTGCACTGGATACCAGGGAGAATTGCTTAGCACTTCCCTTTTCATGATCCTTAGTCTCCTTTGCTGCTAACCAGATGAGCTCAAAGTCCTCAGCTGCTCCTCACAAGACATTTCTTCCAGCCCACTCACTGTCTTTGTTGTCCTCCTCTGGGTGCATTCAAGGACTTTCACATCCATCTTAAATTGTGGGGCCCAGAACTGTGGGGCACAACACTGATCAAGGTGAGGCTGCACCAGCTCTAAATACAGAGGATAATCCCCTCCTTAGCCCAGCTGGTCACGCTGTGTTTAGTGCACCCCAGGATGCAGTTTGCCCTCTGGACTGCCCGGGCACACTGCTGACTCCCACTGACATGCTGCCCCTGATCCAGCACCCCCAGATTCCCTTCTGCAGGGCAGCTCTGCAGCCACTCCTCTCACAATTCCATCCTAGGTGCAGCATCCAGCATTTGTTCTTGCAACAGATGATTGCTAAATGCTCCTATTTGTCTAAATAGCTCTGCAAGTGATCTTGTCCCAAGAAAAATCCCACTCCACCATAACATATAAAGGGATAGACAGCCTTACCCTTCACGGGTTTGCAATCTAAATGAACAAGATAAAAAACAAATGCAGAAGGGAATGTTGTCCTCCCTGCATGCACATTAGCAACTGATTGATAATGAGAATTCTGTCTGCTGGGGTCAGTGTTATGAATCTTGTGTAACCACTTAGTAGACCTACTAATATTGGATTTGTAACATATATTGAATTTACATCTAATCTACCTCAAAACACAGCCAGGCATATATTTGAAAAACATTTTATTATTGTATTAGAATTATTAAAAAAGTATAAATTTACTGTATGAAAGATAATACTGCAAGCTGCACGAAGTGGCTAAGTGGATGTCTTTGGAAGAACTGGTTTGCCATTTCATGTCCATAATATTCAGAAGTGTTTTTCTGAGGGGTAAAAAATATGCAGATTTTTAATATTCTCTGAGAAGAGAGCTAGTGAAATAGGTGGCTATAGTCATTGTCTTTATCTACATGCAAGAATGTGGTAATAATAGCACTTCAGAGAGGAAAAACTGTTCTTAAGGTGTGTATAATGCAGATTGGGTAGGAGATCTTTATGGGTTACATTCTACTGGTTTCTGAAGTACTTTCAAGGCTTAAGGGAGAAACAGGTAAAGCTACTTTAGGGTCTTGTGTTATCAGTATTCTCCTGCTGACTAATTTAAAGCTGTCCTTGTTCATGTCTGTGTGTCTCTACTGTGCCTGCAGGGAGGAATACCCTAAATAGGCATGAGGCTGATGCCATGTTAGAGGATTCTCCTCTGGCCAGGAGATAGGTATTATAAATGAATGTCTTTTGATTGACTTAAAGAATTGTATAGAATTGCATATGTTATTAAGTGAAATTAAATTAATAAGCCTAAAGGCTAAACCCATTGTGCCTTAGTACAGACTGCTAAGTACTACTACACTAGACATGAGTGCATATGAGTATATAATGCATATATGAGCATTTTTTTCAGAATAGTGTCTAGAAAAGTCTACTTGCAAAGTGACCAGGGAACGATTTCTGTGACAGAGAGTCGAATAACAACTGAAGGATGCGGCATGTTCTAAAAAAATGCATCTGTTCAGTCTGTACTATGTGAAGTTAATTCCTTCCTAAAGGCAGCATATGAGCTTAGTATTCCTGATGATGTTATATAGTTTCAGAGCAAGATGATTCAAGTTATTACCTTTCAGAATAACTGAAAACCACATTGCTATTTTTTCAGTGGATTCTTGTATTAAAGGTTTCTTTTTAGGTTGACTGAGGGATTCATATAATTAGGAATATACCTAAAGTGCATTTTTTTTTCATTTGTCTTAGAGCACAGTCTCAGAGCCTACAGGCTGTTAGTAAATAGGCTATGTTAAAAACTCAGTTTATCATCCAAATGCCACTTATGACATGGTAGTGAGCTGTGTTATGGATATGTGCTCAAAACAGTATAACTGAAGTATAGATGTATTTTTGTTATTGCTGAGCAGCTCCTGCATAGTGCCAAGGCCTTTTCTGCTCCTTCTTCTGCCATGCTTGCAAGGAGGCTGGGAGTGCATGGGAAACCAGGGGGAAATGCAACTGGGACAGCTTACCCTAAATGAACCAAGGGATGTCTCATACCATGTGAAGTCATGGTCAACACATAAGGCTGGGGGAAGAAGTGGGTAACATTTGGAATGATGGGTTTTATATTCTGAAGTGTAACATGTGATGGAGCCGTGATTTTTTGAGATGGCTGAACACCTACCTCCATGCCCATGGGAATGAATTCCTTGTCTTGTTTTGCTTGTGTGTCTTTTGCTATATTTATTAAAATGTCTTTATCTCAAAATATGAGTTCCCTCACTTTTTTTCCTTATTATTCTCTCCCATTCCACCAGTGTGGGAGTGAGTGGCTGTATTGTACTTGGTTACTGGCTGGGCTAAAACCATGACCCATCCAGGTCAGCACTGCAGCCCCCTTTGGCTTAAACCTTGCCATTCATGCCCACTGCAACAGTGTCCATTCACTTTGTATTTGTAGCCCTTTAGCCTGGCTGCCAGAATGCTTTTTCTGCAAAAAACCTGAGGAGTTTTTTACTGCCAAGCTCCTATTTACTTTAATGAGATCAATGTCTAGGACATGGTGTCTTTCTCAATAGCTGTTTCAAGGCATTAAGACATCCTCTGAATCCATTAGATCCACACTGGAAGAGCTTCTCCTTGCCAATGAAGAGAAAGATTATATTATGTACTATATATATATATGCATAAATTTATATTTTCTCTACTGTCCTTTAAGGAATGAAGTAGCATTCAGAGCAATGGTAGGCAGGATTTGGGGTAGCAGGGAAAAATATTTTTCTGTTTTTCAAATGTCTGTTCTAACTCCAGCTATTTGTCTTCAAGTATCATATACGTATTATACATTGAAAGAGAAAAAAGTATTTGTGAGGAAGAGCTGAGAGACTGATATATTTATGTGTATCAATAGGACAAAGGGAGGAAGAAGTAACATGCTTTCTCACTGGAAGTTGCAGTGGGTTAGCCCCAGGTGTAAGTTGAGCACCCCCCACCAACAGGAGGTGGGAGAGAATAGGAAAAATGAGGCTGAGAAAACTCATGGGCCAAGATAAAAGAAATGAAACCACTTACCAAGTAATAGATTCTGTTGTAAGACTACATCTGAAGTACTGCATACAGTTCTGGTGTTCCCAACATAAGAAGGACATGTAATTCTTGGAGTAGAGGAGGGCCATGAAGCTGATTAGAACACTGGAGCATCTCCCCTATTTAGACAGGCTGAGAGAGTTGGGTCTGTTCAGCCTGGAGAAAAAAAGGTTGTGTGGGGACCTCGCAGCACCTTCCAGTATCTGAAAGGGGTTGCTGGAGAGGGACCCTTTGTTTGGAACTGTAGTGATAGGACAAGGAGTATTGGGTGCAAATTGAAACAGGGACAATTTAGGTTAGATATTAGGAAGAAATTTTGCACTTTGAGGGTGGTTAGACACTGGAATATGTTGCTCAAAGAGGGTGTGAATGCCCCAATCCTGTCACTGTTCAAAGCCAGGCTGGATAAGGTCTTGAGCAACTTGGTCTAGTGGAAGGTGTCCTTGTCTATGGAAGGGAGTGATGAAACTAGATGATCTTTAAGGTCCATTGCAAGCCCTTAACATTCTGTGATTCTATCCTCTCATGGCTAAACCAGATTTGACTTGGGAAATTTAACTTGATTCAACTAGTTAGCATAAATATTTACTTACTAGTAAATGGTATTTGGTTACTAGTGTTTGGCTGTGGGAGAAATAAAAATAGTATTTGGTTACTGGGAAATAGACTAAATAATGAGACAAACTTTTAAAACTCTTAAAGTAAAACACCTTTCCTCTCCCTTTCCAGACCTCCACTTTAGAGTTCTCTCTTCTCCCTTTCCTAATAGCTATTCAGGTCACTACATCACTCTGGACACCTCTCCTACCCCTTTAGAGAGGCAGCAGTGGTGCAGAAGGTCAGGATCTGCAGTTTCTCTCTGCTGCTCCTTCCTTCTCACTCTTTACCTATGGTCTGGCAGGGGTCCTCCATGGGCCATAGTCCTTGCTGGGAAGTATTTGCTACAGTGTCAGTGTTTCCTGGAATAAAACCACAAAACTTTCCAAATTAAGAGTGATAATATAAAAAGCAACTCTTTAATGAAAGGTATCAGGTGCACAAATATGGCTCTGTGTTTGTGTGATTAAGTATTTCTACAGTTTTTATTACGTTAATTAATTAGTATATCTAACAGGTACATCCAATAGGAGATCAGTTGCCCCAGCAACCCACCCTTGAGTCAGCTCCTTGGAGTTGTTCCAGGGGCTTCTTTGCCCCATTTCTTGTTATATCTCTCAAGTTCTGGTGGAAAACAAGATGTTCTTATCAGAATTTGTCTTCTAATAATAAGACCAAACAGAATATTAAAAATGTATTAGTAAACATTAGCTTATTGTGAGAAAGGGCAGGAAAAGTACTAGAAACTGTAAAACTATATATTAACTATCAAGAAGGCTAAAATATATGAAAAATATATAAAAAGAAAAAGAAACAAACGTTTATGCATAAACAAATGTTTATGCATCATCAGCTTATGCCCAAACTGCAAGAGGTGCTTGTACTTCAGGGTGTGCCTTCTCCACCATGGAGCACATTTTTCCCCCGACCTTTAGTGCTCTCTCTGTTGCTTCTCATTTCTATTGTTCTTTCCTCTTCCTATCATGGGGTTTTCTGCCATTTCTTAGGTATGTTTTCCCAGATGATCCATGGCTTTGCTGATAGGCACAGCTGTGCCCTGTGATGGACAGGTTGCCATTGCAGAGCCAGCTGGAACTTGAAAAGGACGTGCTCTTATGATTTGCCAGTCAAGTAATTTAACCAGTACCTTTATACAAAGAGATGCTCTCTAAACTGAAGTAAATGGTGGTACCTAATGTGGCAACAAATGTGCCAGGAGTAATGTAAGGAAATAAAGTTTTATGAGGACTGCTATAACATCAACAAATATTTCTAAATGGAAGATGATTCACATAAATAGGATGGAGAAATTAAATTTATTTGATGTTGTAGAGAATACTGTAGTGTTGTTCTATAACTTCATGTATCTGTGTCTTTTTTCAATTTTTAAGCAAAATTTGAGCTTTTTTTACACTTAATATACCAACATAATTACAGGAAATGCACAAATTGGTATTTCTGAAAACTTTATAGCACATAATATTTTTTTCATGGCCTACCTTATATAAAATTTTGCCCTTTTTTGTGGCATCATTATCAGCACAAATCTGGGGACATGAAATGTCATAGAAAATTGTGAAAAAAAATAAGGGGTTTGAAAGAGCTTTTGGATTGGGTATGTGTGCTGTTTAGGGGGATTATTATTGTTTGGTGGTTTTTTGGCCCTTCTGCCTTCCAACCAGGGTCAGAATTCTACCCCACACTTCTCTTTCAAAGAGTTAATAAGGAAAGAAGATTTAGACTTTAAAAAAACTGAGCTGAAATGTTACCTATAGAAAAATTCCAATTAAAGTGAATATATGATGTCCTAAGTTTATTAAGACTTTAACTCAGTTTGAGGGAATTCTGTGAACTATGTGAGAAAGAATGCTTCTAAATAACAAAATATCAACACATCGTTATTTCCCACTCACAAGTTTTGATTCTTCCTCACGATATCCATCTCCCCAGATCATTACCCTCATCTGTTGTTACCTACTCAAAGGACTCTACCTTACCAAGCACTGTAAGTAAATGATACATTAAAGTTTGTAGGGTTAGTTTGCTTCCTGTATAAAAGCTTGGTGAACAAAGGTGGTGCTACAAAATGTGTATAAGGTGGTATTCTGTGTTTGTGCGTGGGTCGTTGAAGGTAAATGAAGCATTATGCTGAAATTCAATAGCACAGAGATAAGTCACTGACCTACCTGCACAGATAGTGAGTACTGGAGAAAGTGGATATTTTTAAAGGAAATTATTTGATTAGTGGAGCAGTAACCTGTAGATAAACAGGGTACAAGAAAGCTGTATGAGACCTTCAATTTGATGAAGTATTCTTCATTACAAAGCCATCTTGCTCCTCAATAACAAAAACAAAATTGTAAGAACAATTTCTTTTTTTTGATTTCATAATACTTATTCTTTCCTTTATTTTCTTTTTGGTACAAGAGTAAAGTTTTTGTGAAATTATGGAGGCAAGTATATAGTTTTAAAGGATTCCATGTGTAGAACTATAAGAAAACCTTCAAAAACATATAATCTGAGTCACACTGTGGCCCCCCTTCTAATCATAATTTCTGTTCACTGCAGTGTAAATGTTAACATGCAATTCATGCACACAGCAGCACACAGATTCTCACACTCAACACTTCTGGTAACTGCTATTAATCTCAAACTCAATGACATCAATGGAGTTTCACTTACTTCAAGGGATACTTGGTCAGCTCCTGAGGTGCTGACTGCTGCATTCCAAGCAAGAAAGCGTTGTGGTGCTGATGGCAGCCCACTGGTTATCACAGATTCCTGAACATTTAACAAGGAGGTTACGCACCAGTGTCCTGGACTGAAGTGTGTGATCAGGCCAGAAAAGGGTGTGATCTAGCTGGAACATGCAAGGCAAAATTGTTTCTGTCCCTGATGTTACCTGCCACTTCCCTTACACCATGTAGTGGTAAAGCACCCCAGTGACAGATTTCAGTCCAGATACAAAGGTATTTTGTCCTTTCCACACAACTTTTTGGTCCTTGAGACAATACTTCTGCTCAAATGTCTGAAGCCTGACACATTTTATTTGGGATACCACACAGACTCCGCATGCCATGAAAAATACTGTGTGGTTTGGGCACCCAAGTGTCGGAACCCAGAGCGTCCCTCTGACTGCCCTGGGTGATCTGAGAGCTCAGCAAGGGGGTCAGAGACCCTGGCATGAGGCCAACAATGAGAGTGGCTTTGATTTTAGTCCATGGGAAAAATTACCAACTCTATATGAAGAATTACAAGCGACAAAAGTTTAATATATAGTTTTTAAGTCTCACAAGGTGCAAATGCAGAATTTTAAGATTTTAGGATGAAGACATGAGGGGACAAGATGGAGGAATTTGGGCATTTCCTTGTCCTTCTTCTTCTTCTTCTTGTTCTCCATCTTCTGCCTGGGTGGTGGCACTTTTGGATTGGTTTAGAATAGAAGTTGACTGTCTAACATAGGTGATAGGTATTGGTATGTAATTGTAAATATGGAAAACGTTACATGTAGTATAAAAGATAAGCACCTCCTTGTGGGAGTCTGTCAGTGAGCTGACTCGGCTGCTGTGAAGATGTCACAGAGCAGAGAAAAGAATGTAAAAGATAACAGAAGATAAACAACAAGAGAAACAGCAGCCAACGGACTCCTGACCTTTCTTTTGATGAGGGGCCTGAGAAAAAGACTTTTCATCATAAATCTCGGGTTCAGCCAGCAGCCGGCCCGACACCCAAGGACTTGCCTTTTTTAATCTCTTTATCCTACTGACCTACCTTCTTCTAGTTAATGTTCAAGACAAGATAGTGCATCAGTCTGGGTGCCTGGGGAATCTAATTATTTGTGTCTTAAGATTCTGAGTGGAATAGTAAATCTTCATGCCTTACTCAGAAGACTGAAACCCATCCTCACAAAACCATGTAGATGTCCCATTCACATTGGTGTTGGAAGAATTAAAGCACTAATGCATCTTTGTTGACCAAGCCATAAATTGGAATGAACATTTCATTTATCATTGAAATCAGAAAACAATACCATAAGAATTTAATTATAATAAATGTTTCAAGAAAATTTCATCTTCCCTGTGACAACACGGTAGTAAGGAGATGAAGCTAATCTTCTATAGACATTCCAGCCTGAAATGCCATCAGACTTAAATCTGGATTCTTTATGGTGAGGTGTGAGCAGTTACAGCAAGATATTATGTACATACCATACAGAACATTTCAGTAAATAACACATAAAGACTAAGCTGTAAAACCAGAAAATATTACAGGCAATGAAACCAGCTATGAAAGTTGATTCAGGTAAAAATGTTTCATTATCCTCTAGGATCTTTCTATTAGGTCTTTCCTCCCACAGCTCTTAACCATGTCCAATTTAGAGTCTGCTGAGGGTGATTTTAGGCTCTTTGCTGCATTTCAAAAATCAGCTTCAGATGTGTTCTCAACAGGGGCCTTCATAGAGATCTGAATAAAGTTTTTATCTGTATGAACAAATGCTTTGAAAAAAATAGCCTAATTTAAAAATGTAATGGAAACAAAACAATATAGGCAAGGCAAGGATCTGATTGTTCCCTAGGGTTAACTGATGTTTAGAACTGGCAGAAGGGGGGAAAAAAAAAAAGTATCCTAGTGTCTTTTAAGTAGGACACTTCTGTCTGTGATATCATAAAATTTTTAACTAGAGTCTTTATTGACATGAAGACTTTTCTAGTTGTACTAATGTTGCTTTAGTGATAGGGTTGGTATCCTATGTTGGTAGAAAAGTGCCATCTATTATCTAAAGGACTTAAAACACTTGAATTGGGGAATTAATTTTTTCTTGCCCTTAAAATGGCTAAATAAAAAAGCTGAAAGCTTCTGATTAAAAGAACCCAACCCACACTTTCAAAAACTTACCTCATGTTTAAAAGCTCTCTCTCTCTCTCTCTCTTTCTCTCTCCAATTTATTTGCTATTTTAATTTAAAATATATAAGCAAGAAGCTTTTTAGTTAACTCTTGGCTTAATTCCTCGGTGTTCCATATTATATCCAATAAAGAAAGGGCAGGATGGGATTTTGTAGAGCCTTTGCCATATGTGTCTTCAGGAGAGGGAAATTATAACCTCATTCCTCTTCCTCCCCTCTAAATGCCTTAAAGTGTAATTTTCCTGAACTCAGGGAGAACCATTCTGATGCCTCTCCTGCAAGCTACTAAAAATGTAGCCTGCACTGGCTTCCCAATGCTCATTCAAAGTCTGAAGAAGCAAAGATACAATAGACAGAGCAAGTGAAAGGTGAGGCTTGGACAGTGAGGGCCCTACAGAAGAACCACATAGAATTTCACTGGGAAAATTACTTGAATTTTTTTTTGTCCAATGTGGTTAAGAAAAACCCCAGCTATGTTAAGTTAATTCTGAAGTTATACCCTCTGTGTATCTGGAACTGTTTTCTGGCACTGAGGCCAAGTATTGTGGCACAGCTGACTATGCGATATTTAATTTTCTAATAGAATTTTCTACAATGTGGCCAATGAGAACTCTTCCCAATCCATGCTGACTACCACACCTTGCCAGAGATCTTTCTTTGCAAGACTGATAGTTCAGCTGGGTCAGACTGTGTCAAGGATAATTCCAGCAGTTTAAGGGTACAGAGAAAAGTCCACTCTCTGGAAACATTCCTTGACATAATTTAATGTAAGACAATAGGCACATCCTGTTGGGCCTTGTTAAAATATTTTATTTCCTCTGTTTAATAAACATTATTAGGTGAAGTATTAACTTTTCATGTTTCTGTTAAGTAGCAAAGTGCCATTGAATCAATAGGATTCTTGCAACATTGATTTTAATGACATTTTGGATAATAAGAATACTATGTGGAAAAATCTGGTTGTTTTTTTTTTTAGAAACAGAGTAATTGAATATTTGTTACTGTGTTTTAGGTAATAAGAATATGGTAGTTCTGATTAATTTTTAAAATTTTAATGTAAAACTAATGATATATCAGTATTTTACAGAATGATATATCAGTATTTTACAGAATAGTAATGTTACACCGCTGTCATGTGTAAATATCCATGCTGCAGCACATAAAAAGGAATGTCTTTGCAGGTACAATTTAAGTGAAAATAATCTCTTTCTTTAAGCAATTACACAAAACCTTAAGGACAGATTAGTCCAACTGAAAAAGTGTCCTCTTAGACTCACTCCAGTGTTACAACTGGACAATTTGAACAGAAATCCAGCTAGACAGGGAATGAAATGCAAGAACAGAGATCAGTAGCATCTTGAATTGAAGTTTCTTTTTGTATGAAGACTGGAAACCAGTGAGTAAAAAGTAGGGGGGTGTAGGAATTCAGAGTTCTTATGCAAGTTAGGCTGGGGATGATAGCACGGCTCTCTCCACAGCATGGCTTCACAAGGGTGTCTCACTGCAATTAGCCTGTAACTAGGGATGATGGTGCAAGACAGAAAACGAGAACTAATCATATTCTTTTCAGTTATTTTCTATGTTTTCTCAGTGTAAGAACTGAAATTTCAGGTCACTGTCAAACAGAACTGATATATTTACAAGGATTTTAAGCCTGACCCTTGTCTTTTATATTATTCTATCTATTTACATGTTAACCTTAACACTGATCACTTGGACCAAGGCCATGTAGCTGAGTAGGAAAGGAAAGGTTTAAAAGTTTATTATTGTTAAAAGGAAATATTCTCTATTCATGCTGCTGTAGCTCTGCTTGGTGCCTTCTTGTTCAGTGAATAAAAAAATCAAACCCTTTAGCCACATTTTCCATTTTTTAATTATAAATGAATACTTCTCACAGTTCTGCTCTCTGCATATCTGCACTGTTCAGTACCTGTAAAATTGCCTGCACTGCTTGTTTCTGGTTTTCAGCACTAGCTGAAAAATTAACCTGATTTGGGCAACCTGCAGCAGAGAAAAATAAAACCTGAGTTTAATCATGTCACCCCAAAGACAGGTGACATAATGATGGTTATTAACTCACCATGCTAGTTTTAATGTAACTGTAGATCAGCATTTAGGTACTAAAAGGACTCCTGAGAGAGCTGAATTTCCTGATAGTAAACTTCTCTTCATGCTGAGGTTGCTACTCTCAGGTGCTGTTTAAGGAGCAGTTCAGATGAGATGCCTCTCAAAAACTGTTAGATAAATATCATAGAATTTATACATATGGATTATTTTCTTTCTGTTAAATTTACACATACTACAGCAAGTACATTTGTCAGATATTTTCTGAATATATTTTCTGCCCTCTCATCCAGAATTTTCAGTTAAGTTTTTAGGTCAGTACGCAGCTTTTTTGGGCAAATCCTTGTTCCACAGCTCAAAATTGTTGCAATGCTTATGGTCATGATGAAAATGGGAATAAAGCTACTTCCTAATACAATTCTGTCTTGTTAGAACCTGATATAATATAGAGTGCTCTACAGGCTATTGTAATCTTTGCCTGTGTGGGACTTGCTCTTCCAGCATCTTAAGGACAGTGGAAAGCAGAGTAATAACATATCCGCTCTCCATAGGAGCTCTAGAGGTGCAGAGCTCTTTCACGTACTGAATTCACATCCTAGCCACTTAAGACTTTTTTTTTTTTTTTTTGTTACTCAAGCCTCAGAGCATACTCAGTGAAAACCATAATTTAGCAGTGGAGATACTTTCCCATAATATTCACAGTCAAGAATTTCTTTCAGCTTGCATTAAAGAACGTAGTTTTTTGTGTGAGTTAGAAAAGATTTTGCTCCGAGCCACCTACTTCAATTATAATCCAAGCGTTTGTAAGTGAAATTAGTCATCCATGGCATTGTAGTATTCCAGCACACAGATCGCTCAGGGATGTCTCAATGCCTAGAAATAGTTGCTAAATTAATAAATTAATCATGTCTTCAGTTAGCTACTGCATTATATCATTATGAATTTGTGAAGTTTGTGTTCATCTTTCCCTTAATTTAAACACTTTAATTTTTCTCCATGGGCTAAAATATGAAAACAAATACCAAATCACAGAATCATAATTGTCCTATAAATGAAGTAAATGAAAGTTAATTGGAATTTGTTTTCACAAAATATAATGCAATATATTCTTAGAACCCACATGGTGAGATTCAGAGTGCCTGCTGTGTTAGTTAAAATGGGAGTTGAAAAAACTACCACTGTTAGGGCAGAAAGTGATGAGAAAATCTACCTCATATTCACTAAACAGTCTCTTTCCAGAGTGAAATTTCTCTTGACATCTGCATGCATAAAGGAAGTGTTTCAGAGTGAAAAGCTGGGTGCCAGCTTCCCACCTAAGGTTGGGTAAGAACTCCAGATGAGGTAGAAGGATGAAGGATGTTTAAGATGTGCCCAGTGTCCTCTAGCTTCTGCTACTGCTTATCTTTTTTTTTTTTTTTCCTTCCTTAGGTAAACCACTGTTTTATCTAAATTATAGTTATATAAAGAATGTAGAATCCCACTAGGTCTTGCTTAATCTCTCTTCTGAAGGCTCAGGTGATTCAAACCTGGAATGTCCTACTCAAAATACAATGCAATACTGAAGAAGGAGGACAGATTGGGAGAGGGTAGAGGACTTATTAGCTTATGCCAGAGGAAAACTAGTCAAGCAAGAAGTTGATTTTGCTATCCAATGATCAGAATATTCATCTTAAAAGAGGAACCAGGTTCTAGAGTAGGTGGGTGATTCAATTGGGTTTTATGTTTTGTTGGTTTCATTTGGTTTGAGTTTCTCTGGTCCATTTTTTTCCGAATTAAAATGCAGGCATTCCTATCAGCCTCCTTGCTCATAGGTTGAAGTGAAAAGCAGAAATTTCCTTGATGCTGTGTAAGCACCCTTCAGCAGTAATTAAAATATTGGTGCATTGTCATAACTGTTTTCAGCACAGCATGTGACAGCAAAAGTTGTTTTTAAGATTGCTTATGCTTATAATGTAATTTCTAATGATCTTTATTTATTTGTCATTGTTTCTATTTTTCCATTTTTTAAGATGATCTAAGTTTTCGTGTCTCAGGCTATTTGTATTGGCTATGTTTTCTATCATCCTTTTTAAAGGTCAAAGTTAATCAAGATATGCCCATTCTAAGCCAGATAACTTTGGTAAATTATTTATGAGTTTTTTATTTATGATTTATCAGAGAACAAAATAATGTGGGGGTTTTTTTAAGGCTTTGGTTGCTTGCTTGCTTTCTTGCTTTGGAGAGTCTTCTTCCCTACCACAAAACCCAACACCACTGAGACTGGGATCTGGAGCATAAATCTTAAAACACACCTCTAATGGATAATGAAAATGTCCAGATTAAAAATATTTGTCAAGCTTTTGGCAGTTTTTCCAAGGGTTAAACAATACTACTCTAAAAATGTTACAGCTTGTATTCAATTATGAAATCGCTGGACAACTTCTGTTTATATTCTCTAATTAATTAACAAATACATCTTACATATATTTCAGGAAAAAATTAATTTTAGATTGGCACTACAAAGGCCTTTACAGACCCTCTGTAAGAATTCTGAGATAGAAGTAAGAGATCAAGAAAGAATTTTTTGTTACACAGCATTTTGTTTTCGTCCTTTGTTTTATTTGCCTCTGTAAACTGACCATAACTTTGTATTTCTGTGAGTTTTATTAAACAGTATTTGACATTGTCAATTTCCTGTAACTCTACAGAGAAAACTTCCTTTTTACTATGATTAAGCTTTTGTTGAAAGGTTTATATGCTGTAGAGCTGTGTAAGGTATCTTACATTTTTTATGCTGTCTAAAGAAAAGTGTGACTTACACTCTGTCAGCGGAGTGAAAAAATCCAAGTGAATAATGTCCATCTCGACCAAGTGACTTTAAATATTATAGAATTATAGAATAATTTGGTTTGGAAAGGATCCTAAAGATCATCTAGTTCAACACCTCTGCCACAGACAGTGACAATTATCCTTAGATCAGGTTTCTCAAAGCTTCACGCATCCTGGCCTTGAACACTTCCAGTGACTGAGCTTTCACAGGTTCTCTTTCCAACCTGTTCCAATGTCTCACCAACCTTGTAAAATTTTCTTCCTTATTTCTAATTGTTGTGGAATTTTTTTGGAATAGTACCCCCTAATTCGGTGTTTCCACTGAAACTCCAAACCATGCTGCCCCTTACTTGCTCACTCTCCTCTTCCCATTCCCCCTTGTGGAGGGCTGGAGAGGAGCATTGGAGACACAAAAGGGGAAGATCATGGGTTGAAATAAGAACAATTTACTGTAAAAAAACAAGAAAAAAACAGTAACACCGGCAAAACTGTAGTACAAGGGATGGTACAAGAAGAAAGAAACATTACTGCTCACCCTGGAACCCCCAGCAACAGACAATACTTGACCACAGCCATGCCACTGTGAGCAGTCCCACCAGCTCTGAAACAGCATTACCCAAAATTCTGTCTGCCACGCTTGCTTGACAGGAAGGAACCTGTGCTCCCTGGAAGAGAGTCCCTTACCCCTGCCCCAGAAACGTTGTGAGCTGGTATAGAATAACTTCTGTGTCCTAGCTATGCTCCCTCCCAACTACTGCAAAAATTAGCTCTGTCCAAGCTGGAACTGGAACACTTGTCTAAACCTGCCTGCTTTCAGTTTTAAACCATTTCCCCTTGCCCTGTCACTACAGACTCTGGTAGGGTCTTTATCTCTTTTAAAAGTACTCATTACACAAAAATTCTTTCTTCGTCTTTCCTCTAAACCCCTTCTATAAGCAATAAGCTCTCCCCAGAGCCTCTCCAAGTTGAATAATCCCATCTCTCAACCTTTCTTCATAGGAGAGGTGTTTCATCTCTCTGAATATTTCTGTGGCCCTGCTCTGGACCTACCCTAACAGGTTACTGTCCTTCTTGTGTTGAGGGCCTCAGAGCTGGATGCAGTACCCCAGGTGGGGTCTCACAAGAGCAGAGGGTGAGAATCTACTGGTCACTCTGCTTTTGATGCCATCCAGGTTACAGCTGTATGGTTAGCTCTCTGGTCTGCAACTGCACATTGCTGCCTCATGTTCAAGTTTTCATCCAGCAAGATCAGATTTAAAATTCATTAACTCAAATGTAATCTTAAATTTGCCTTACTGATTTTTTATTTTATTTGTTATGCTTATTTTAAGCCCGGCCTATTAAATATGAAACATATGAAATCAAAGACAGATGAAAATTTGCTGCTAAATATAAATGAAAGAAACATGCATCTGTTTAACCATTTTCTTATGCATTTCTCTTTTCAGGTTCCCCAGATGATTGTGTATATGATGTATTTCTCATACTGAGAAGAGCTATTGGAGTGAGGTTGTGTAATACTCAAACAAGATTTTATGAGGTATCTCCAGATGTCTGAAACCCTTATCAGACACTACTTATGTATGTCTCAGGTTTTCATTTTTGATTGGTGTGCTTCTCTTGTGTGCTATAATCATACACTCTTATGTACTAATTATAATGGCATTAGCAGGCTTGATTATTTTCTTCCTTTTCAAATAGGCACCTGTAGCATTTCAGTGGCTGTATCATTGTACCCAACGAAAATACAGCTAATTCAAGACTTAGTATGTGTCATTTAATGTAGAAAGGCATTTGACTGTTAAGTGCCATCAAAAAATAGTCACCATTTTAATTTTCCTCCTGAATGGTAACAGTTGTGTATTTTATTCCAAGTCCAGTTATCCAGCATCCTTCTGTTTCCCACCTCTTTCAGTTTCACCTTCAGGCACATTCTAACACCTCTGCCTTGGTGTATCCCTGAAGAACATGCAGCAAAGCCCTTATTCGCCTCAGGCATCTTGCATTCATCAGTGAGTACAACTCTGCAGCTTCTTGACTCCACATATGCCTTTCAACACTACCAACCATGGCTTATACATATCTACAGAAGAAAAACTAATCCTGTCATTGCTCTCATGTTAAGTCAGAAAGCTTTAAGGAGCATCTTCTGTTGCAAAATCTCCTGAGCTAAATCAGAGAGATTTTGGATTCACTTCTGTCCTTATAAGCACAATGTTGCTAAGTTATTTTAAATATGAAGCGATATCCCCCAGTTCAATACAGTCTAGGGCAGGAATTTGTTGAGAGCAGCCCTGAGGAAAAGGACTTGGGGGTACTGGTGGATAAAAGGCTGGACATGATCCAGCAAAGTACACCCACATCTCTGAAAGCCAGCCATATCCTGGGTGATATCAAAAGCAGCATGGCCAGCAGGTCAAGGGAGGTGATTCTGCCAGTCTGCTCTGCCCTCGACAGAGCCCCCCTGAATTGCTGTGCTCAGCTCTGAAGCCTTCAGCGCAGAAAAGACATAAACTTGTTGAAGTGCATCCACACAGGGCCCACAAAGATAATCCTCTCCAATAAGGAGAAGCTGAGGGACATAGGGTTGCTCAGTCTGGAGAAGAAAACACTCTGTGGAGACTTTATTACAGCCTTTGAATACTAAAAGGTATCTTACAAGAAAGATGAGGACAAACGTTTTAGCGGGTTCTCATGTGACAGGACAAGGAGGAATGGTTTTAGAAACAGTTTAGAAAAGACAGTAGTTTTAGACTAGATATAATGACAAAATTTTTTACAATGAAACTGGTGAAACACTGTAGCAAGTAGAACAGAATGGGGGTAGATGTTCCATCTCTGGAAACATTCAGGGCTAGCTTGATTGGAGCATCTTGATCTAGTTGAAGATCCCACTCACTTTGCAGGGGGTTGTGCCTAGACGATCTTTAAAGGTGTCTTCCAAGCCAAACTATTGTATGGTTCTAACTATGGTAGATGGCTAAATATTAAATAAAGCTAAATCAGAACCTCCTTAGAGCAAGTATGACATTTTATCCAGACAGAACAATCTAGCTTTCCATGATAATTTTGCTCCATAGTTTGAATGGTCTATGTTCATATCTTTTGTTTGGAAAAAAATCACCAGTCCATTGTGAGGAGGAAATTTTGTACATTCTCCCTATTTATAGTGAACTATCTAGGCTGGGTTTTCATTATTTTAACTTCTACTGGTTAAAAAATCCCTCTGGCATGCAACCAGTATCTGCACAAAAATTTTAGATTAAACATGAATAATAATGGGAAAACTTGTCATTTTCCTACTTCCCACCACTGAAGACGTCTGGCAAATTGTTAATACAGTTTGCAACCCTAGCACCAATGTTGATCCCCTGCCACTTCTTGTTACCTGTTGGTGAAGAGCCAGAAATAAAGCAGACCATTTTGGAAATCAAATGATTTAATGAACTCATGTCAGATCTCTCCTTTAAATGGTATTTGTAATTTCTATCTTGAACATGGTAATTTCCTTTGTGTCAATAAACCTCTGCTGAGTTTTAAGTCAACCAACATTCTTTAACTTTTGCTGAACTACCAGCCTACCTGCTCTCCTAAAGCCCCCAAATTCAATGTATCCATTTCTGTCTGGTAACTTACTAAATAGTGAGTACAAATTTAAATGCTGTTTTTCTCATTTTTAAAATCTCACAGTTGACTCTGAATTTATTCAAATAAAAACCATGCTGTGGGACTGAGATCTTCTTTGGTTTTCTGTAACATCACTGCTGTCCATCTTCAGAAGAGTTGTTTTCTCAGTGTCTGGACAGACAGTTTGAGAAATGGGTACTTCCCCAGGCTTTGAAGCTTGGTCGTACAGACACAGAGGTCTGTGGTAGATGGCAGAACTGAATCTGTATTTTTCATTGTCAGATATGTAAGCTTTTTAAATGGAGTTTATTTAGATCTAAGCTTCCCAAAGATGTTATTTACTGTTCATAAATTTTTACCATGTAGAGTAAAAGGACTCCAGTGAGGTAAGCACAGATAAAACTGCTGTCCCATGAGTGTATTGTTGGTGGACTTGGCAGTGTTATTTTTATGGTTGGACTTAGAGGCCTTTAGAAATCTTAATGATTCTATGATTCTAGGATCTAAAAATGAAACAAGTACAAAATGTTGAGAAAGATATGAAATATAACAAAACCATAAATTGATTGATATCCTACTAATGTTACATTAATTCCTCAAGGAATCTGGGAGAGAAGCCAGACAGAAATAAAGTTAATCTGACAAATTAATGACAAAAAAAGTCTGGAAAAAGATAGAAGAGAGTTTGGAAAGAGTGGAAGGTAGAAGAGAATTAAACAAGATATGTGACTTTTAATGTAAAAACTAGAAAAAAGTGATGTGCTTCTTATTGGAACAGAAATGTTCCCATGGTACTCTGCAATTTGCTTGTGATAATTGTGTCTGGTAATTATTCTGAGGAGTGTCAGAATAAGTAGACCCACAAGCTTATGCTTAAGCTGATCATGTGTCAGGGTATTTATGCTCTGTCTTTATTGAACACAGTAGGTACACACCATGGCAGGAGGGCTTCCCACAGCCCTTGGCATCTCAGCAGCACAAGCTTCCCTAGTGCATCCCTTGCTTACCTCATTCTCCCATTGCACGCTTAATATCCCAAACAGAAAAATATTTATGTAAAAGTAGGTAAGAACACTACGTGTGTCTGCAGCTTTTAGAGTCCAGCACTGTCACTTGTCCTGGCTGGAATATGGACAATGCCACAGGATCATTCACTTGCTATGACATGGGTTAAAGCGACCATGTTGCACTAGGTGCACCTCAGAATCAAAGTCTTCATTCTTATCCTAATGTTGAGGTCCTGAAAAGTGTTTTATTCAGATTGTGTCTTACTACTTTTCTTCCTAGATATTGGCCAGGATTATGACTGTGCCAGTCTTTGGTAGTGTCAAGTACAAACTCAGGAGGACTCAGACATAGCTTCCTACTAGATACATCTTTCTGAGGGACATTGGTGTTCCATCAGTTCCTTGGGAAAGAAACTTGACAATGTGACACAGTAGATCCAAGAAAATCCCAGAGAGTTTAGATGAGTTGGTAAGGCCCTGTAATCCAATTCTGCAGAGGATTTCAAGATGAAAAGCAGGAAAATGGGGAACTTACTAATGCTTCTAGGGGATCACATAGGAAGGAAGATAATTTTCCTGCTGTCATAGGATGTTATGAGCAGTTAATAGTTCACGTAGTTCAAATGTTTGTTATTCAAGTAATCCTCTAGCGAGTGGATAGGCATTTGTGGTTTACAGAGCAGCTATTTTGTACTATTCTGACCACATCTTCTAAAAGTTGATAATTGTAGACTGCCCTGAAGGATGTCTCAATTAGCATCAAATGAGAGCTGTCCAGAATACCTCTGTGTAAGAAAACAGATTATTAGAGAGAGCTCCCATGGGACATGTCACAAATAACACTTTGAGGTAAATGGTAAGTGGGTTGGGTTGACCTTGGTGGAATGTCAGGCCCCCACCAAGCCACTCATCATTCCCTTCCTTCAGAGAAGTAAACAGGGAAAGAAAACACAACAAAAACTTGTGGATCAAGATAAGGACAGGGAGATCACTCAGCACTTGCCATCATGGGCAGAACAAGCTTGACTTGAGGGAATTATTTTCACATATTGCCAGTCAAATCGGGGTAAAATAGCAAGAAAAAAGAAATCTTAAAACACCTTCTTCCTTCACCTCCCTTCTTCCTGGGCTCAGTCTAACTCCTGACTTGTCTACCTCCTTCCACTAAGCAGTACAGGGGGATGGGGAATGGCAGTTGCCCAGACATAGAGAGCCTTTTTTTTTTTTTTTCCCCATATCTGAGGTGTGTATACTAGCATATATGGACCTGGGTCACACCAGATTTTTTGCTGTTTCTTCTTTATTGCTGCTTCAAAAACCTGAGAAAACTGTGGTTGCTCTTTCAGTTTTTGACCAGGTCATTATTCTGTCAGTTTCTCTGACACGTTGTTTTGAGAGTGTAATCAGACAGGATAGAGGTAAAGAGGAACTTGTTAACCCAGCAGAGGTGATCCTACAGCATGTGACCCTACCTACATGTTGTGAGAACAAAGAGAACTGATATGATGGTGGAAAAAGCTGAGAGTGTCAGTAGGGGCAGCTGAGTCTGTTCTGTTCACCAAGGCTCTTTGCCATTTGTTCAGTGCTGCTTCAGGGCTTCTGACAGCTCGGTTTTGCAAAAGTCAGTGCCAAGTACAGAAAGATTGACATAATACATTGTACTACTCAAAGAATTCCATTCTGTGAAGTCTGTAAAAAACTTATTGATCTGTTGACTATTCAAAAGTGTAGGGGAAATCTCTGTTGAGATAATTTTGATGTTTTTTGTTCTCTAAGCAGCAGAACTATTGCAATACTTAGTTTACAGTTTTTTTTGCTTTGTATTTATGTCTATATCCCAGCATGGTAATTAGATGTTCCTATTACTGGTGCTTCCTAACTGTTACTCTCCTAACACTTTAAAAGCTGCTCCTCATATTTCTCTTCAATCTTGTTCCTGGCAGATTACTCTTAGGTTCTCACTGCAGACTTCTGCTTGCCAAGAGAAGCAAAAAAAAAAATCCCTCTGCTCAAATCATAAGGAAACACTTATTTTGGGCAATTATCTGGCATTCTCAGAAATCTCTGACTGGAGACAGACATGCCTATTTCTTTTTAATGAGAAGCTTGTTTCTCTTTGTTGACTCTAAAGGCACTCTAGGTCACCATCTTAGATTTGAATATATAGTGTCAGATTTCTAAATTTGGTGAGATGAAACCCACTGCAAGTTGAGAATGTACATATTGTTTGCTAAATGCATTTTCTTTCATTAATTTTGAGCATCCTGCTGTCTCTGGTGGGATCCTTTGGAGCTCTACAAAGCAAGTAACCATCTCATGTCTTAGAATCTGCTGTGAGCCTGTTTATGACTAAGCTTATGAGGTGGAGCTGGAACATCCAGGCACAGATTTTTAAAGAGATGAGGGAAGTCATCAAGAATTTCAGTTCTGTCAGGTGGCCTTTTTATAGTTTGGAATAATAGCTATATAATTTTAATAAAGTCCCTTTAATAAAGGATAAAAAGAACTTGAAACAAGTGTTTCTTAATGGGATTTTGAAATTAGAAGCATAGAAATATCACAGCGTGTGAAAGGATGTTGTAAACTACATGAAACAAATGAAAAATTACTGTGCGTTTCAGATGAATAATCTCTAATGAAGGGACTATTTCTATTTGTCTGACTGAATGAATAAGGTGGTAGAAGTCTAGTTGCCAGATATAATTTTACCTGACACTTGTGTTTTGTTACAAAATTACCACTGGAGAGACCAGCTCCCTGTCTGCCAGACAGATTTTTTTTAAGTTAAATTGAAGTGACTGACTCTGGGACAGATAGCTGTAGGCTGCATTTCTACTTCCTACCAAAGGACTGAGAAGAAGAGCTCTGCCATGGCAAAAAAGCAGATTGATTACACTGGCAAAGCAGTAAATAGATTTTCATTTGTATTTGGGCCATTCTTTCTCAAGTGAATTGAAAGAGTTCATCTGAATTTTGACTTTATTTGAAACTGCAGTTTCTCCAGCTGAAATTGGTGGCTGGAATGAGCAACATTTTATAACTTTTCAACATATAAATCAGATAATCACTTTTTTCCCCCCTGTATTTTTGACCTGAAGATGAAAGAACAACCTACAAATAACAGCAAGTCATCTACATTAATGTGAGGTAAAGTGGAGTGAAGGAAGATTTGTGCTCATTAGGTCAGTTGCCATTATTGACAACAAATTCTAATGCACCTGTGATCAAATATATTTTTAATGATAAGATTTGTTTGTAATTTTGGCTCCAAGTGTAATGTACTCACTTATTAACTATGGTATTGATCTATTAATCTATTGCAGTAGGAAGTGGAGTATTTTCATTGGAATGATGCATGTCTGGTATTGACTGCCGTGGCTACACTGAAGTCAGGATGACTGATCCAGCAGAGGATGTGCACACTGACTTTCACAGGCACTGATAAAGGACAGACTCTGCTGCTGATAACAAACAAGGCCTCATGGGGACAATGTTTACTATGGGAGGTCATTTTGGTACTTAGTGATTCAAAATGCTCATAGTCTGGTTTGTCTCAATCATTCCAAATTTCAGATCCTGTGAAGAGTCTTTTCAAAAAGTTTTTATATCAGAGTAGGCCTGATAATGTGTAAAAATACTCAACTCTATCCATAAATTCAGAGCAACTGCGTTAGCAAGCAGATCATCTAATCTACATGAACTGTTGTGCAATTCAATTTTTTCTTGAAGTTCTTCCTTCTGCAATATAGTGAAAAAATATGGTTTGTAATTTTATTATTCCATAGTATATCAATTATAGGACAATGATGATAATATTTAGCATAATATCAATAATTTTTCTGGTAATACTTATTAACTCACAATCATATCTTGTTCTTGGATTGTTCCTAAGAGTGTATGACTGAGTACTGGTAAATACTTCACCACAGCTCCCTGAAACCTCAAAGTTAATTCGATGTACCGAGAAAATCTGAATATAACACAAGTGGTCAACTTGTTGGTATTGTGGCAAGAGTGTTGCTGCTCTTCCAACAGACATCACACTTTCTAGCACTGATAAATTATTTTTCTATCTTTAATAAACAATATTTTTTTAGAAGAGAAACTGGAGAAAAAGTGTACTTGGATTTTACAGTACCAATTAAAAAAAAAAAAGTGAAGAAACAAAAAGAAACAGATGCAATAAAGAATCAAAATAATGCACTTGGCAGAATTTGCTACCTTAGACAAAATTCAAATTAAATGACATATAACTGGACTCTTGTGAGATAAATACTGCAAAATCTCTCTAGAATTTCCCTGATAGGGAAGACAGAGACCACTGTGGGGATGGTAGAAGCTATCTTATTATGAAACAACAGATAAAGGAAAAATTATAAAGATGTTGTTGGGCTTGGCATTGTAATAATAAATAGCAACAGAAAATGTAAAAGCTTAATAAGCATTAGAAGTAGGGACACTCAAATTAATAACTTTGGTAGATAATATAGTCCAAGATGCAGAGGGGAGATGCCAAGGAACTGTAGTGTCAGGAAAATCCTGGAGGCAGTTGAGGAAATAGGTCCAAGGAACAGCAATCATTATAGGCAGAGAAATATTATCAAAATATGATGAAAATTTCCCTTCTCTTGGACTTCTGGTAAGTACTGTAATATATTCACATAGTGCATATACACTGGATATATCTCAAGGCACCAAATTACCATAAAATACAGAGGGACTCAAGAATGTTCAGTGATGGGCAATAGTAGCAGTGAGGAACTAGTTTATGGGAAAGGCTAAATTCTATAGCTTGGCAAAGAGTGGCCAGCAGGGAACATGCTGACAGACTGGTACCAAAGGGTGCAATCAACCAGGAGCACAGTCAAATTTTATAGCTTAATAAAAAGAGGAGTAAAAAGAAGCAGAGGGATTAAGTTATGAAAAGAAAAATCAAAAAAAAGAGTTATTGACAGTTTTATTTTCTTTGAGTATGATCTCACAAAAGAAAGCAATAGAAGCTCTATAATAAAGAAAATTTAAATGAAAATGAAAAAAACCTGCTAGTGTATAGACAATGGAGAACAGTCTGGCAAAGATCTAGACTGAATGGTTTAAGAATCCTATAATTCATGCTTATATTCTAAATCACACTGGCATAAATGACTGTGATGTGTCAGTCTGCAAAATTACCTCTGTAAAGCAAGCTAATCAGATACTACCAAAATGAATCTGTTGTTTAAATTAAAGTGGTTTTGTTAGGATTCTGACAGCTTTCTATTACCTTCTGTGTTCTTACTGTCGTAAAAACAACTCTGAGTTCCTGGAGCAGAAACACGTCTGCCACAAAAGTAGAGAGTTTACAAAATCTATACTGTGATTATTTAAATGATGTTTTTTTAATCCATCACTTTTCTACAACAGTCAAAGAACTGTCATGTGCAAAGCATCTGATTCTGAGTCATAAAGATATACTTTGCAAAATAAAAATACAGTTTTGAAGGAGGAGTTGCTGAGCAATCAAATCCAGTCCACTTTGCATAACTGCAAATAAACTTTTAAAAAGATATTTTTCTCAGGAAAATGCACAAAATATTAGTTTCATACTCTTTCCTTACCACTCACAACATGCTTTCCAAAAAACTAAGACAGATTTCTGCTCTGTGCAACACCTGGATAGGAGAAATAGTGGTAGGAATGGAGAAGGCAGCAGCAGGGCACACCCAGTGCAATGCAGGAACTGAGGTTTCATTAGATTCGTGTGAGGGGAATACAAGCAAGTTCTCTTTGCAGCTCCAATTTTTCCTTGATAACAAAAAACGTCAGGTATCCGCAGTTTAGACAGGAATGCATTTTACTTTAGCTAGCAAAACTAATCTCTTTCTTTCACAGTTCCTTTCATATATTTTCATATTTTTTAAACAATGTTGTATGTTCCTTCAGAACAATGAACTATCTGAATTCATAAACATTCACAAAATCAAAAGTCTTTCCAGGAGAAAAAAATTAAGTCTCTTGGATCAGTGTTCAAGCACTGCAAATTTTTGTAGTCTCACAGAGACAGAAAAGATGTAATGGAGTTGCAATAAATTTATATCGAGTGAGAATGAGCTTCAGGTCTGGCAGTCCCATGCCCTTGTTGCTCATGTTGCCCCATGACAGCTCTCCTACTCTCTCCAGAGTGTGTAGTCTCCAAGGAAGGATGCAAAAAAAACATATGCTGTCTGCTGAATTTGATCTGTGCACAGAGAACTGTAATATTCTGGGATGCACATGGATTCTTAATTGTATGGCAGAATTAAGGAGGAAACACATGAAGCAAATTCTATTTCTCTTAGTATTTAAAGAACTGTGATACTACACAGCAGCCAGAATGTCCCAGCATATGTGTTAATTGGCTGAAATATTCAAAACAGATACTGATATTGAAAACATCCTGCTTTCCCCATTATGAATGTTAAAGCATTTGTTAAGTAGGAAGACAGATGTTAATTGGTTATGAAAAATTCTTAGCAACTTGTCTGGGTCTGTGTTTGTGGCTTGAAGAAATATAGACCAAATTGCTTTTCTTGCTGCAAGTAATTACAGCACAAAGTTCTTAAGCAGTCTAAGAAACAAACAAGTCTTATCGCCCAGTGTTATTTCAACTTCTAAGAACATTAAATCTTTCTGGAGACATTTATTTTTGAGTTCTAGAAGCTCCCTTAATAAAACATACAAAAAGATGTGCAAAGTCATATTTTCAGAAAAAAATGGTGCCTTCTTTGGAATGATGGGTCTATAATAATTCAAAAGTAAACACAAATACAGATTACTCTGAAGACAGTAAAATATGATAAGTTTCATGTACTATTCCATAGTATACATGTTGCAGGTTGTAAGTTTTCATAATAGTAATAATAAAAAAAAATTAGACAAAGGTAAAAAAGACAGTGGACAAAACTGTATCTCCCAGCTCATCACCTGTAGAGACATGACTTGATTTTACTAGTGTTCTTGGCATTGAAATATATGGCATACTCCAGGGTATGATCTCTATCAAGCATTTTTATGTTAGTAAAATAGAAATATTTCAAATTAGAACTATGAGACTCTTCTTCCCCTATACTATCACAACCTTCCCATTATAGTTATCTGCAGTAAATCCTAAAAGTGAATGGTACTGCTGTAGGAAAACCATTTATCCAGTGATAATGTCCCATCAAGCACAATTGGTTGGCAGCTCTTGTGCTATTATTTCAAGGACAGCAAGTTGCCTTATTCCTGAAGTGAATGGCATCCAGCCAGGTGCTGTCTGAGACTGGAAAACTACAAATTGGTGTACTGTTTTCTTTCTCTCTTTATTCTGACCTAGTTAGGAAGAGATGTGGGGAGCAAGCACAGCAGGAATGTGAAGTGCTAGGAGTGAGCATCTGAGTGAGCATGGGATTCAACTCAGCAGAAATCTGGTGGGACTGGGTGACAGAAGGGGCAAGAAAATGGGGCATGAAACCATTTGGGCTGATTAATTTGGTTTGTAGGCATTAATTAATTGCCAAGTGATGGCTATTCCTTGATTTATGTGAAATAATCTGTTGGTAACACTTCTTTTGTACATTTAACTACCAGGAGGTTTTAAAAAAATGGTGTAATTGGCACTAACATTGGATAAAATTAAAATGGTTTTGCAGAGTGACATAATTATCAGAATTGGCTTAATACAAATTGCCTTTAGGGTGAGTGGCTCATACTGGTGCTAGAGGAAAGTGCAAAACTCAGAGTTGAAGGAACGCAGTAAAACAGGTCCTTTGGCTGCTCTCTTAATTTTAATTAGCAAGTTAATGAATGGACACTGACTATGCATCTTTTCCAGCATTCTAGGTCATGCAGGAATATCAATACCACAAAACAAACAAACAAACAAAAAAGGTAGGGATCAAGTATACCTAAGAATCCTTCAAACATTCCCCCAAATACTTTGTACTTTTAATTCAGGCCATCTTCTGCCTATAGTATGGCACTGTATGGGTGAATTAGAGGGCACAAATCAATCTCTGCCTGAAATGTTAGAAAGCTGCTCTGTTGGACAACATGTAGCACTTCTCAAGGAGAATAGCTGTGTGTCTTGCTCCCATTTTCAATGGCTGCTGCACATGAAAAGCTAGGCTGTCTGACCCCAAAACAAGAGAAATTTATTCTTTCCCTCCTTGTGACATTTATAACTTATATATTAAAAATCAATCCAAATAACTCTGCAAAAGACTTTCTGTTTGCTGTCATGGAGATTCAGTGGCTTATTCTGGTGTGGACAGCTAAATATCAAAGTTTATCTTTGGATTTCTTGGTAGCTGAGAATCTATGACAGAAGCGTCTCCAATCGTGGCACCAGTTCAAACAAACAAATAAATCCAAAATGTGTGCAAAATATACTCTGTTTTGTAATTCTCAGTGACCAGAATTCCAGATTTTCTAAACATACCTCTACTGTCTGACAACATATTAGTAAAAATACCTGAAACAGTGCAGCTCTCCACTAATGGCACTTTTTGAATTTAAATCCTATTTCTGTTGTTCCGTAAGCTCAAATAACTTCCATTATACTTTAAAAATCCATCATATTAGACAGCTGACTGGTGTAAAAACCAAAAGTCAATTTATATGTAATGTAATAATTTGTTCAATTTGACAACCATTAATTAATAAAGTGATTAACTTATAGGTAAATTCTTGTGTATCTACATATAATTGTATTCATGTATGTGTATTGCAAAATATGATGACTTTATATGCTTAAACTAAGTCACAAAAACATCTAGGACACTGGAATAACTCTAAATAGCAAATTGCTAAAAGCACAGTCTGTTAGGATATCATATTTCTGCAGTGAATTTAAATTCACTCACCAGAAGGTGCCAGTCTTGGTCCACAAACCCAAGAATCTAGTAATTGCATTTCAGTAAATTCTATTATAAGGGTTTCAGTGAAAATGAAAAGCACAGAGTTCTAGTGTCAAAGAAGGCAGCAGCTAATGAACTCTGAAGGTAGAACACAAAGCAAATTCCAGACCAAACATAATACACCATAACAAATGTATGAAAAAGATTAATCGTTCTTCACTGATTTTCACACTGATGTAAAAATAATATGGTCCCCATGAAGGAAGGGACAGGGGAAATGGTAGATTGTAGGTTGCACTTACAGAAGGCCTTTTTTTCTTCAGCTTATGTGTACTTGCTTTCCATTTTTATGTGCTTTATTTTTATGTTTTGATTGTTGTGGAATAAGTATGGATCTTTATAGCTAAGAAGTTTTAGACTTTAGTGAAGTACTGAATTTTATTTGTTGAAATTGATTTTATTCTTTGAATGTGTCACCAGAGACATATATCCAACTACCTTCAGCAATGTGTGTAAATTGACTTTCTTCCAAATGACATAAGATCCTTTTCTTATTTTACATAAGATCAAAGAATAAGACTAAAGCCTGGAAGGTCATAATGTGGCACTCCTGCACACTACTTTTACCTAGTTCATGCAAATACAGTAATCACAGCATTTTATATGAGCATAGCTTTGAGAGAAATTGTTTACTTTGCCACATCCCCCTTTTGCAGGATTCAGACTTCTTGTTCAAAACTTATTCCCTTTCAGTGCATCACAAGAGAGCAATCTGCTCAATGCATGCATCTCTGGGCTGTTCCTTGCCCTGCTGCTTCAGTCCAACTGTTGTGCTACCCCAGTGAGGCATGCAGTGAAAGTATCCAGATACACAGATAGATGCCTCAGATTTCCTGTGGTTTGGAGTCTATCATATAGGCTGTCATGGAGTCTGACAGAGGCTGAGAGTTGCAGCATGGAGTAACAGCTTCATCCTGAATTTATGCCAGTAATTAGACTATCACAAATACCATTGTGTCACACATGTCATTTCCCTGATAAAGAAACAGGAGAACAAGGAGCTGTAGAAAGGAGAAAAAAATTACAGTCAGCCTGTTTTCTTAGAAACACTGAATAAACCATGACAAAATGGATCCATTTCTGTTCTCCCCCAGTTAATAAAATGAGATGCTGTGAAAACAGATTGTAAATATTAAAATAAACCCCAAAATTTCAAATACATATCTGAATTCTCAAAAGCAGAACCAATGGAAGTTGGGTTGGAAAATTAGTTTAATTTGAGAACAGTATAATTATGAAAGATATTTTCTCACATACCTTTGTCAAATCTCATAGTTAAATATTTTCCAGATAAACATCTTGGGTCAGGTAATTCCACAACTTTGATATGAGACATATAAAGAGCAGCAGGTGACGCTTTGTTAGTGGTGAACTATTCACCTTAGAATGTTTCTAAGAGGCATAAAATTACTGAAGGGGACCTCTCAAATAAGATGTAAGACCTGAAGTCTTCAACAATTAGATTTCTGAAAGGATCTTTATAATGGCCTAAACAAATTACATCCTATTATATTCCCTTTATTTCCTATGTTAATGCAAAGGTGCATCAGTGTAAAACCCTACATCTTTCTGTTAGTTTATTCCAATTACTCTTGATGAATATCCTCTGACAAATTTTAGTTAAACTTGATAGAGCAGAAGAGGTTGCAAAATCCCCAGACATTTAATGTTAATAGCTGTCTAGGTAAGGAAGAGAGATCACTTCAACAAAGTCAGGAGAGTACTTGTATGTCTTGCTGGACACAAGAGAATCAATTTTTTAGGCAAGAGATTTTTCCTACATGGTTGTGCCAGAGTCAATAATGCCCATTTTCTCACTGGAGGTTTTCCTCTGGTTGAGGTAGTCAGGATGGTTCTCACCTCTGAAGAATCTTGGATGTCTAATGCGAAGTGAGTTTCAACAACAGTATTAAAATTCACTTTAAAGATAAATCAAGCATGAAACACAAATCCATAGGAACCTAAGCTTCATTAATTCCACTTTCAAAAGAACTATTTGTTTACTTACCATGACTTCTCTAATTTCCCTGAAACTGCACATAGGGATTTTTTCCCCTGCTTCCTGAAGCTCTAGTACATTTATTCAACATTTTTATAGATTCTGCAAATTTTGCAGAAATAAAGCATCTGCAAATTAGTACTTTTGTTTTACTTTTTACCAATGATTTTAATAGGACAATTCAGGAAGGAAGATACTCATTACTGGACTAGAGGTGGGCTTCATCACTTCAAATTTTGTGCATTTGCAGTGGAGATATCCACATTTGAGCTAATTATAGAAACTCCCTTTATAGTCACTGGAAACAAATAAGTATTTCCAAACTGTGATTCATCTCCTCCCAAGGTTGACATCTAAAATAGGCCAGATGAATCACTCTAGAAGCACTCTTATATTCCTCCTCTGACTATAAAGGGAGTTTGGACAAAGGTCTCACACACAGATCTCTGCTGCTGAAGAAATCTAAAGTTAGGTAGTGTGATAAAATTTTACACATCTAATGCTGATCTACAGTGTGCCAATATTAGGTGTCCCTAATCTGGACCTAGTGGCATAGAGTAATGTTTATGGATCTTAGTTCTCATAGGCACCTTTTTAAAGAGTTTAACTATAAACATTTATGATTAAAGAAGCAGCACATTTGTGTTAGGATGGTAATTATTTCTCCTACATGAAAGGCAAGGGGTATAATGGCATTGCTGACCTGAAGGAATAATTAGTTGATTAGGCATTGGAATTTTTTCCCTGTATTTTTCCTATAAATCAAAGTTCACTTTCTAGAGAGGAATAGAGATTCCTGTATAAACTACCACATAAGCATAATTTTTAGTCCATCTAGAAAAGTACCAAAAACATCATTAAATGCCACAGCAATCCAGGGAAACAGCCTGATTCTAAGTGGTTAAGGTCCAGCAAAAAATTGTAAACTCTTATATTCCATTTAACTCTCTAAGCACCTATTTCACATCAGTAAGCAGGCAGATGGCTCTGTTTTCTTTCTACCACACATTTCAATTTCTGTTTTTATCTACCATGCTTTTTGACTCAAGCTTAGAAAGCTTAATTAATGCAAAGCATTGCATATATTTTAAATTCTACATATCAGTATATTTTTAATATATTTTAGTTTTATTTTCAATGGTTATTTTTTATTTATTAATCTTTTATATATTTAGACTAATGTTTTTATTTCTGATAAGTTACAGAGCATGCCGAGCTTCAAAGAAATTCTAATATGATGAGGATGATAAAATGGCAAGTATTTGAGATAATATTCACATAGGTCTTTCTTGCTTCTCTTTGCCAAATGTAGCTTGGAGAAGGGGATGTGACTGTATCATACAAAACAACTCCATGTCATAATAATGTATCACTGCACTTTTGGTCTTCTAAGATTAATGTAAAAGGCATATTTCACAGAAACCTTAATTCAACCTGAATATACAAATTCCTGAATCTCCCTATTTTTATCTGCCAGATTCACATGGATTGCATGTTTGTAGGCAAGAAACAAAATCTGTGTCTTACATGAAGAATAAAGTACAACACTAAGCATGATTCTGTAATAAAATACATATGAGCACACAGGAAAAAAGGAAGATGCATGAACATCTCATTAGGACACCCTGGCTAAACACATTAACCTTCATAACATTGTGCATAATCCTAATTACAGACATATACCTCCTGCATTATTATAATTTCAAATAATTCCACTGCAAAACAAAGTAACTTGCTCTAGCAAAGTGTAGCAACAGAACCTGATACTGCAGTAGTTTTACTCCATTTAGTCTCAGTACAGAGGATGACACTCTCATGTTCACACATTCTAAGACTGTAACTGGGCCAAGGTCAGGGTTTCTGTGAGACTTTGATTGCAGTCTGGTCCAGATTCTGTCACTGGGCTTGCTAGGGGTGCACCCTATGAGTGGCAAGCAATCACATGAGGCATATTCACTGATTAGGACCTGGAGATTTCACAAAGGTGATATTCTGAGTCTTTCAGGTGGAGAATATCAGATTTATTGCTTGTGCCTAATGTACAGGTACAAGAAAAAGAAAAGCCTGAAATCTTCCTACTGACACATTCATCCTCTTTCATCATATATGTCAGATTTACTTCACTTAATAGCCTGATAGAAGTGAAGCTTCTTCTACTTGTCCCCAGGTCCACCCAGTAGCAAGGCTGAGCATGCTCCCAGTTAGGCACACATGCACAATGTGCATATACATACAGACAGAAAATGCATCTCTTGCATCATCATACCTAGTGCCAATGGAACGATCCCTCTTACTCTGGCTGAGCAAGATGGAGGCTCATTTTTGGAAAAATATCTATAAACATGTACAATGTAGATCCCTCCAGCACTAGACTCAGACACTCTGCCCAGTGTCAGTACCTGGATCCCAGTTTTCCCAGTGAGGCTCTTGCACACAGAAGCCCTCAATTCTGCAACCCCACTTGGGGTGCTGGAAGAGACCTCTACACACAGCAGCACAGGCACAGACACACAGGGAACCCCCAAGCAGCTGGGCTCAAAAACTGGCACTTCCCCAGCAGGAATGCCCTAGCCTTCCCTGCTTCATGAACAAAATGGTCTCACAATTGATCGCCAGACTGCACAAACTCTCAGGAAGCTGGCTGAAATCTCCTGAGTCTCCAATAGTCAGCAGGGTGCTTCCCTACTGCCCTCTGTCCCTGCCTTCCTCTGTGTGCATGGGAGAAAAGCTTTATGTGCCTTAACAATATTAATTTTTTTCCAAGTTGGGGTAAGATACAATATCTTTAAAAAACATACCGATAAAAACTACACTCCAAAGCTGTCAGAGTAGGACTAGTCTACATTTCTTTGATTTTTTCACCATCTCTTTCTCTAGTTGGCAGATATAGCAATGACTTAAAAGGCATGGGCAGCATTTCAAAGCAGAAAGCACACCAAAATATTGGAACCTAAGCCACTAGCCACCCAAAGAAAAGTTCCACATGTATTTTAGTATTTGAGGTGATAGGTGCCACTACTTGCCGTGATTCACGTGCTTCCAGTGGTGTGTGATCTGTTGCATGGCCTCATGTTTCATGTTGGTTTCACTTCTCTCACATTTCTTCTAAGGGCTGGGTTCACATCACGTAAAAAATAAGGGTTAGACACAGATGGACACTTTCTGAAGCATAGACAGACAACCCTTGCCAATAACATTCCTGAAAGCTGTGTGACATCTAAAGCCATGATTATGGATTGACAAATCCTCAGAAGAAAGAGCAAGAGTGTCAGGTGTCTATCTTCATTGAAGGCCAGGCTGCAGTCTAGGAGAAAAACAACCAGTACTGTTAGTCTGATAGTGAAACAGGAAAACAAAGAATTGCAGAAGGGAAAGGTCATATTTTGCAGGAAGCATTAAACTGAAGGTCTGTGTCACTCTCCATTCAGCCTGCACTCTGACCTTGCAGAAGGTTAACCCAGACATTTTTTATGTTCAGGTTTCACAGTTCAATGTTGAATACTTGGGATCAAAGGAACAGACCACTAAATTGAGCTAATCAAAGTAAAACACATTTAGAATTTTAAAAATGCAAACAGAAGAGAAAGAGCTAACCTATATGTGAATATCCATGAGTACTGCAATTTTTCTTAGAATCTGCTCTGGATGCCATCACATGCTGCCACTTATAAAATAAATTGATTCTCTATTTTCGTAATTAAAATCAGTCTAATAATTAAGAATGAGTAGTGATAGTCTACTGGCATGCATTCTAAGACAGGTCAGCAGATATATCTCTTTTGATGATGGTGTCTTTACATTTAATTTGAAAAGTAGTTTAGGCTGTTAGAAATATGCCATAATTACCTTGAAAAATTACAATGCTTCTCTAAGACCAGGTGCACCAAGATCTTCATTGCAAAAGTGACTGCTTAAATCAGTGAATGTTTTCAACTTTGTAATATCTCAGGCAAAATTGTTGGAACACTAAACATTTATCCACAACAGCTTAAAGATAGCAGTATAAATTATACTGATTATAAGATACAGACTTTTAAATTAACAGAAGCATAACATGGGAAATTCATGCCTTGAAGGACATCATGCAGATAGGAATTGATGGATGGGACTGTACACAGAGTTTTCTGATGGCTGAGCCTGGGGGCATGCTGTGTCACTCACACACGTGTATACCACTGAGTTTCTGCTAGAGATTCTATTTCTGCTGACGGCTTTCCTTCTCCTCTGTTGCAAATGACATGTTCCAGGCTGCCTTTCACTCCAGGTACATGAAGAAACAGGAGGTAGAGGTTCAGAAAATATCCTTAGTTTGTGGCTTGACAGAGAGACAGACATTTAATTACATCTTCCACTCTGTAATCCCCCCCAAAATTTACAAGTGTACACTTCTTTTACATGTTTGCTGTTAAGATCAACTTGATGCTCAATGTTGAGAAACTAGTGAAGGCTTGTTGCTCTCATGCCTACCCTTGCAGTCTTGGCATAATTGTGTCTTTCAGAAAACTACATCTATTGTTTTTGGCTGAGCACACTGACACTTCAGAGTACCTTTTATGTATGCCAAACCCCTACTTAACTCTGCTTGTGCTCTTCTCTTTCAATTTATTTAGATACCTGAAACCTCTACAGAAATGACTGAATAATTATCTCATTGTAAAACTGTAGTCCTTTTGGAGGACAAAAAGCTTCTCAAAGCAGCTAATGCTTACATTTATGTAATTACATATTACATATACATATGCATATTACATATGCTTACATATTAATTACAGGAGAGTCATTTAGCATTGAAGGTGTCATTGTTGACACTTAAAAATGTTCTTTTACATATATATGCTTTTTAATTTTTTGCATTATAATTATGTATTCCTATTGGATTTGTGGTTAATTTTCTACATCTTATATCATAAAAATAAGCTTTGGCAATGAGTGAAAAATGTCTTCTGATAACACCAAAGATAGACAGGTCTGAATTATTTGTTTCTGAACTAAACTGAACCCCCTTGATTAGGTCAAATCACAGCATTACATGCACAAGGCATGTCGGACTGGGACTAAGTAGCACTTAGCAGCAAATTAAGGCCAAAACCTGTGGTCAGTTACAGTGCTTTTAGGTCATTGACTGAGTATCTTTACCAGTGATTTTCCCCTATAATTTTGTGCATGTAGCAGGGATAATGGGTAAAAGCAATTTTTCTGTGTGCCATGTAGCATTTGTTCTAATGTGTCTCATCAGTCTACTGTGCAGAGCAATGATATCTCAACCAGGTTGATATTTTTAAAGCTAATGAGCCACTGATTGCTATCTGAGTGACTGAAGCTAACAAGACATGCTCTCTTCCATGATTTATAGCGATGAATTAATTAATATGATCCCAAATTTCATCTGCAGTGAAATACGTGCCTTTCCTGCCAGCTTCATAACACTGAGCAAATACTGAATATGTAGATGAATATGAATGAAGCATTGTTAATGGTATGTCAATGTTCAAATGACACCCTGTGAATGTGTTCATACATATACTTTAAAAGTAAAGGTGAATAAAAATATTAGAAAAGGAATACAGATAGCAGAACTCTGTGGGGATGAAATGAGGAAGGACTAGAGAAATAATATATTTAATATATTATATA
>VYXD01004323.1:1371-37213 GCA_013397195.1 Hylia prasina | reverse complement strand
GGGGGGGCGGCCGCAGCCGTCCAGACACAACAATGTACAACACAAGGACAAAACTTCACGATTTTGGGATAGGAGGCACTGTCAACCCAGGACACTTACCTTCTCCGAAAATCTTACATCATAAATTTAATTATCTTATTTTTTTTTTTTTTTAGATATGGCTGTGATCTTTACTATTAGAACTGATTAATTTATATTATGAAGAGAAAGCAATCATCAAAAAACCAAGTGATCTGTAAACACTAAATAGGATGGGCTTTTCTTGATCTTAGGAAACATTCTGGGAAGGAGACACAAGTAACTGTTAATTTCAAAGGGTTTTTTTAAAAAAGTGTAATGGCATAGTAAAGATCAACATGAATCCATTCATATGGAGCTGATTTGGGCATCAGCAAAATAAAACAACCAATTAGACCAGAGTCTGCCAGGACTGTTAGGCATGCCAGTATAAACAAGGTAGTTACAAGAAAAGCCTTTTATAATGTGATTGTCTATAGAATTTTTCTTTCCTCTGCCACTGTAGCAAGAGCTGCCATTTGCATGCTAAAATGCAGAGAATTGTTCAATTGTTGACTCCTCTTTTTTTTTTTTCCCGTTTACCTGGAATTGCATCAGTGGAACTCCACAAGCCTGAAATTTTCCTCACATTTACAACTACACACCAAGAATCTGCCTTAACTGTTGTGCTAAATGCTGAGGCCTGGAATTTCGACTCTTCCAAAAAATCCTCAATATGATGTATTTGCCAGTTATATCGGTTTAAAGTAAGGCTGTGCTTGTCTGACCCTTGTCTCCTCATAGGACCAGTGTGATAAGCTTTCTTAAAATACATCTTACATATGAGGACTGCAAAAGGGAAATGATCCAGTGAAATACATTCTTTTTTAATAACCTACCTACCCCTGTAATTAAGGGCAATTCCAAAATGCCCCAGTTTAATCCATGATAAATGCTGCCTCTCCATTCAGTTATTAAGCATTTGAAACCCTGCAACCATCTGTCACTTATGATTATTAGACATGTCAAAATGCTTTGTGCTGCACTTCTTTGAAGTACCGTAGGTTATAGATGTCAATTTATATTGTGTCACCCATTACAGACTCAATACATACATTTTCACGTCAACAAGAGGCTGTTTGCTTTAATGGGCACCCCTACAACTGTGAAAACATAACTCTGCTATCAAATAATCAGTGCCTGATTGAAGCAAGAGCTCAAACTCCAAAAGCTTGTTTACAGATGGCATTTCAGTAAATTTGTTTGGTTTGCCTAGTTGGTTGGAATATTTAGGGGCCCCACTTGGGGAGTTTGATTATCATTGGGTGTGATTTGGAAGAGTGGAAACTTGTGTGTTTTAACACCTACAGAAATGTCTGTCAAATCCTCTCTTGGAAACATTCCAATGTTACAATCATTATTGGTAGAGCAGAGAAAAGCTCTTATACCAGACTCACCTAAGGAATGATTTCTGCTAAGCTTCAGTTATGGTCTTGGCTCTCCCTCCTCTCACACTGCCCCTGCTGGGGTTGGCCATTGCATCCATCCAAATATATTGATTTAGAAGCCTCAGGGATTCTGCTCTTCCCAGTGTTCCGGTTTTGTTCAGTGCAGAGAACGTTTTACTCAGTGATTGCTCCTGGATATTCTGTGGTACCAAAACACTGCCTTTCCTCCTCCCAAAGCATAAATCCTGCAGAAATAACCAGAGAAAACAATTGAGAATGTTTTCCTCAAGAAAAGATCTAGAATTCAGGACCTCAGCAGCTCAAAATTCAGAACCCAGGCAGGCCCAACCCTTCTGTTTCATGGCTGAGGGTGATTGTTTGGGAACACCATGATCCTTGTGTTTGGAACAGGTGGGATTAGCATTTATTGCCAAGTGTTATCAGGGCCTGACATGGCTTTTCTTGAACTTCATAACAAGGCTGTACTTGAAACATCTCCGAAATATTGCCTTCATTGCCGCAAAGTCTTTGATTTTATATACAATTTTATCCTTGTAATAGTGGTGTTTCTGTGAAATTAGAGTACGGAAGAGTCTACAGAAACCAGTCCATTAAAGACAGAGTGGTCATAATAGATACAGGATTTTAGTACAATAAAAAATATGTATTTAAATAGGAAAAAGCCACCCTTTGTTTAGTTTTATTCTAAAAATTCTAAGGTATGTTTTATAGAAATATATATGTGATAGTTCTGATTATTTCTTTCATTCTCTTGTTCCTCGCATTCTTATATGAGTATTTACATAAAAGTTGTGGACAAAATAGCAAGGAACTAGAAATCCAATATTTTCAGCTACTTCATACTAGTTTTTACTGAGCATAGAACTTTTTGTCAAAATAAATTAGATTGCATTCTATATTTACGAGAGATTTCTTTTTTCTATTGAAAGATAGATTTAATGGAGTTGTTATTTCTCAAGCACACATATTTTGTATCCCAAGCCTATATACGCTTTAAAGAAAAGCTGTTTTATTCTTTAAAGGTGAAACATAATTTCAACAGAAAGTACTTGACTGCCTCAACACCTAATCCTTCACTAGCTGAAAATAAAAGGATTTCTTCCCTTCAAGCACTTCTCACCTTTGTTTGAGGATGTTCTTTTTTTGTTGTCCTTACTGAATTGAATATCATCATTTTAGAGCAGGTATATTAACACTATGGAAAATTAATTTGGTGCCTATTAAGTCAGGATTAATTATGTTACAATATAATGGTAACAAACTTTGATCCTTCAGGAAAGTCAGAAAATTAGTAAAAAACATCCAAAATAACGATAGTAAAATTCCAGTAGAATTTTAAGAGAAGAATAAGTATTACTTGTTTCATCATAAATGTTATGGTAACTTGTTAACAGAATCATGAAGAATTTCTGCAACACATTATCAAATATAAAATCTGACTCGAGAAATCCACTGAATACTCTGAGACATTGCTTGAGACTTAAAGGAATTAATTTAAGGAATTGGATGTATCTTCTATACATTATTGTTTTCACTAAAGTAAATATTTTGTACCAGCTTCTTTTTTTGTTTGTTTGTTTGGTTTTTTTGTTTTGCTTTGTTTTGTTTTGTTTTGCTTTGTTTTGTTTTGTTTTGTTTTTGTTTTGTTTTGTTTTGTTTTGTTTTGTTTTGTTTTGTTTTGTTGTTTTGTACCGGTTTTGCTTGATCATTAGAATTCAGAGATCTGTGTGGACTTACAGTATTCCTTGTAGTTGAGGCATTTCCTTTCTCTTTCTTCTGGAAATTTTTCCTGAGCAGTAGGAAATACTGATAGAGTTATCGAGCACTTTGTTCTGCTCTGGATGTTTAAAAATGGGAACTCTGCCTGTGCAGATCAGCTCCACAGTGCATGCCTGGGAATGGCAGCCCTCTAACAAAGACTTGCACTTAGCTCATATAGATCTAAATATAAATATATAAATATATAAATATACAATTATATACAGACCTATCTGTCTGGACAGCCAGTGTGACCCTTGGGGTGTCACTTACTAAAGGGGCCAGAGAAGGTGGTCTCTAGACAGAGGCAGAACTTCTTTACACTGCAGCCTATGAATTCCTGGATTTCCTTGCCCTAGGAGATGGTTGAGGCAGAGAGTGTCAACAGGTTCAATGTAAGACAAATCTGTGGACAGCATCTTCACAAACCCTAAAGAAGGAGGGCAGAAATGTACGTTTTCCTTACTCCATTGCCTGTGGAGGAACAGAAACCAATGGACTGCTGAAAGTAGCTGAGCTTTTCTGATTTCCAGAAACATCTTCTCCTGCTGCTGGAGGCAGCGCACTGAGCTGGAATGTTGGGCTGGCCCAGCACTGCACCTCCTCCTAGGGGGAGAATGCGACAAGAAAATGCTCCTTTATACCCTAAGAGGAACAGAAAAGGGGTTTGTGATATTTTACCCTCCTGCTTTGGCTTCAGGCAGCACAAGACAGAAGATGTTGTAAGGAAAGAACGCAGTCATTAAGAACATGTTTTTAGTTTTATAATTGAAAAGATCTAAAATCTGAGAGGTCTGAACACTGTTGTGAAGTGTCTGTGGAGCTTTAGAGGCTGCAAATACCGCATTGCCTGGAAGACTGATCAACAGCTGCTCCTCTGTAGAGGTCCTTTAGAGGTCCTCTTTAAGCAGAGAAAAATTGTCTTAGAATATGTATTTTCTCATTGGATTTATTTTGTCGTGTTAAAGGCCCTGGGCAATGCCTAAGGATTTTATGGATTTAATGTAGCTCCCAAGGTCATCACACTGCAGAGAGGACATGCAAGGATTTGGATCTCAGAGAGAATATGAGGCACTTTGGAAACTGCAGCTGGACTATACCTGATGTCACCCAGCACTGTGTTCTTTTCATTTTGAAAATTGCTGCAATATGGCTCTCCAAGTGCTTTTTAACCCAGGAGCAATGATGTTGGGGTGGGATAGGGGAGTATGTATACCACCACCATGTGCTACCTAAAGAGGTGTGGAAAAGCTTCCATGCAGACACCCCTCTCCCTCAGCAGAGGGCTGGAAAGATTTCTAGCTATAGCTATAGCAATATTTCCAGGAGGTGCTTGCCTAATCTCTTCTTAGAGGTTTCTATGAATCTGGGCTTCATAATCTGCCAGTCCATTCCTCTATATCATTGCTCCTTCTGCTCAAACCTTTATTTCCCGCTGTGACAGCTATAGCTGGTCTGTAGCTGCACAAACAATTTGGCCATAACAGACACCAACTTAACCAGCCTAGTTCGCTGGAGAACAAGAAGTAAATAAGTCCCCAGGTTTAAAAATGATAGACTGAATTTAAGTTAGAACAAAGGGACCCCAGCCAACCTCTTTGAACTGGGAATGTACCCATACCATTGGCCAGTGAGCCAGGAGGAGTTAAGACGTTTGGCCAGTAATCTCTTTAAGTGTGGGAAATTCAAAGCCACTATAAAAGGGCCCTGCAATAAAATCTGGCTGTGGCTGCATGAACTTTGGCAAGTGTATGTCACGTTCCTGTCTCCACCAACAGTGACATCCTGCTGTCTTGGTATTTGACTCAAGTGTTCCTTATTCTTCTGAAGACTTTTTCTTAAGCCCCAGAAAATTGTGGGGAAAGCAGGTGGTGTTACCCTCCTGCTAGTGACCTGTTCTAATGTATGTGTAGGGAGCACTGGAATTTTAAAAAGGTGTGACTTGAGACACAAGGTTTTCCAGGCTCTAGAAAGGCCTTGTGAAGAAATCAGTCAAGAACCATGCTCACAAAATTATGTCTAAGCTTGCTTGCTGTGATATGGAAGAGAATAGAATTTTTCCATATTTTCTCAGCACTCTCCTCCTCATGTTTCCCTCAGGAAGCTGCAGGGAGCAGTAAGGTCACCCGTTCCTTAGTCTCCTTTTCTGCAGGCTAGACAAGCTCAGAGTCCTTGCCCGCTCCTCAAAGGAGCTCACATTCTTGCAACATTTGTAAATACTTAAAGAACTGCTGGAAAACTATAAAGTCCAGAATATTTCAGAATTCAAAATGTGAGAGGTTTTTGACATATCTAAGAAGCAGCATGATGTGGAAATCAGAGTACATTAGTTGCATATTTTAGTAAGTTTTCCATACAAACAGGGAGGAAAGGATCCCACTGTACTATGAGTAAATTAGAAGCATGGATCTGTAGGGTTTTTCCTGGTCCCTTTAAACACTCACTAATTTTTGTTAATGAATATGTAAATTTCCCTGATTGATTACTGATTAGAAATTAACTGCACTGTGAGATTAGTGATGATATTTCTTGGACAAAGGAAATTGAATTCTCAAGGTTAGTTTTCTTATAGTAAGCCAAATATTCCCTAGCACTCTGCAGCACCATTTGCATTTCAATTAGGTTGTGGCTCTGTGCCATTACTTACTGTACCTTGTCTTCAGTGTAGTCATCCAGTCCCTGCAAAAAGAAAAAGCTCTCATTTTTCAGTCTAAAAGTTGGTTTCCTATGTGTAATTTTTTTGTTTTGTTTTAAGAGCAAAATCAGCCGCTATAGTACTATCTCTAATTTAAATCCCATCACATTTGAAAGTTTAGTTCTACACGTGACCCATATATTTTTCATACCCTTAAGAAAGTCATTGATGATACTGATAAATTCACTGAAAGGTGCACTCACCTAAAATGAGAAAATAACCTAAATTTCCAGAAGCAGCAATCTTTCCAATTCTATACTTCAGCAGTATCTTCAAACTGAACGTTTTAATTCATGCTTCTTTATTGGCAGGAGTAACTTCTTTCTAGTAAACAGCAATGCTTCTGGATTATTTAATCCATATGTAAATAAACAAACATGTCACATAATTATCTATTCTAGTAGTACCTGGAATATTACTCGTTTCATTTATTTATTGCACACAGCTCTCTAACTAAGTTTTATACTAAATATCAGCAGAGAATAACATTGTTAGTTCTGATGAGGGATAGATAACATAAATAATGGTCACCTACATTTCAATTTTTGTGATTTAGTATTCTGAACTGGCTGTGTAATGTAAAGTCTTCCATCAGTTTCTGGGTGATGAAGAGTCCTTTTTGTTGATGACTTGCTCAAAGACATCTAAATACAAATTGGTGGAGTGGCCTCCCCATTTGTATGCAGTCTCTGTCCTTGCTGTCCTTCCTCTTGCAGAACTAAGATGTCTAAAGCCTGACTGCTTTTCTGTCCCCCAGTTCTGCACTGAGCAAAGTGGCACTGATCAGGAGCACTGATCTAGCACAGAATTAGGGATACCTTTGGCAAAAACAATAACAGCTAAGGGAATTATCTCTCCAATTTCTTGTCTTTTTTTGAAGCTGAAGCAATATGAAATTTCATATTCTGTGCCTCTGTAGACTGGGAGTGGGGGTTGGCACCTGTCACCTAAAACAATAGGTAGAAACTAAATGCATTCAAATTACCATCGTACAGATTAGGCAGTGTCAGAGACAATGCCATCATTCTATTGTTCCCATTAAGAGCACATGAAAGACAAATCCAGTGACACATTGTGGAGAGAGTTCTCAAAAGTGACTGGGAAAAGCAGGAGAGAATTAAGTGTCAGCATGTTTTAGTACTGATATCAAGTGCTCGTCATCTTGGGTTCTTCCTGAGAGTGTTTAGTGAGTCCTGTTGTATGTTGTTACTTTTCCTGAATTTTCTTTTCCTGATTGTTCCTGTATTGAATGAAGTTGCACTTTCATTAATGCAGTTCTTTCAGCACTCTCTTAGTCACAGCCAGACCAACTCTGGTTATGTCTTTGTCAGATCTCAAACTAAGCATGGCCATGTGAATCATCTTTTTAATGAGAAACATTTCAATAAACCTCTTGGTACAGCAGTGTGGGTTAGTGGTGATTCAAGAGCAAGAACTGTGGGATACAAGTCAGAGCAGAACTCTTCTCACCTTAATTGCTCTGTGCTGCTAAAGAGGTTACTTTCATATGAGAAAAAAATAATTCCATTTAGAATAAAGACAAACAAATGAACCTGAGGCTTTTTGTGTGTGCAAATGCAGCGTATTTATCATAGTTTGCAGTAGCTTGTTTGCTGGTTTGTTTTATGTTCCCTTCCTAATGTCATCAGAGTGCTCCTGGGAAAAATCTCAAACAGCAAACATCAAACTGACAATAGGCAGGATAAGTAGTCCCAGACCTTGTATCATATGAAATAACTGCAATAAATAATTAAGAGCAACCATGACATTGCACAAATGTTTGACCAAAAAGTGATGTCTCACACGGCATTTTAAACATCAGACAGTCAGGGACTGGTGAACAAGTGCATGGACCAAATTCAACAGCAAAGAACCAGGAAATGTCCCATTTCTCTACCAAGTGGCAACACAACTTACTGTCACTGAAGCACAGCTGAGCTCAAGGGATGGGAGTTAACTGTGATCATGCACATGGAGATTATAGAATCATGGAATAGTTTGGGTTAGACTGAGCCTTAAAGCCCATGGGCAGGAACACCTTCCACTGTCCCAGGCTGCTCCAAGCCCCAATGTCCAACCTGCCCTTGGACACTGCCAGGGATCCAGAGGCAGCCACAGCTTCTCTGGGCACCTTGTGCCAGGGCCTCCCCATCCTCCCAGGGAATAGTTCCTTCCCAATATCCCATCTCACCCTGCCCTCTGGCAGTGGCAAGCCATTCCCCCTTGTCAGGGCACTCCAGTGCCTGAGGAATTGTCCCTGTCCAATGAGAATATTTAGGGCAGCGAAGCTCCAGTGGAAGTGTCAAAAGCAATGGCTTCTTTTTTCAGCTTCTTTTAATGAAACAACTTCAAACCTATATGAAAGTAAAAGCTTCTCTGAACAGTTTTTCTGCCTTTGCCTCTGCCTCCCCATCCAAACATTTTCCTCCAAGACTTTCCGTGGTCTCATCTAGGTCCCAGGTCCTATGGAGTAGGATTGTGAAGCCTTGAGAAACAAGGGAATACTGTGTGTTGTGGATTCCCTATTTCCATCTGCTCTGGAGACTTACAGGGAGTTTCATGCTGTTGTTGATCCTTCAGACCCATCTATTTTATGTTGTTGTTTTTCTTCCTTTTGGTAGTCTGAGCAGTGGATGCTAATGGACATTTGAAGCACTCTGTCTCACTGATACTCTTTAAGAGTCAACCTCAGAAATTATTTTGTTTAGTCTCTGGAGAAGTATTACAGGTATGAGTGCCAAGAATATGGTGGTGGTTCAGTACATTTGAGGGATGTGTCCTACACTTCAGGATAGGCTTTAAAATAAGCACTTAAGTCCTCAAGTGGGGCTGGGCATGAATCCAAGCACTCACCTGGAGAAGGAAGAAGCTGAACCTCACCCATAAACTGTATGCATAAGTTAGCAGTCCTCTTAAACAAATTTTAGACAGGACAGCTGCTTCTGGGATTTTAACCCATTCAAGGAGATTATTTCAATTATGAAGTGAATATTCTATCACAGTTTAAAGCTGTAGTAATGCCTTTAAATGTCACATACAGGTAAAGATATTGTAAAAGAAAGTCCTTATGAAATCAGATGTTGCTCTGCTGAGTTACCAGCTGGCCTGTTACTTCTTCTAAGTGCCTCTAGTTAAGTTCCCATGTGAAGAAATCTTGAGAGTGAGAATCGATTTCCATAAAACTTATTCAAGTTGCACCTACATAAACAATAAAACTATCCCATGAGAATCAGTGAACAAAAATATGTAAGCTAACCAAAAACAGAGAGATTTGACAGAGGTACACCCTAGCCATTTACTGACCAATAAACTGCCAGCGTATTGTTAGCCAGTTAGGTCTAACGCAGTGCCTTCTGATATTTCCTATAAATATGAGCTTTGTGAATAAAGAATTGGCTATTCCACATGAAGAAACTGTCTCATCTGCTTTATTGCTGCAATATTTAAATCTTTCTCAGTTTAAACCTGTTGTCACAGGGGAATTTGGAACTTGGCTTCCTACTTTGATCTGCTTGACTCAGTTGCTGCAGTAGCAACTGTGAAGATACATCAAGACCTGGTTGAAGGGATGGATGAGCAAATTCTTGGCTACCATAAACCATCACAGCTTTACTAAAGTCACTAGAACTACGTGGAATCTCCTATGAGCTGGAATGTCCTACTGTCCCAGTTTGCAGTGTGAATTTGGAAGCTTTTGGAACTTCTTTATGTGCTTCTACTTGTATTTTTAAAAAAGTCCATAGATACCATTGATATATTACCTTTGAGTCTTGTGAAATTAGTGTTGATGTTAACAAGGAAAAGATAAATTAAAAAAAAAAAACAAAATTATAAAGGGAAACATTATTTTAATGCCTTTATAAGGTGCAAAGAAGAAAGTGGTCTTATGCCTCTCACAAATTTCCAGTAGATAAACTACAATAAATCCCGAGGGATTCACACTAAACCTTGGAATGCTGCCGTGGATCTGTTCCTGCTTCAGCTGAGTGCTGTTCTTTCAGGGTGTTTGTCTCCTCCTGTGTTAGCTATGCCAGAAAAGTACTGAAATCAATCTTGGACACTTTAGTGTTACCTGAGAACAGACTGGTCTGTTCTCCTGACATGATATTAAAAGAGCAACTTTGTGATAGGTCTTAGATTTACTGATGTAGATGTTTAGCCTTCAATGATTCCCTGGCAGTCAAACAACAGTTGGAACAGTTTTGTGACTAAGCTTGGGGACATAGGATTCCTGCTAAAATGACAAATTCAGGATCCGTTCGTGTGTATCTTTAATGAGTTAATTTGCAAATTGTAGTATGGCAGTGTAAGAACAATTTATTTGATGAAACAAGTGGTACACACATCCATAGTTATGTTATCCCACATGGGACTGTTTCCATATTTACTGCTGGCTGTTGTAGTAAACGCAGGAATTATGGGTTGCTATTACATAAAAGTCTCATTATCTAGCTATCAATAATCATCGTCATCATCATCACTCTAGAAGTTACTTTGCAAGCTGATGTGGATTTGGCCCTGATAACTGAAATGATTATTGCCTAAATCACTTTTATAGGATTTAATTTATTGTACTTTAAGATGTGGCTGTAAGTCATGCACAGATAATGGTCAGTGACACAAGCAAAAATATATATTTTAGGGAGAAGTGGTTATCTTTCTTACACATCTATAAATAATAAATTAATTATTTCTATATTTGCATATGTGTCTGTCTCTCCAGATGGTCAGAATCTATGTGGATGTAGAAGGTCTGATTTTTAATACTGAATTACTCCCTTTTTAAAAACAAATATAATATTAAGAATTTTGAGAACAAATTATCCAAATAGTGATTGCTTTTATGTAGCTCTTTACTTATTTTATGAAGAAATGTTTTACATAAAATTTGCTCTTTATGATATATAATCAGCAGTTACTTATATAGCTGAATACAAGAGAAATATGTCAACAATGTTCAATAACAATTTCTGTCTTGTGCTTATAAGGCAGAATATGAAACTGTTTTTGACTATTACCTTCTTTTGTGAGTCTTAGGATGTCTGTTCCTGAGTTGATAATTAAACAGTAAATGCCACATTTGAGAGGTCATGAACATTTACAGTTATTTCAATACTGTATTAATAGACTGCTAGACAGAGATACTTTGAGTTTTAAAGCAGGCACAGGAAAACTTAATGAAAGAATCACCTAATTCTGTCTTTTTAGCATTATTAAAACCTATGGTTTTTATAGGATTCTCTGTTTTCTCAACTCTGAGATGGTGTGCCCAGAGTCAAATTGTAGAAGGATATTCCTAGCCTATAAAAAAAAATTGAAACTGATAATTTACAAAAAATCCAAGCCCTTCATGAAAACAGAATTTTACAAGTAGATGTCCTTGAATAGCTCAAGACTGAAGTATATCCATTTTCAGAAAGCAAGGTGTACATTTCTGTCCCTGTAAGAAAGAGAATAAAATAGTTGGATATTCCTCATTAATGTTATCTGGATTTTTGCTAATGATTATGTAAACCATTAGAGATGACAGCTGAATTATTAATTGCAATAATTTTCTCCTTTAAGTTGTTTTCTCAAAATACGCTTTGTGTGAATATTTCTACAGAGTGTCTGTTAATTTATGGCTCCTCCCTGGGCAAAGATGATGGAAGAAATTAATAAAATATATGCAGAACTTGATTCATTTCAACAATTTCCACAATTTGGACCAACGTTCCGCAGGGCCCGACATGCTCAGACAGTTCTTCCTGGACTCAGTGAAGTATTCCTTAGCATAGCAGAATGCAACATCCTGCCTGCCAGGACCTCCTCATGCTCTCCCAGGTCCTGGTAACCACAGACTGCTCTTCAGAGTCCTGTTCTCCTCCCTGATGGCACACAGCCAATGATGATGCATTCATGGCCTTCCTCCCCATGTGCCCTTGGCCCCTAATGGCAGGTGAAGGATCTGCTCCATTCTTGGTGATAAATGTTACTGATAATGAATTTTCATTTCTGACAAAATCAGGGGCTGTCATGCCTGCAAGGACTGACTGACATGGGCTCCACTTATGCCAGCAAAACAAAGCCAGTTTATTACAAAGTTTACCAGCATTTATAGGGTCACTACGTTCATACGAAATTTTCCACTCTGACCCCTTTGTCCCAGTCCCCTTTAGAAACAACATCTTCTGATTATTCTTCTTATGCTCGTAATGTTCTTTGTTATCTCTTTTGCCTTTAATGTCCTTGTTGCGTCTTCCTTTGTCAAAGCAGTCAGCGTTAGAGGGTCAGAGTGACCAGACATGATGTCTTCACTTCTTGCCTTGAGTTTATCTCTCCCTTGGCTTTCACTGCATCAGGACGACAAGGTTCTACCTACTACTGGTAGCAATCACTACCCAGCTCAGCTTCTGTAGCTATCTCATCTCTGACTAAGCCAATGTCAGAAATGAACTTTGCTTTTGTTGTCTCTGGGGGCAATGGGTGGGAGTTGGGGGACTGGTGGGAGTTCTTTGTGTGAGGCCTTCTCTCCTCAGAGTAATGACTACTCCAAGCTTATTTAAGCCCCGTGCCATGTCTTTCATAGCTTGGAGACATCAGTGTTTCATGTCTAACAATTACTGTAGTTCAAATAAATGTTTTATCAATTTTTCAATCTTTACAGGTTTGGGAATATATTGGTATCCTGAAGGGAAACTATAAGAAAGATGGAGAGAAGCTATTTCCAAGGGCCTGAAGTCACAGGGCAAGAGGGAATGTCTTCACACTGACAGAGAGGAGAATTAGATTGGATATTGGGAAGGAATTGCCCTCTGGGAGGGTGGGGAGGCCCTGGCACAGGGTGCCCAGAGAAGCTGTGGCTGCCCCAGGATCCCTGGCACTGTCCAAGGCTAGGTTGGACCCTGGGGCTTGGAGTAGCCTGGGACAGTGGAAGGGAGTGGGACAGGATGAGCTTTGAGGTCCCTTCCAGCCCAAATCGTTCCATGATTCTATGATAATGCCATTTAACATTTAGGAATATTAACCTATACAGCACAGAGTGGGCTAATTTTTTTATTTATCACATTCTCCAAGTGAGGTCGTAGTGCCAGTTTGGGAGCCATCCATCATCTCTCTGACATGATTATTCAGCAAGTCAGAACTGATAAATCTGAATTATCCGGTCTCACTTGTCAGCATGCATGCCATCCTTGAACAAATGCAAAATCAATTCCAAATCAGAGGCTATGCTCTTGCCAACTGTTAACTATTGACTGCAGAGTAAGTTACATGTTTCCTAGTGATTAGCAAATTTTGGCAAGCCTCTGGACACCGAGCTTAGTTTGGGAATTAGGATCATATATACACTTTGCAGAGGCAGCGAGGTAAAGCACACAATGAAGGACTCTTGCATTGTGTTCTGGAGCATAATTCCTCAGCTAATTCAGTTGCTCTGCACCTCCCTTCTCTTTTCCCATGGTTAAAAAATATGAAGTTATAAAATCTGCTAAATGACTAATCAAGATGTTTGTTAAACTTGCTATTAATTACAAGCCACTGACCATGCAGACAGAATGCTGCTGGTTATCATAGTTCAGAAGATGTTGGAGAAGGATTTCTATATCTCAACACATCTAACTGCATGGGTGGACTTCACCATTCAATGCTTTTAGATGTGTTTTTCTTCTGTATCTACATAATAAAGTATAATATAAAAAAAATTTGTTTGTATACCCTCTGCCCTAGTGATCCTGAGTTACTTCAAAAAACAAAGAAAAAGCAAACAAAAAAACCACAAACCACAACACACCCAATCCCCCCCCCCAAAAATCCCACCAAACCCCAAAACAACAATAACAACCCCCCCCCCACAAACAAATAAATAATCAAACAAAAAACCCCTATCCCCCAAAAAGAAAAACCCTAAGATAAATATTGGAGCAATATAAAAAAAAGTAAAGTTTCCAGGGCAGTCCTAGAGTTGACTTCTTTAACTAATTTAATGAGATTTTTAATATAGAGTGAGCATAAGTTAAAAAGAAAAAATAACTTATAATTAAGTATTTTTATAGGACAATATTTTATGCGCACTCTGGTTTTATATCTTTATATTGCTGAGTAAAAAAATAGATTGCTCTTTTTCTCTGTTTTTGTTAACCCCTTGTAGTTAGAATCATGAATAGTAGTTTATTCATNGAGAGAGACAGTTGCCAAGGGCTGGAGGCTCAGGACACAGGGAATGGTTCCCACTGCCAGAGGGCAGGGCTGGATGGGATATTGGGCAGGAATTGTTCCCTGGGAGGGTGGGGAGGCCCTGGCAGAGGGTGCCCAGAGCAGCTGTGGCTGCCCCTGGATCCCTGGCAGTGCCCAAGGCCAGGTTGGTCATTGGGGCTTGGAGCAGTGTGGGACAGTGGAAGGTGTCCCTGCCCATGGCAGGGGGTGGAATGGGATGATCTTCAATTTCCCTTCCAGCCCAAACCATTCCATGATTCTGTGATTCTATGACAGGACTTACCATATCCAGTTTTAATACTGAATTCCATTTCTCATACACAGTAAGCGGTGAATACAAATATTAATTCAACCTCTAACTCATAACTTAAAATAACAATCTTTTTTTGTTTCTAAGATTTTATGAGGGCAGCTATAAAATAATGATTCTGATATTGGATCTTCACTGGATCTTCAGTGGCGTTCAAACAAGGTCTGTGGGTTTTTTGCTTCACCTACAGGCTTATTTTGCTTTTTTTTTTTTACAACAGATGCATATCCAAACTACAGAACTGCATTCACCATCTGAAATCTGAACAGGATGGAGTACATGCAGTGCTGGGAAGCAGAGAATTAAAAGTGATGTCCAAGATGTAAAATCACAGAAGCCAGTGGGTGTTCTGCAGTGAGCAGGCAATCACACTTTATCACACGCCCCAGGCCAGTTGTTTTGCAACCATTTACTTCCCCAGCAGGATCCCTTCACTCCAGTCACACTTCCTTAGCAATTCTCCACATTTGATCTATTATTCAAATAGCTGACTATGTTTTCAGACCTGCAGAGTTTTTCAGATGCACTTATGCAAAAGGTTTGTGGGTTAATTTCTTATCTTAATATATAATTTACAGGACAGTATTTGTTATTTGGCATATTAGTTTTCATGCCATGGCAAATTACTAATAATCAGATATTTTAGTCTGAAGCACAAGAAATTCTATGCTAACTTAAATGAACAGGTTATTTCCTTACCTTCTAATGCAAAACTCCTCTTATAAACTATTTTCTCTTGTAAATTCTACTTTTTGAAACACTGCTAATTGGTCTCGCCTAAAAATCTGCCTTTTCTTCTCTGAGGTTTATACATGAAAACGTCCTCCCATATGACAATACTCTTCTTTCTAGTGCTGTTTTCCTTTGTAGCGTTTATTGTTTCTTTAAGGCAACTCTGAAAGTGAACTAATTAAGCTTTTTTCAAGACATTCTGAAAAATAAACTGTTTTAGGAGAGGAGGTAAAAGCTAATCAAGTCTTGAGTATTAAAAATTTTGATTTCATTATAGACTTAGCAATTCCTAATTAGCTGATGTGATGGAGGGTTCTGAATAGTACTGCATTTTCGTGACATATTATAGTGGTTTGTCCTCCATGGTGGACAGTCCTTATCAGCCTCGTCCTAACTCCAGTTCAACTGCCCTACAAATTACCTGTCCTTTAGGATGCTCTTTGGAGGATTAAATCAAAACAAGGAAAAATGAAAAAGAAAAGAAATTACATATAGTTCCACTAAGAATGTTTTTTAAAATAAATTTATTCAGCATATTATGTACTTTTGGTATATTAAGTATTTAATTCATTGTTTTTAATGCTACTAATAATACATGGGAACCCTTTTTTGAACCTATATTAACACATAATATTTCTTGAAAAAAGTTTCCAGCTTGAAATTCTGGTTTGGGAGGAATTGTTTAACCAGCCATTAAAACTGTTACATCTTCAGGACTGATTTTGCAAGATTTAAAAGAGAATGCAATGACTGCAGAGGTGAAGAGCAGTGGTTGACCTTGCCACTGGATGACATTTTATCAGGCATCTCCTAAAGCCTTTTTCTTTTAAGTGCATTATAAATTGGTAATAACAGGCTTCTCAGGCTTCTACAAGGAGCCAAAAATTGATGTGTACTTTTTATTTCTCATTGGCCATGTGATCCCATCAGAATTATGGAAGTTCTCTGTCATGTGATTCTCACAGCTGTGCTCTGAGCATGGAATTTGCCAAACTTTTTCTTGGACCTATAAAAATGGGCAAAATGAGCAGCATGTGAACACACAATTAACCAGAGGAGACTGAGAGGGCCATTTCATCTCTACTTCAGAGGTTTCAAACTCTGAGTCTCACACCTCATGTCAAAAGAATGAGAACTTACATGTTGGCCTTCTAATTTATTTTTTTAAGTTGTGGCTTAGTATTCAAAGATGACAGAGAAGTGTCCTTAGATAAGCTGTATACACTGCATTACTCAGACCCAGCATAAACTGTAAAAACTAAAATTAGATCTAGAAAAAGATGAAATCAGCAATTGGCATCATGTTACAAAAGTGCAAGAGAGGAGCTGTTGCAGAACTCTTCAGCCCATGGTATTTGCAGGTCTCCTGCAGCCTGTCCACCTTACAGTCCTGATTGTGCCAGGAATATCCAGCTCTATTCCCCATTAGAAGACAGGACTCAGAATAGCTCTCCACCTGTTCCCTCATAGAGAAGTCCTTGCAAAACCAAAAAGAGAAAATGCCTTATCTTGAAGCAATACATTTGAGAAGATTTTTTTTTTCAGTTTATCTTTTCAGAAGAAGATAAAGAGGTTCAGCTTCAGCTTCTTGCTCCCCCTCTTCCCCCTCCCCTCCCCCACACCATCCCCATAGTTCCTCCTATTATCCAGGAAAAAAGAGAGGAAGAATCCTTTGAAAACTCTCTGGCATATTTGGGGGCCATATTCCTTCCATCTATTTATATCCTTCCCCATTTATTCATCAGCTTTATCAGCAGGACATACAACACTTTGTGAGATTGTGATTTTTTTACAGTCATGGAATATTCCAGTAAAATTAAATTTTCCTCCCAGCTGCCTCTGTTTTAAAAAAGTTTGTATTTTTTGATGATTGAATCCTTGCAAGCTTTGGTGGTAAGGTTGTTAATAACATGTATGTTTACCTAGTGCTGCAGTTCAGTAGGAATTATACCTGTGCTAAAAAAAAAAAAAAATTACAGTTTCAAGCTATAGGAAGGTAGAAGGTTCACCCTTTGCACTCTGAGCTCTCATCAGATTTTTACTGTTCTTTGCTGTTTTGTTCTGTTATTATGATGTTCTTTGAATTGCCTAAGCAGCCAATGGGAGAACTACTTACCTGCTCCCCAGAGCTCTTGACATCAGCTAAACAATGCATGAAAGTGTTTCCTAGAAAGAGACAGACAGGGGAAGAGATATGGAGAAACTAGAGTTTTAAAGTGACATTACACATTTTATGAAATGACAGAAGAGAGCACACTGAAAATCAAAAGCCTTTAGCAGCAGCATTTTTAAAAAGCCTAGTATCACAGTAAGTAAGATTTTTCAGAGCCTTTTGGCAAAGGGAATAAGATTTTGTCATTGTTCTCTGTTGGTAAATTATCCTTGAAAAAAGAGAAGATGCTTCTAGAAAATGTTAACTAATGCTAAGAAAATTTATTCCTAGCAAACAACCTATCCAAAGGAAAAGTTTATGGCACAGTTACTCCAGTATCATCGTCATCATCCTCCATCATCCATCCTCATCATCCTCCATCCTCCATCCTCCATCCTCCTCCTCCTCCTCTTCTTCTTCTTCGTCTTCTTCTGTCTTCTTCTGTCTTCTTCTGTCTTCTTCATCTTCTTCCTCTTCTTCGTCTTCGTCTTTGTCGTCTTCGTCTTTGTCGTCTTCGTTGTCTCTTCTTCTTCTTCTTCTTCTTCTTCTTCTTCTTCTTCTTCTTCTTCTTCTTCTTCTTCGTCTTCGTCTTCGTCTTCTTCTTCTTTGTCTTCTTCTTCGTCTTCTTCTCCTTCTTCTCCTTCTTCTCCTTCTCCTTCTTCTTCTCTGGAAAAATGGTGACTTAACACTGCATGTTGGTAATGACTGGAAGAATTACAGACTACTCAGTTTTTGGGATGGCGAGGATAGGATTTCAAATAACTTAATTGACATTACTTTTAGGCTGTTAAAGTGGGATGATAGAATCATAGAATGGTTTGGGTTGCAAGGGACCTTAATGCTCATCCCATTCCACCTCTGCTGTGGGCAGGGACACCTTCCACTGTCCCAGGCTGCTCCAAGCCCTTGGACACTGCCAGGGATCCAGGGGCAGCCACAGCTTCTCTGGGCACCCTGTGCCACGGCCTCTCCCCCCTCCCTGGGAACAATTCCTTCCTAATATCCCATCCAGCCCTGCCCTCTGGCAGTGGGAAACCATTCCCCCTTGTCAGAGCACTCCAGTTACTGAGGAACTGTCCTGCTCTGGGTTTCCTGCAGCCCCTTCAGACCTGGAAGGTGCTGTGAGGTCTCCACACAACCTTCTCTTCTCCAGGCTGAACAACTCCAACTTTCTCCGTCTAAAATTCAGTAACCTCATAATATAATATCAAATCCCTAAACTATCAGCAATCTGATAATTATCAGTAATAATTTAGGAATTTGACACACCTTTATTTACATACTGAAACATTTCAATTCCCTTTCAGGCTGGACAAGCTGTGGCTCTTGGTGTGATTTTTTCCTGACTGAAGTAAGGCTGGGCAGTTCAGTCATTAATCCCTAGGCAGGAAGAACAATCCAATTGTATGTTCCAGTACTAGGAGAGAAATATTATTTTACATGATTAAACAGTCCTTAGAAGATGTAAATGGTAAATGACTTATTGTCAGATTTGTGCCAGATTTCATCCAGGTACCAATGAATCTGGTTTTCATGCAAATTTTCAATATATTGCACTCAATGATCAGGTCTTCACACAAAGTCTAGACAACGATAATAAACGATGTGCATGCTTACCTAAGGTCATAACTGGTATTGTAAGCAAAAATTGGGGAAAAAATTGTAGTTTAATGGTGAGGGAAGAGCAGTAGGAAGCAAAACTCTGAATTTCTCATCCTAGCCCCTGCTGTCTTGCTGTGTGCCCTTGGGCCAGAAGTGTGGCATTCCTGTTTCTTACTTCAGCTGCTTTAAAAATCAAGTATAATGCTCTTTACACACCCCTTCCTCTCAGGGATTATGTGAAACTGAATTACAATGCTTAAAAAGTGCTTTTGGATCCTGTAATTGAGGCACTGTGTAAGTGCAGTGTATTAATATTTTACTGAATACAGTAATTCCTGAATTTTAAGTGGGAAACCCGCTGTTAAATGTATAGTTGGCATGGTTGTAAATATTAAATTTTTGCATCCAAATTAGGCTTTAAATCATGTTTCCTCATGGAAAAGCTACCATAGCAGTCATTCCATTTTCAGCTGGAATCTGCCCAGATAAGATTTAGTACAAAGTCATTTCTGAATACGCTGATATCTCTTTAAGTTCAACAATACAGACAGCATTTTGTTAGATTTCCATTTGACAGATACAGATGACAAACCATTTTTGTAATGAGGCATCCAGAAATACACAGAGAAGAGGGGCAACAAATGTTGCTTTGAATTAATATTTAAATCGCATTGTTTGAAAGTCCTCTTGAAATAAAATCATGACTGATTATTAGTAGCATGGAAGCCCCTAGAGTCCTTCAACTCTATCAGCCCTGTAGTTTCAGTCTCTTTTAATCAATCCTTCTTTTATCACTAAGCCCTAGATGACAGCCTGAAGTTTCACCCTGAGGTGCAAAGCAGTGAAATATATGTGACTTATCTGACTTCAACTTTAAAAGAATTGCATGGAACCAGAAGGACAAAAGCTGTACTGATTGCATTCAGCTTGCTGCATGTCATTGAAAATGGAATTGGCAAAATAGAGCAGCTTGAGAAGTGGGAAATAGCAATTTTCTAAATAATGACATTTTCTTTTACATTATAATGGTCAAAGTCAGTAGCCATATAAACCTCCACACTGAATTATAAAATGTTTAAGCTGACAGGAGGAGCCTAATTCACATAAAACCAAAAGCAGAGCTTTCAATTGATGTGAAAGGACCCCAAATGTAGTGACTCATATCACATTTTGACTCAGGAAGATGGAATGTCTTGCGACAAATACCCCAGAATTGCATCTCAACACAGATATTTCTTCTGGTCTCTCTTCCACTGTATTGCTTGCACTATGTTGCCTTCCTCCGTTTAACCAAGCACTATCTTTAATAGAGATTTTCTTAATGATACCTTATGGAGTTCATAGGGAATTTGAAAATGTTTCAGTAAAAATGGATCACTAGGAACACAAAAAATGAGTTTGCCCAACTTCCTGTTGTTATCTCTATTTCTCTCTGTACCAAGATAGATTTTTAAAATGTAATGTGGCCTGAATCTGGTGAAGTGAGTGAAGAATTCCACCTCTTAGGTCAGATACCAAATGTAGACCTTGGTACAGTTGGTGTGTAAGTCTTTTGAGTAGTGAACAGCTGCTCTGACCAATATTAATGTGCAATTAATAGATGATTTTCAAAGCCTGTTCTGTCATGTTACTAAAAATGTGACTGAGTAGTGATGTTTAGTGCTCTGAACCTCTTTGTCTTTTTATATTGTATTTACACTTTAAAGTGTTTGCAGTCATGATAAAAACTTTGGGGTTTTAGTTATGTGTTCAGAGGACAAAATTGTTTTACCTTAATGTGGTGAGTAATGCCCCATAACAGGTGATGAATTTTATCTTTAATTTTTAGGTACACTTCTGCTGTCTTAAGGCAATAATAGTACTGCTATTTATTCTAAGATACCACAAGTGAAACTGATAAAAATATGCCAAATTTTTAATAAAAGTAAATTATTTGCTAAGAGACCATATCTATATGGTCTTATATCTACTGCTTCTTCCAGCCTCTCAAAGGTGATGTGCTTCGTGATATGACAAACCTCTAGAACTGCTTATAAAAGCAGAGGTATTTTTCTCCTAATTCTACCGGTAAATCACAAGTGTATAATATGGATGTAGTGATATATTTATGCAAATCTATAATGCCAATATTAGATGGGGCTTACACTAAATTATTACTTTTTTTCCTTTATGTGATAAGGGAAAACACTGGACGTGTGTGTAGTTTAAATATATTGGGGTGTATTGCTGCTGTGAATCCAGAAAGTTTGTAAAGCTGAAAAATATCAGTAGAGGGAGCTCCTACTGCATTTTTTGGGAAAGATGCTTTCTAACCTTTGGTGGGCAAGCCATTTGCAACTGTTGGGAGGAAGCTGCCCCTTGTGATGTGCTCTCTGACTGCTTAGCAGCACATTTGAGGAAAACTACATAATAACATGAAAGGAAAATGGCTTGATATCCATCTGCCTTGTCATGTTTTGTGGATTATGGATGGATTGCAGGCTGCAGACCCCACACAGAACCATTGTTCCACTTCCCTCTTTTTTCTTCAGGATCTCACATTGAATCTTTTCAGTCACCCCAAATGTCAAGGCACGACTGAAAAAAATCAATACCAAGAAGAATTTGGTGCGACACAGGGGAATGTAACTCGTCAAAGGGAAAGAGCACAAAACAACGTTTTTTTCCTCAATATCCCATGTCTTCTTGATCAATAAAATTTAATATTTGCTGGTCTCAAAGTCTAATGACCAATTCCCAGTGTTCTGAAACATCTTAAGGGTGTCATTAACTCATTTTCTCATCTGTCTTTTCCAATAAGTAAGAAAGCAGCTGGAGGAGATCAAACATTGCTGACCTTCTCTGTGCAGAGTTCCTCAAAAACTTCTCTCATGTGGGATGGTTCCTTTGATGGAAAGGAATTTCTGGACACTGTTCCTAAGGACCAAAGACCCCTGGCATGGCTGGCAGGGGTCATGAGGCAGCACAGGTTGAGTCTCTCTTCAGGCTTCTTCCATTCCCAACTCATTCTGGTGTCAGGGGCTCAGTGGCTCAGCTCTGAACTGTCACTAAAACAAAGGACAGTGGGGCTGTAGTTCCACTGAAACAATGCTTTAACACACTGCCGAACTTAGCTGTGTGATCATTTTACAAATTTACCCAATGGTTTTGACAGTGAGATCTTGCCCAAAATGTAATCTCTTGCCTTAAAAGTGTCTTTCTGCTTGTTTCTCAGTTAAAGGTGTTGGCCATGCAAATCCCTATCTTCCTGTTTGGAGGAGCAAAGCAACAGATTCTGTGTTTTCTTTTATGTTAAGAGAAACTTCAGCCTTTAAATTATCTTGGAATATTCATGCTACATTTTTAAAATTGTTTTATTTTTATGAAGTAAAATTTAAACTAGACAGTTTTGGTCAGTTTAAGATATTTAGATACCTGGGTACACATGTAGGTGTTTAATAAGGTTTCCAAAATCACTGACATTCCTATCAGCTTTTAAAGCTTACATTTCTTGATGTGTAATGCCTTCTAAGTCCTAGGCTTAAGTGACTAATGTTGGCTGAGTGTCATTCTTAAAGTATTAAACCCACATTTCGCTCATACATTGATTCAAATTGCAGTTGTCTTCATCTCTGAATTTATTGAGCATCTCATGGTTAACTGACACACTGAATTCTTGTGTCTTATAGGCTGGGCATCAGCCACAAAGAAGGGTTTAACCTAAAAGCTGTCCTTTTTATTCAGTGGCTTAATAGATATTCAGGGTTCTTTTTTAAGAATCAATTTACTAAATCATCCTTAGTATCTTTCTCCACACAGTTTAGAGTATTTACTGTGAAACCTCCTACTTAAAAGATAAATGTTTAAGAAATATTTTTCATAAAATAATGAGAAATACTGGCAAGTGTTTATTTTACTTTGTTCCTAATTATTTCCCTTGGGCAAATGGAGGAATTTTTAAAATCTGACGATTGTTATATCTGTGTTGTATTATGTTTACAAATCATCAGAAGATTTTAAAATTCTTTTAGTAATTGACCATAAAGTATTTAGTTACATCAAAAGTCTAGATGCTTGAGGGAATTTTTAATTTGCCATACATATTTGGTTTTGAAGCTTTTCAGTAAATAATATATTTCCACTTATTTGCATAAGTTAATCCTTCTTCATTTTGAAATTTTACTCTGCTGAGTTGTGTTCCACATACCTATGAGGTCAAGGAAATTTTTATTGTAGGCTCAGTCAGCAGTGTGTTCAATGCAGAAATGTTTATGCAAGTCTCCTAAGTTTAGTCCAGTGGAAAAACTAAAAAAGTGACACAATGGAAGAAAGGCCAGCTTATGGATTGGTACTGTAGCCTGAGAACATACCATGAATACTGGACACTCGAGAGCTCTCATCTTTATGGCATGTATTTTAATTGGTTTTAAGAACTGGCACATAACACTTGTAAAATGGACACATCGGGCTGTTGGATGACAAACCCAGCTGAATAAATGTGTGGCACAGAACTGCTGGCTCTGCAGGTGATAGGAACAATTTCTGTGTTTTTCAAATCCCTAGGAACCCTAACTCTGAATGGTGGCTGCAATGCAGTGCCTTGGAGTGCACCACAGGATCATGGAATGGTTTGGGCTGCAAGACACATTGAAGATCATCCCATCCCACCCCTGCCATGGGCAGGGACACCTTCCATTGTCCCAGGCTGCTCCAAGCCCCAATGTCCAACCTGCCCTTGGACACTGCCAGGGATCCAGGGGCAACCACAGCTTCTCTGGGCACCCTGTGCCAGGGCCTCCCCGCCCGCCCAGGGAGCAATTCCTTCCCAATATCCCATCCATCCCTGTCCTCTGGCAGTGGGAAGTCATTACCCCTTATTCTGTCCCTACATGCTCTTGTAAAAGTCCTGGCCCAGCTCAGCAAACTCTCCAAAATGTCTGATTTAAGACATGCCATTTTGTTTTTAGAGAGAAAAGGAGATAATTATGCTTAGATTATTGATATTTGTATGCTCTCTGTAGATGTATTGATGATAATCCCCTGGCCTGTGAAGTTTTATTCCATTCTTGAGTAAAGACTTTCATATTGTTTAAGGCTTTTCTTGGAGCCAGCCTTAAGCACTAAAAAGAAAAATGACTACTTGAGGAGCTGATTTACCCTTAGCAACTTAGCCCGGTGCTAAAAGGCACTTATGGGCTGTGACAGACCTTTGCAAGACCTAACTCTGGGCATCTGACCACCAGGCCAAACCCCTTGGCAAGGAATCCCGAACTGAGGCTGCTTGTGTTCTCTGCAGGCAGAATCCTGCACTTCAGGTGTGCAGGTCAAAACCAAGAGGCACCTGCTGCTTCTTCTGCTGTCTTTGTGGTTTTTAATGTGACTGAGGACACAGCCCTGTCCCTGATGTGAGTGGTGCTGAAAGAGCAATGGACTGAGGAGCACAAAAACCTCAGTGGAAACATCCTACAGTGCTGACAGAACTGGGAGCTCACCATAAACCCCCTGTATTGTGGAAGCCTCGGGTCATTGTGTGGGGTTCCTTAAGGTGGATTTGACATTTGGATCCAAAAGTAGGTGACTTTATTCAGCTGTTGGTCACAGCTCCCAGTCTCTCGTGAAGACAGAATTCAAATTCCTTTAAAAAAAAAAACCAAAATAACCGCTATTTTCAGGAGATAGCTGACATTCTGTTCTTTTAGTCCTTCCCTCTTCATTCTGTTATGTGATGAAGAGCAGCTCATGAAAAAGAAGGGAGGGAGAGCAGCTCTTCTCCCTCCAGCACAGCTTATAAATGTAAAAATTGACTATTTTCCTTTGAGGGATCCTAGGAATCGCTAGCATTTGCCTTGAATTTAGGTTTCAGTAAATGTAAAAATCAAACCCATGTACCCTATTTGTCATAAATTCAATGGAGAATTATGCACACTGTAGCCTCCTTTGGAGTTAATTGAAGAGTCTTGGCTTCCATTGACTCTGGTTTCAGTTTTGGTTTGGCAATAAAACTTCAAACTGAATGAGTTATGGCTGCTGTAGTTCTTATTTAATTTTTATGGAAAGTAATAAGTGCTTGTGGGTACAATAAGACGTCTCATTCCTAGCTCCTATTTTGCTGACAAAGATAATTTGCACGTCAGTACTTTCTGTGGGTGAAGTTAGAATTCCTCAGCTTTGACTTTTTCCCAGTTGATATTACAAAACTGACCATGAAACCAGACAGTGAAGTTTTAATCAGGACATATTTGCTGACAGTTTTAAAATGTCTGACTGAGAACTAGAAGGTAATTGGCAGAAGATGACATGCATTTATGATGGGAAGTCATGTTTGGCCAATGTGATGGCCTTGACAAAGAAATGACTTGGTGGCTGAAGGGAGAGCAGTGGAGGCTGATTGGCTTGAGTCCAGCAAAAACTTTGACACTCTTCTGTAACATAACAGTATTGGAATACAGACTGGAGAAATAGGCAGAGAGGTGGACTGAAACCTGGCTGAACTGTTGGGCTCAGGGAGATGAGAATCAGTGACATGAATTCCAGCTGGAGGCTAATCCTGAGTTATGCAGCCCAGGTTTCCCTATCATCAGCAGCACTGTTAAACCTCTCCGTGATTGGCCTGGGTGATGGCACTGAGTACACACTCAGCATCTTGCAGATGACACAAAATTGGGAGAATTTGTTAACACACCAAATGTGCTGCCATTCAGAGAGACCTGAATTATTCAGACCAGAGAATCAAGCTGAGACAACCTCATGAAGTCTAACAAAGGGAAATGAACAGAGGCAAATGCCAAGTCCTGCTGGTAGGCAGGAAAAATCCCACACATCAGCACAAGGTGGATGGGTGTCAAACAATTGGAAAGCAGCTTTGCAAGGAGGGACCTGGGGGTACCAGTGCACAGCAAGTTTCACAAGAGAAAGCAAAATGCCCTGGTGACAAACCAAGTTGATGAGACAGATGGAGCAGCTCTGCTGGGAGGAAAGAATGGGAGAACTGGGATTGTTCAGCCTGGAGAGCAGAAACTTCAGAGTCACCACACTATGGCCTTGCAGGGCCTGAGGGAGCTGCAGGAAAGATGGAGAGAGACAATTGCCAAGGGCTGGAGGGACAGAATAAGGAGGAATTACTTCTCACTGCCAGATGACAGTGATTGATGGGATATTGGGAAGGAATTGTTCCCTGGGAGGGTGGGCAGGCCCTGGCACAGGGTGCCCAGAGAAGCTGTGGCTGCCCCTGGATCCCTGGCAGTGTCCAAGGGCAGGTTGGACACTGGGGCTTGGAGCAGTGTGGGACAGTGGAAGGTGTCCCTGCCCATGGCAGGGGTGGCACTGAATGAGCGTTCAACCCTTCCAACTCAGACCATCCAGAAATTCTATGATTTCTTTCTATGTTTAAATTTCCATAAATGATCAGTTTATGGCCTCACAATTCATAAATGGGAAAAAGCATTGGATCACAGTGAACATATGTTGCAGTGTGTTTCTAGTTTTCCAGGGCGGGTTTCTCTTGGGTTTCCCCTCCTGAAACCCCAGAAGTTTCTCCTGCCAATCCCAAGGGACTTGATTTCAATATAAGGGGTTTCTCACTCAACCCCTGAAAATTTCCAAGATACCCATCGAGGGGATTGGCTACAACAGGAGAAGCGCTCCCCAAAGAGGATTTGACCCCTACACTGCCTATCTGTCCCTGAGTCACTGCCCCCCCTTCTGAGATTGGTTGAGGACAGGACCTTGTCCCATGCTCCTCCCCTGGATAAAAGGAGGGACCCCATGTGCGTCAGGGTCTCTGCTGAGTGATTGCAACAAGGTAAACATCTGTCTGCAACTCCTGCTGAAGGAAATAAACTAATGGTCTGAGCCCTCAGCAGAAACCAGTTTCTTGTCTTCACTGCTTCGTCCAGCCTCTCAGGTCCTGCTACAACCACCATACAAACGAGGTCTGTCATTACCTGGGGTCCGGGACAATNGATAAAAGGAGGGACCCCATGTGCGTCAGGGTCTCTGCTGAGTGATTGCAACAAGGTAAACATCTGTCTGCAACTCCTGCTGAAGGAAATAAACTAATGGTCTGAGCCCTCAGCAGAAACCAGTTTCTTGTCTTCACTGCTTCGTCCAGCCTCTCAGGTCCTGCTACAACCACCATACAAACGAGGTCTGTCATTACCTGGGGTCCGGGACAATTTGGGACTTGGCCCTGCTGAGTGAGCCCATCTCGTGCTGAGGATCTCTGGGGGGAAAGCCCACAGAAGCGACTGACCCTTCCCATTTCGGTCATCCTGAGCCGGGCAGGGACCCAAGCCGCTTTAAACATACACATCTACCAAAACAGCAAAAAAACTTTTGCAGTCTATGAATGGAGAGGCACTACTTGTTATGCTTAGAGTTACATAAAAGTAGTTAGAAATAAATCTTCTCTCTTTTGCATGAAGGAAACAGAAACCTAGTTTGAATCTGAAGTGTATTTTATTGTGCTACTGTTGAGAAATGATGAGTGAACACAGGTTATAAGGTGGAACCCAGTATGTTCATGTGTTTATGGAATCCAAAGTCAAGCAACACTTCAAAAAACTTTTTTCGTAGCGATATGAATTGCAGGGTATGTAAATTTATTCATAAATGAAATTCTGAAGAACATTCGACGCTGTGGTTCTGAAGGCATAGGTTTGCTGAGTTCTTAAACTTGAACTGAGTCTCAGGTCAGATAGACTGGGATTAACTACACTAAACAGGGCAAAAGTAGTTACCCTGAATGGCTGAGTTCATCCATGAACTTCATATATATTTGGGGTTCAATACCTCATGTAAAAACTACTGGCATGCTTGTGCAGAAATCAAGTACTATATATCCAAAATATTTAAGGCAACTTCTGGAGCATAACATGATTTTTAATGGCTAAAATAATAACAAAAAAGGGAATATCATATTATTTTCATGCTGTGTTTATAAAAATAAATAGTTCTTGCCATCCTCTATTCAGTTGGAGTGTTTTTGGCATTTGCATGGCATTTTCAGAATATGTCTGCAGTTCAATCACCTTGTGAAGCTGCAGCATGTCTCTGGTCCCCATTCTAAGCTCTGCCATGAGCTGCAGTGTTGGAGTCTGACAGAAGCTCCAGGAGCAAACAGGAGTGCAAGTCTGGCTGCCCAAAGTACTGCAAAGTTGAGCAATGAGGAGTGAAAGGAGCTCATGAATTCCTACACCAAGGTAATTGCTGAACTGGCCTTTACAGCATCACACATCCGGGTATCTCAAGTTGCTTTACTGGGTCTTCCTCAGCTATGTCCCTTCTTTGGGACGATTCACTCCTCAGGGAGTCAGCAGGAATCCCTCAGACCACGAGGCCATACGTGCAGAGCCTTAATGATCTCAGTTTACTGAGCAATCAAGCATCCTTGAAGAAGCAAATTGAATTTAATTCAAGCTTATTTTTATTTTTATTTTTATTTTTATTTTTATTTTTATTTTTATTTTTATTTTTATTTTTATTTTTATGGCCCCTGGTATGCTGAACAGCACAAAAAATATCATGATGAATTCTGATTGATAATCAGTGGATGCTCTGGTGAACTTAATACATGAAATCACAACAGATGACCTGACACTTCAATGCATATCCTTCCTTTTTGAAGTATGCTGCCTTCCGGGCTGGCATTCTCCTTTTCTGTGCTTCATTTGCCAGGAGACTGGGAGATTGAATTTAATGGTTAGCTGAGCAAGGATGAGCTGAACTCCACTCATGTTAACGTAATCATTGTTCTCCATGAGAAAACTTATTTTGGGAGTGTTTATGCACCTTGTTTAGCCCAGTAACTGTAATTATATTATGCAAAAAAGGGATTGTTTTGAGACCACCTGCTGATCACATATAATTTTATTTTTTGTAGAAGTCCCTGGTTAAGGATTTGTGGGTTTTGATGAGTTGCCTTGAGATTCTGAACCAGTTGGAATCATACAAGACAAATTTAAGATTACTCATATAATAGATAAATCTGCTTTTTAATTGGTGTGATTTTAACTGTCACAACTCTTTACGTGACACATTCCTGATAGTTACATATATTTAATTGTAATGAAGCATAGGATTTAATGCTGAATTCTTTGTGCAAATTCTGCTGGCCCAGGCTGTGATATCATGAAGGGTGTGCTAGGACATAGCAGGAGCAGCTTGCATCCTTTAGTGTAAACCCAAGCCTCAGTGATTAAATTCCATGACAGCTAAAAGGAGCATGATTAACAGGTACTAGGAAGACAAAAAAAACCACAGGAAATCAGAACTGAACTAGGGGTGGAAGTGTATGACCCTGCTGGGCTGAGGCCTTAAGCAAACCCTTTTCCTTCCCTGTTTTTCAGCCAGCCCTCTGACCAGTGCTGTCTAACTGTTGTGAGGGGATTTAAATCACTCTTCAAATGCACAAGTTTCTCACTTTTCATCTCACTGTTCTCTCCCCCATCCTGCTGAGGGGGAGAGGGTAACTGCTCCTGTGGTGCTCAGTTCCTGACTGGGAGGCAACAGTCCACACCAGTAAGGGCACAAAAGGAGAGATGTGTGTTCATGGCAGGCACTGAGACAGAGAGAAAAAAGTGTGAAAGCAGAGCAATGGTTTGGGGTCATCCTTTTTGGTGATAATAAACCATTCCATCATTTCAACTGCATTATCTGACCACATCCTTTTGAGAAGAGCACAAGCAAAGCCCAGGAAGCAGCTGTGTAAAACACACAGCTCTGGCTAATAAGAACAAAAAAGTTTAAGTGTCCACCACTTCCTGCACCAGGACAGGGAATGTCCAGCACCAGTATTACATTAAAGCTCTGCCAGTGCCTTAGGTCTCAGGTAAACATGAAGAAATAAATAATTCTCAGATGTTTTTGTCTGAAGATGTACACAGAGCTCCCAAGGCATGGAGTCTCAAACAGTTTCTGTGAAGGAGAAGCAGGAATCAAGCTTTCTTTCCTACAGGCTTTAAATGAGCCCAAGTTATTTCCCAAGTCAAGCTGTATCAGTGAGTGACACTTCCCAAAGTGCAATTTTTGCAACCTCAATTTTGTAACTGGTTAAAGCAGCAGTTACCTTTTTGTATAACCTTTGCTGCTGGTAATGGTGAGTGTGCATTGCTTAGACAGCTTGGAATTAGAATTAGGCAGAGGGACCTTTCAAAGAAAATATATAAAAACCTTCATTGTGAGTCCAATTAGAGCTAAGGTCAATCTTTGTTAGCCCATTTCATTAGTACCCTCTGGAAGCAAAACTTATTTTAAGACTCAAATATTTGATTCTTTGATATTTGTTTTGAATGGACAAGTTAGCTAATAGGGGAGGTGTCACCAAGATGTAAAAAGTCACTTAAGCTTATTGTGCAAAAAACATCTCTACTTTTACAATTTTCCCTCCTCCTGTAATAGATGTAATCCTTTCATATATCCATGTAATGGCTATCCATATAATGGATCTAACCCTGCATGAACTCAATCCCTTTTTTTCCAGTAGCCTCTGTGTCTTTCACTCTGTTGGGGGTTGATGCATAACATTAAGGCTTCATGGATATCCTGTTCCCAAATGGAAAATATCTGAAATTCATAGGGATAATAAATAGGAAAATAAATCCAGGTAGGCACCCCCAGTTTGATAAAGACAGTGGAGTTTGTATTCAGGATCACCACACATATACAATGATAAGTTTGACTGAAATTCTGTGAAATCTAACTTAATGAGTGGCTGTTACGATAGCTACATAACAGAAATCAATTCAGAAGCAATTCATATTCTATAAGAATACAGGGATATAAAATGTATTTCTCTTTGTGGGTGTACCTAGAATATGTGATAGGATATAGATCTGAGTAATCATTTACTTCCTTTATTTCTTTCTTTATGTCCTAGCAGGTGCTGAATTATTTAAGCATCTTGAATTAGAGACAAAAATCTCTACACCAGAGGGGGCAAACAGGAGAAATTGCTTTGTCTTGGAGTCAATTCCAAACCTCCCAACTGCATGCTCAGGAACTGGAACTCAGTACATCCAGTTTATTTTAGAAGTAACCCTTTCAGATCCTCCCGTCTCACCCTTAGCCAAAGCTACATTTCCTTCCACAGGTATCTAAAGCCTTGGACACTTCCCGAGTGAGATGTCAATGATTTTTCTTGAAAATGTGAAACCAAAATCAGGTGGTTGGGATAACCCTCAATCCTAAAGTCACTTGAGGGTTTCCAGACTTCATGTTTGGAAAATTTTTATTGTATTTATTAAAGATATTTCAAGACAGAGATGGGGTTTTCTCTGTTTTTTTGTTGTTGGTGGTGTTGTTTTGGTTTTTTTGTTTGTTTTGTATTTTTTTTAAATACAGTAGTTTCAGCAATTAGAAACACTTTGTAAATGGCTTATAATGAAAACTCTGAGTTAAAGCTTATTAATCTTTTAAACTGGTGTTTAACAAGCATTAGAGTAAAAGGCTTCTGAGGAAGCGAGAAGTAGATCCCCTTTGGCTGCTGCTGCCATGAAGGAACAGACACCCAGCCTATTCCAGGTGCTTTGTGCCCCTTTAAACCACATTGTTTTCACAAAGAGGACAGGACTGGGAGGAGGTGCTGGTAGAACAGATTTGTCTGAAGATTAGGCAGAGCAGATAAAACAGAACAGTATTCAGCACTTCTACACAAAAAATGTCTTTGCATTAAAGCTACAACCTTTCAAAATCTCACCTTAACATCTCATTTCATTATTGGGCCTGCATTTCCTGTCCTTAGACAAGCCAAATTACTGTTCCTAAGATGCAGATGATATAATTATCTCCAAGTGAAATTAAGTTTTCCAAGCAGTCCTGTATTTGATTTTCTTATCTTTACCTTATTTCCCTTCTCACTCATTTCATGTATAAAAGTGGCATGTTGTAAATTTTGATGGATGTAGTTTCCCAAAGCAATCTCTAGCTAACGGTCACTACTGGGTATGTTTTTACATGTCTTTAGAGTTTTATTAGTAATTTTAACTCATTTCCTTCATTTTCACAGAAGGAAAATTGAAGAAAATAGTTTAGTGGATATTAAAAACCAAAACACAATGGACCCCATATATCCAATTTAAGAGCTCCACATGTGAAAAGTAGATATATGTGAATAGCAGGAAGTGTCTAAAATAAATGCTTCACAAATTTTATTTCCGTGATTCAGAATGCAGAAAAGCTGAGGCATGGGTTCCAGTGAAGATTACTATATTAGTAAACCAGATAATTTTCCATGGATTTTACTATGAATTCCACTAAAGTACTACCATAGAATGGTTTGGTTTGGAAGGTATCTTAAAGTTCAACCCATTCCACCCCTGTCATGGGCAGGGACACCTTTCACTACACGAGGCTGCTCCAAGCCCTGTCGAACCTGGCCTTGGACACTGCCAGGGATCCTGCATCCTTGGACACTGCCAGGGTCAGCCACAGCTGAGCAATAATTTATAAATGTAAAACTGTACTTAATTCAATGAAAAATAATGCTAACATGGTCAAACTCATATGGAGCTGTAGTTAAAAGGGAGAAAAGTCTAGAACATGTGAACTAAATGACTTAAGGACACTTTACAGAAATGAGACATAATTGTAAAACACACTGAGTAGCAACTAAAAATGATTTTTATAGATATATTTAATGTTTTCTAATAATTCAAAAGAAAAAGAAATTGATGATGAAAAAAACCATTAACTTAGATAAAGCATTATGTTCAAAATTGTTTGGTTTACCTCAGGAAGAAAGGACTGATACAAGCAGTGATGACAAATTGTGTCTGTTGGGAGTTCTGAGACTGCACATACAGAGATGACCACAAAAAGGGTTTATTGGGCTTGGAGATGGCAGCAGAGCTAATTTGTGGGCAGGCTGTGACTCTGTGTGGAAGGCATTAGGAAATGGCAGGGTTTGGGTTCATTGATCAGGACGTTTATCCCCACTGGAAGCAGCACTATGAGAGGAATGGTGGCAGGAGAGGTGTCAGGAGTTATTTTTCCTTCACTGTACAGGCAAGGTTTATGGCGCTTTTGCTATTTCTTTTCTAATTGTGAAAGCTGAGGGGGAAAATAGAAATCAGCTGCTTGGTGATAAGTTTTCGACAAAATCCTCACATGCTTCCACAGGTATAGTTTTCATTCAACTGTTGAGTGTATTTTGAAAGAAAGAAATAATATGGGTGTTTAAAATTAATTAATGAACAGTTTAAGGACAGTCTCTAAGCAACCTGCAGCCTTTTGTGTCATACAGATGAGTACAGAAAGTATTTTTATTGTTTTTGTGAAGGGTAAAAATATTATTCTACTGAAAAGTCAAAAGTAGCTCTTTCTCTTAATTATAGTTGGAAGTGAACTAGTGAAAGAATAATTCTGAAGCTACAGTTGGAAGCATGGTGTCATTCTGGCCATGAAAGGGGTTACAGGAGACATTTTAATTCCGTTTGGTCAGGAGGGGAGAGCAGGCTGAGAATTTTGTTTCATTCAAAATGTAGCAATTGCTATTAGTATAATACATTACTGGTATGCAAATAGGTTTGAGCTCTTGCAAATCAAAAGCAACCTTGCTTTAATAAGTGTTAGCATGCTTGGTTAATTTTTCAATGTCCAAAATATCCTTCTCTTTTATGTCTGGTCTATATGACAAATATACTTCAAGAGCATTTTAATGTATGTAATTAATACATTTTCAATTCTCTCAGGCTCTCCCTTTATCTTAAAAAAACCCCCACTGGCCTGTGAATACTGAACTGCATGAATGCATGAGAAAAAAAAAGAATAATTTGTTTAATTTCATTTGTAGTGGGATGTTTGTGAATGAAAATAAAAATAATAAACTAGTGGATGCCATAGAGGTTTTTTCTTACATTCTTAATTTGTCTTCTATTTTTTACACCTATATATTTTGTTATTATCTATTCTGTATAATTTCTATGATATATTTGTCTATACTTATTTAGGTAACAAAAAAAAAACTTGTTCTATACGTTGCTATTCATTGAAAATGGTATTGAGTTTTTAAAGTGTTTTTAAATCATTAAATAAATCACATTGAGAAAGTATTCAAACAGTGCAAACTGTTCGAGTGAGAATTATATGATTAAAAAGCCATTTGCTGCAATGATTTTAAGTCTAAATATAGGATTTGAAATGTAAAGAAATAACTTCCTATTAAGTAAAAATGTGTAAAAAAAATTTCAGCAGAACTACCTCCTGATTAACATTCAAGGACATCAGAAATGCCTCACAGGAAAAGTTCTTCCAAGGGACTCGCTCTATTCTTCATGATGTCAAGATTAATTAAGTTGACTGTACATGCAAAACACAACCTCCCCTATTCTTTGAGTAACCTCTCCCAGCATGCCCAGGCCAAGACATCACTATGACAACAAATCACTTCCAAACCCATAAGAACCACAGCAACATGCGTGATCCATCTTCTGGCATTATTTATAATTTATCCTCACAGAAACAATGATTCTTGGTGTGGTGCACAGCAGTTAGGAGATGCAGGGGTGTAGGAAGCTGTGTGTGTACCTGGGATGTTTCCAGGGTATTATTTCCTGTATATCCATTTTTATGAAGCAATAGCAAAGTTTGGGAGGGCAAAACTGGGGATAAAATGCATGGACTAAGACACAGAATGAATTAGGGGAAACCCAGTGTAACATGGTCCTCTGTGGTAGATATAGGCGGACGGAAGATTTACGAGATGTATGGGACAGGTAGAACCCCCCTCTGTTTAGTTGTTTAACCCTGTAGTTAATTAGGACCACCCAGCTTGTGACACAAGCAGGAGGATGTGACATTCCAAAACCTAGGTTATAAAAACCCAGAATCACCTTCCAATAAACGCCATTTGCCTTCCACCATACTGGTGTCTGAGAGCTTATGGACCGAGCGGCCAGGGGTGGGCCGCCATGCCATGCCTGAACCAGGTCGCCGCGCCTCAGAAGAGGCGACAGTCCTCACACCATCATATCGCTGGCTTCTCACTGGGCTGAAAACTGCTCAACAGCCTTCCTGCGATGCTTATCCCCTAGAAATGATAAATTACAGCCTTTTACCAATGCATACAACCCCCTATGAGACTGGCTTTTAATTATAGAATCTGCAAGCTCCAAAGGCAGAAATGGCTGAAATGAGCTTCTGTGGTAGTTTGGGAAGCTTGTAGCAAAATCAAACAGTGACTAGGTATGAAAATTGACCACTAACGTAGACATTAGGAAAGTGATACATCTCTGCGAACACACAGGTTTAAAAATCAGAAGAACCCTGGGAAAAAATCTCTCTTTCTTCCAGGATCTGAGAGAGGTAACAGGAGCGGCGGGCTGGCCCTGCTCTGCCATGGGCCACCCTGGGCCTCGCGTGGCCTGGCTAGGCTCTGCCACTGCTGCAGCCCTGGCAGGGCTGAGCTGGGCCCCTGAGCCCAGCAGCTGCCGGCAAGGAAGGGGAAGCCATGGCTGTTAACATCCAGCCAACCCTAAGGCCTGCCCCATGCTGCTGGCTAGGCCCAGGGAGATGTCTCCTGGCCCCTCGGGAGCAACGCCAAGCCTGCGCTGGACTGGGCTGGGCAGGGCTAGGTTGGGCTGGGCCCACCCCATGAGACCAAGAGGTGAGGGGGGAGAAAGCCCAGCCATGCGAGACATCCTGGCCACTGTTTCTGAGCACCCCCATCCCCACGGCTTTGAGATCCTAGTAGCCGCTGCCCGGCAGAGAACCATCATGCTCTCTGAAGACTTGGGAGATGTTAACTCCTTCCTTGACAGATGAGACTTACAAAAGCAGGCCCTTCTCTGAGTGAGAACAGAGTGATTGAACCGTAAGGAGACACAGCATTAAACCGAAGTCAGTGAAGAGAGAGTAAAAGTCCTGAGTTGGAGGAAGTTTGAGGAGTTGCCTAGTCTAGGCTGAAAGTCTTTTATGAGCCATGGTAATGAACAGTAATATATTAGAATATCCCTTTAAAC
>VYXD01004315.1:31653-57945 GCA_013397195.1 Hylia prasina | reverse complement strand
CACAGAGTGTGGCTGCTCTGCAGCTCCTCTGTGTGCTCTGAGCTGCTCCCAAAGCTGCCCTGCCCAGTGCCAGTGTGCTCCTCACTCCCCACCCTCCTCCAGCACAAGGTTTGCTCATGTGCACAGGGGCTGTTTCAGGCTCCTTGGGGGTGTTCAGCCTGGAGAAAAGGAGGCTCAGGGGTGACCTTATCACTCCCTACAACCTCCTGAAAGGTGTTTGTGCTCAGGTGGGGTCGGTCTCTGTCTCCAGGCAGCACTGACAGAACAGAGGACACAGCCTCGGGTTGGGCCAAGGGGAATTTAGGTTGGATATTAGAAAAGAAGGTTTTCACAGAAAGAATAACAAAGCACTGGAATGGAAATAACAAAGCCTGGGGAGGAGGTGGAGTCACAGCCCTGGGGGTGTTTAAAACAGCCTGGATGTGGCACTGGGGGCCAGGGCTGGGATCAGGGGCTGGGCTGGACTCGATGATCTTGGAGGGCTCTTCCAACCTGGGGATTCTGTGATTCTCCAGTTTAATGTCACAACCCTCCTGGCACGGCTGAAGGGGAGCTGAGTTNCAGTAATATATGTAAAGCAACATGGAGGATTTAGGGTGTTGGCTAAGCCCTTGTTTTTCATGGGTTTGAGTGGGTTTTTGTAATTGGGTAGAAAAATCTGCATTGTGGGCCACGGGTGTTTGGCTATTGCGTTAAAAGTAAAAATAATTCAGGTGTCATTTCTCACTTGGACAGCTTGTGCTTAAAATGCCTTGGAAAGAGCTAGAGACAGAGCCATTTTTCACCTCGTTAGCCAGAAGTCACAGCTTGTAACAGAGATAAGAATTAATCAACACCTGAGCTTGAACACACCCGGAGTGTCCCCGAGAGGAGACCAGAAGACAAAAAACCCCCACGGGGGGATGCTGTGTGTCACCCCAGGAGCTGAGGTGTGGGTGCTGCCACTCACCTCATCGATGTTCCTGAGCCACTTGCTGATGTTCTCGAAGCTCTTGGCGTTGGTGATGTCGTAGACCAGCATGATGCCCATGGCCCCTCGGTAGTAGGAGGTGGTGATGGTGTGGAAGCGCTCCTGCCCCGCCGTGTCCCTGCGGAGACACCACAGTGCTCCAGAGGAACTGCCTTCTTTTCATGCACAACAGCTGAATTGCTCTTTGCATGGTGTATATTTATAGGTATATTAAAAGGCATCGTGCTGGAATTTCATTGGTTAGTGATTTATCGGATTGTTCATTGGTTAGTCATTTATTGGGACTTAGTTTATTGTTAGTGTATGTGCTTCTTAAATTTTTTTTAGACAGTTTACTTTTTTTTTTTGTTTTTTTGAAAGTGTATTTTTTTAATGGGTAGAAGTTTCTTTTTTGTAAGTTGTTTTTTAATAAGAATAGATTGCTGTGTAAATTGATTTTTATTTTTATGATTTATTTCTTACAGGAACTTTTTATGTTAGTTGTTAGTTTAGTTGAAACAGTAAGGCTGGATTTTATAAGTGTCCTGGTTTAGGACTCTGGAACTCAGATTTAACACTGACAGGAGTTTTGTTCTCAGATCAGTTTTACAAAGCTTTAACTTGATCCTGTAAATGTATATTCCTGACATTTCTGATCAAACAGAACAGAATGGAACATCGATTGAGCTGTGCTGTTAAATGTTGGTGAAAACTGATCACACAACATCATCATTCCCATCTCCTTCTGGGATCTTTGGTGGGATGGATGAGATGCGGTTAAACAAACCTGCATGGCAGGAAGGTGGGAATTAGCTGTATTCTGAGAATTAACTTGAAAATCATAAATGAAGAATTAACTGCACATTCTGCAGTGTTTTTCAGAAGCCACAAACCCCAGAGACTGCAGGTTTACAGACAGTTCTCAGTGCCACTGCTCATGGAAGAGGACACAGAGCTGTTGCAGGTCATGGAGCTGCTCCAGGGCTGGAGCCCCTCTGCTCTGGGAGAGCTGGGGGTGCTCACCTGGAGAAGGATCCAGGGAGAGCTCAGAGCCCCTGGCAGGGCCTGAAGGGGCTCCAGGAGAGCTGGAGAGGGACTGGGGATAAGGGACAGGACACAGGGAATGGCTCTGAGCTGAAAAGGGGGAGATTTAGATGGGATTTGGGGCAGGAATTGTTCCCTGGGAGGGTGGGCAGGCCCTGGCACAGGGTGCCCAGAGCAGCTGTGGCTGCCCCTGGATCCCTGGCAGTGCCCAAGGCCAGGCTGGACACTTGGAGCAGCCTGGGACAGTGGGAGGTGTCCCTGCCATGGCAGGGGTGGCACTGAGGGGGCTCTGAGGTCCCTTCCCACCCAAACCACTCTGGATTCAGTGATTCCATGACAAGGCAGAACCAAATTTGAACCAAACACACTCCATCTCCCCCTGCAGAGAGGCTCGGCGCCTCCCTGACCCACAGCTCCAGGCTCACAACTCAGCACACTCAGCAGCTGATCCCCAGCTGCTCCTGGGGCTGCTGACAGCAGGACAGGGAGCAGAGGAGGAGCCAGGCAGGTCCCAAACCTGAGCACCCTCTGCCAGGGATGCCCTGACAGGCCTGGATGTCTGCCTGCGGCCCTGGGGGGATCTGACTCCACTCCCAGCTCCACAAAGCACCCTCACCACTCCTGAAAATGTCTGAGGTGCTGCTGGAAACCTTCCCCAGCCTGCAGTGACTGGCCAAAGGGCTCAGGTACAGCCTCTGGACTCTTCCCAGCTGCCCACGTGTCAGAAAACCCCAGCACACTGCAGCTGGAGCCTCCCCAGCCCCACACTGGGATGTTTCCAGGCATTCCTGTTTGTTCACCCCACTCCTGGCCTCAGGATGAGCAGACTGCTCTGACAGCCCACACTGAGCTCCAGGACTTGGCATTTGGCTGCACTGAACTTCACAGGACTTTTTCCAGTGACATTTCTCCAGCTGGCTGAGAGCAGCTGGAATTATAACCCACTCCTCGACTGGATTTAAACTTTACAGCTTCACCTTTTTCTGGCTTATCTTCCATACAAGATCCACAGTCTGTCCCCTTATCCCAGCTGTTAACTCTTCCCTGGGAGGGTAGGGAGGCCCTGGCTGCTCCTGGATCCCTGGCAGTGCCCAAGGATCCAGCTGGACTGGGCTTGGAGAAATCTGGGACAGTGGAAGACGTCCCTGCCTGTGGCAGGGGTGGGAATGGGATGGGCTTTAAGGCCCCTTCCCACCCAAACCATTCTGGGATTCTGTGAAGTAAATTTGAGGGAGTTTAATCCTTTAATTGATGGGTTTAGCATATCCCAGAGAGAGAGAGGGATCCTTTCCCTCACTCAGCACAAACCCCTGCAAAGTATTTCCACAGATCTCCACTCACACCCTCATTATTTTCTCTCTCCCCAAGTTCTGTACCCACCTGCCAGCACCTTCCCCAAGGTCACCCCCTCCCACTGGCTCCTACCAAGCAGGACAGTGCTGGAAAAGCTTTCCCAGCCCCACCAGACATTTGGAATCAGTGACTCCTCCCTCCTGCCACGGCCAGCAGCTGTCACAGCAACAGCTCTGAGTGGTTTTACACAGCCTGGGGTTGGCAGCACAGGAGCTGCTACTCACTGCTTGTCACATCCCACAGCTGACTCCCCTGGTTAACTCCTCCACGGTTTTTCTGGCAACTGGAGCTCAGCTAATGGGAGAGAAGAAAGCTGGGGAGGGAAGAAGCAAAGAACCCAAAGTGTTTCCCTTTTTTTTAAAAAAATAAATACTACAGCTGCCCTTTCCCTTGGTTAATGGATTCTCCATTCATTATTCAGAGATAACTCCTAATGGATGGGAGATTAGAGCTGAGGCAAACAGAGGAAATGAGTTATGGCTCAGGAGTGCTGCATCCACCCTGGGCAAACGGCAGCTCCTGTTTGCTGCCCTGCCTCCCCAGCCCTTTGCTCAAAGCTCTGGGATGTGGGACAAGGCTCCAAAGCTCTGGGGGTGGCCACAGACCTGGGCTCACTCTCCCAGCTCACATTCATGATTACTGAAACAGCCAAGGAAAACGAAACACGGGAGGAAAGGGAGAGAACCTGGATGTGAAGACAAAGGAGGTTGTCCTGTGGGACCAGGGAAAGGAGATGCTCAAGGAAAGTGAAAAATCTATTTGCATTATTCTCATGCCAACATTAAAATATGCATAAGCTGGATCATGTTAGAGGTTTAACCTGGAGAGAAAGGAATTTCTGGGACAGCTTTCCAGCTGACCTGGCAGAGACTAAAGAAACCTTAAAATGTATTATGATTTATTGATGAAAGATTTACACGGTTGCAGCAAGAAGAGATTAGATCTGATGATTTGTGAGCACCCTCCCAGCCCTACGTGGCTCAAAATGAAGCTTTTCAACATATCAAACCAAGTAATTCCTAGCAAAATAATCCCAAGCAATTTATTATTTAATAAATGTCGTTGCATTTGCAGAACTGTGCAGCCCAAGGTTGTGTTGGAGAAACTGGGGAACGCCAGGAGCTGCAGTGACTGGGCTGAGGGAAAGTGTCCCTGTCCAGCCCATGGCTCAGCACTCCTGAAAATAAACTGAATATGCCAATAATATCCTGGGATAAAGCTGGGAATGGGCACAGAGCTCAGGGCTGGCTCTCTCCTGTCCCCATGGACGTGCAGGGTGTGCTCAGGCAGCCCATGGACTGTGAGGATGTGCTGAGTTTGGCTCTGCAGAGGGATCTGGACAGGCTGGATCCATGGAAAGGGGGATCAGGCACTGGAAGGAGCTGCCCCCATCCCTGGAGGTGTCCAAGGAATTCCTGGATGTGGCACTCAGTGCTCTGGGCTGGGGACAAGGTGGGGATCAGGCACAGCTTGGAGGGGTTTTCCCACTCTGATCCTGGGATTCTGTGCTCTGTCAGGTCCCTCATGACTGGCACATCTCAGCTTTTCTGAATAACACTCAGCCAGGAAAAAAAAAATCCATAGCAAGAGAATTACCCAGTTGTTTTAATGCCATGCCAGAGGAACATCTTCCACCTCAGAGTCTCAAAAGCCCTCAGCAAACAGAATTAACTTGTAGACATTCTTACTGCAGGAATTCATGAGGCTGGTGTGCAGCTCTGGCTGGTCCCCACCACGCTCACCAAATGCCACATCCTGCACATCACAGGGAATTGCCACACCTGGCATGGCTCAGGATGGCTACACCACACTGCTGCCACCTGCACAGTCATTCCAGGGGATGGAATATATCCAGGGGATTATTTCTGACACGAGCTCATTGCTGAATTAACCAACATCCTGAGGACACTTCTCTGGTCATTGTGAATGTGTTGGCAGCAGAGATGCACTGAGAGGAAAATGTTATTTTGTAGTCCTCCACACAGCTAAGAGCTGCACACTAAAAACATAAACCTGTCCCTAAAATTTGCCATCAGTCAGGAAGGCTGTAGGAAAACAGGCTGACACACAAATGTCATTAAAGGTAGGAGAGCTGGAGGAGCAGCTAAGTAGGAAAAAGATAAAAATTTAGATTTTTAGGTGACAGTTACATTCCTTTGAGCCTGTGCTTTGCCTGGATGACAAACCCAGCTCTGCTTTTTGTGAAAAGCACCTCAGAGCTGTACCTGGGCAGCCCAGAGGTTTTCCAGCTTCCACTTCCCAGTGGTTAAGGATTTCTGGAACTCTGTGGATTTAAGAGTCCAAACCTGACCCTGCTCTTGTGAAATCCCTTGTGAACCTGCCCACGGACACCTGCAGCTACCACTACCTCCCATCAGGAGTTGCCCAGCAGAACTTCATCTTCTGGTGTTTTCCACGTGCCAGTTTCCAGCCTCAGGCCAGAACTGATGTTCTGGTGTTGGAAAAAGGCAGTGAGTTCCATCAGCCCCTCCCCACCTGTTCAGGATATCCAGGGGTTTAAAGATGTGCTCTGAGCTCCTGAAGAAGCCTCACCTTTCCAGCTGTTCTTGCTCAGGGTCTCTTTCTCCCCAGGCAGTGCTGATCCAAGCTGTGCTCTGTGGGACTGCCACACTCACTGCCCACGCCATCAGGAAAATCCCATTTCATTTCTCACTGGCTCCACTATGTCAGCGAGTTCTGGGAACTCCAGGATGCCAAAGACTTTGGGTTTCCATTTCAAAGCAGCTCCACCTGAGTTCCTGAATGTGGCTATCACAATTTTTAGCTGCACTACCCTGTCCCTTTGAAGGCCCTCAGCATTTTCCCAAAGCCAGCAGCATCTTTTCCTGGGTCTCTCACTTTGGTCCTTCCTCCTTTCTCTGCACCAGGTGTCTCAGGCTGCACTGCAAGATGTAACCAAAGGTTTGTGTTCTGTTACCAGCTGTTAAAACCAGCTGGGGAAGTGCTCTTTGTCCCTTCCAGGACCCATCCCTCATAATTCCAGGGGATATCTGCTGTCCATGGCCCATCCAGGCTCACTGCAGGGCTGAGCCAATTCCATCATCCCACTGGGAGATGCTGCACCCAGGGGAGGAGCCCAGCATTCCCACCTGGATAAAAGCTGGGATTCAGAACTCCAGCACAGCCTGTTTGCATTCCCACAGGGAGACTGGGCACATCTCAGCACCACAGGACCTTCAAATGAAAACTCCACCCTGCTGCAGGATCATCTCTGCTCCATCAGAACCACATCTGGCACTGCAGGAGGATTTATTTGGGCTGTAACACCAACAGGGTGTCAGGTTGTGTTCTGACTCTGTCAGTGCTTTCTTTTTGTTTGTTTGCTTTTTTTGTAAAACTACATTTTTATTTTAATTTTCATACTAAAGAATTGTTATTCCTATTCCCATATCTTTGCCTGAGAGCCCCTTAATTTCAAAATCATAATAATTTGGAGGTGGGGATTTACATCTTCAAGGGAGGCTCCTGCCCTGCTTAGCAGACACCAAACCAATGTTAATATTCTCCCAGACATTCAGCACTGTAAACCCCTCCAGGTCTCACCCTCTGTAAGTGTTTCCACTCCCAACTGTGTATTAAATTCCTTTCTCCCAGGTCCTGGACCAGACCCATCACTAGTGACTGTTCCAGCAGCAATTCCCCCAAAGAGGAGCTGCACAACAACCCAGCCAAGGAGATGCTCAGCTGCTGGACGTGCCAGAGCCTGACACACACAGAGGTTCTCCTGATGGATCTGCCCTGGATAAGCCCATTCCTTTGGAGGGGCCCTGTCCCCTCCTGCTCCTGGCAGGCACAGTCACATTTGGAGCAGGAGGAGAAGGCTCCAATCCTCATCCTCACAGAGCAGCACCCCCAGCTTGAACAGTATCGAGTTGCAGGGTTTAATTCAGCCTGACCTTTCTGCTCCTGCTTTAGCCCTAAATGTAAATGTCAGAGGTCAGGGCATGGCTGTGAGGGCACTTTTTCCATACCCAGGAAGAGGCAAGGGCCTGTCCTGCTCTGAGGTGTGGTTGTCACACCTGGAAGTCCAGAGGGACTTGGACGAGCTCCAGAAGTGGCCCATGGGAATCTCATGAGGTTTAATAAGAGCAGCTGCAGGTCCATGTTCTGGAGCAGGGAAAGCTCCCAGGGCAGCCTCAGGTTTACACAGGAACTGTTCCCCTGAATCCATGCCCTGCTCACTCAGCTGCTGCCTTGGACTGCTCTGGGAATGTTGCACAGCTCCTGCAAGTGTGGAGTGAGTTCAAAGGCAGAGAGCAGTGGGGAAATAGAGATCACAGCACAAAACACCTCCACAAGACACTGAGCCACTGCTGGCCAAAACTCCTGCTACAGGAAAAGCTGGAAAAACACAATGCTGAGATTCTATTTATTTGATTTTTTTTTTCCTTTTTAATTTTTGGGGTATTTTCACTCTAGGAGTTTCATTTTCTGCTTTCCAAGTTTCATTTCAAATGTGCAATCTGACCCTGGCAGAAACAAGCAGCAGATTCAGGCCACAACTTCCCAATTTCGTGACATTTAAGGGTTGCCATAAATCTCATATATAAATCTCAGCTCACCCAACTCCACTTCCCCAAAGCCCACAATCTGTACAGCTTCCTTACATCTTGCTCTTTATACATGCATTAAATATCCTCATTTTTTCCATATTTCTTGTTTTTACATTTCATGATGATTTTCTTTTTAAGTTTAATCATAGAGTGATGGAAAGGTTGGGGTGGGAAGGGACATTAAAGCTCCTCCAGTGCCACCCCTGCCATTGGCAGGGACAACCCCCAGGTGGTTCCAAATCTTGTCCAGCCTGGCCTTGGGCACTGCCAGGGATCCAGGGGCAGCCACAGCTGCTCTGGGCACCCTGTGCCAGGGCCTGCCCACCCTGCCAGGGAACAAGTCCTGCCCCAAATCCCATCCAAACCTGTTCCCTGTCAGTTCTAACACCCCCTCAGGCTGCTCCTGATGCCCTGCCTAGGGAGGATAACCACTCAAGATTATCCTGGAATGACTGGAAAGAGCAGTGCCCCTCCAAACTGGAACCCACCCACCTGCATCTACACACAGCAGTGTGAGAAAGCCAAGGGATTGTGAGGAGTGGGGCAAAAGGGACAAATCCCAGCTGAGAGCTCTCCAGGGAAGCTGCAGGATGCAGATGTGAGCAGGAACAGGCCAGGAACAGCCCCTGCCTCTCCTGACCTGAGCTGGTGAGGAGCCTCTGGTTAAAAGCACAGAAGCTCCAAGGAAGGAGTTGAGGCTTTGCCTCCTGTGTTTCAGGCACAGCTGAGCATGGAAAATTCCAGCCCAAGTGCAGCCCTGGATTGCATTTTCTTGCTGACACAAAGCAAGGCTGCCAGTCAATTTATAGGCACAGACTGAAGGCAACTCCTAATTTAAAAAATCCAGTTTTAAACCACTTCCCACCAAATCACAGCCTGTGAGGATGCCCTCCCCACCAACAGGAGGTTTGCCAGCAGCCAGGCCCAGTGGTTACAAACACTGCTACTGCTCCAGACACACACAGGGAGTGTTACCAGCGTGGAAACACAGAGCACAGCTGCAAACCTGCACCCCTGAACACAATTCAGGACCAGCAAACCCTCCCCAGGAACACCTGCTGCTGAAGGAAGCTGGAATGTTACTCACCAGATCTGTAGCTTGATCTTCTTTCCTTGCAATTCAACAGTTTTAATCTTGAAGTCTATCCCTAAAATAAACAAACACATAAATAAGTAATTAGTGTTGATTTATCAAAAATAATAATTAAAAAATCAATTCCATGTCAGCTCTGAGTAGCTGAGAGAGAACAGCAGATTTTTCCTTCTTTCACTGAACTGCCAGGTAACCCAGGGATGTGCAGGGACACAGAAGTGGGAAGGGAGCTGGAAGGTCAGCACAGCCTCAGGGGTGTGCACTGGAAGCCCCTGAGTGGGAAGGAGCCACCAGGATGATCCAGTCCAAGTGCTGGCCCTGCCCAGGACACCCCAACAACCCCCCCCTGTGCCTGAGGCTCTCCAGAGGCTCCTGGAGCTCTGGCAGCCTCATTCCCTGGGGAGCTGTCCCACCTCTCCCAGCACACCCAGGGTTCACAGACACTCTGAGCTTCCACAGGGCTGCAGAAGGGTTTGAGCCACTCCAAGGTTTAACCAGCAAGGAAAGGAGAATTATCAGAGCTCAGCCTCCCTCGTCCACACCTTCAGACTCGGCTGTGGGACAGCCAAAGCCAGGCCTTGGCAGAAGTGTCACCAAGACTCTGAGAACTCAGCCAAGCACAGACCATCCCCACAGAGCATGAGAAAGGTTTTTACTTTCAATATCAACTAATACAGAAAGTCCCCCAAGAGCCACATCCACAGAGCTGTTAAACCCCTCCAGGGATGGGGACTCCACAGTGCCCTGGGCAGCTGTGCCAGGGCTGGAGAGCCTTTTCCATCAAAGAATTGTCCCCAATATCCAACTTAAACCAGCCTGAGGCCATTTCCCCTTGTCCTGGCCCTGTTCCCTGGCTGTCCCCTCCTGGCAGGGAGTTGTGCAGAGCCACAGGGTCCCCCCTGAGCCTCCTTTTCTCCAGGCTCAGCCCCTTCCCAGCTCCCTCAGCCCCTCCTGGGGCTCCATTCCCTTCCCTGCTCCCTTCCCTGCCCCTCCGGATCTCTCCTGCCAGAAGCTGCCCCAGGATTCCCTTCCCAAAGCTGCCTACAGGAATTACAGCAGAGCAGCAGGAACACTCCACACCATCCCCTCAAACTGCTCTGACACTAATTAGATGCCACCGTTCTCACTTTCAATTCCAGTCACAGAACAGCCCTGATCATTCCTCGTGCTTTCCAAAAACCTGTTTATATTTAGACTTTTTACAAGGCAGCAGCTGCAATCCCAAACTCCCCTCCCAAATCTACAAGGTCACTTTACAGCAAGGAAGATTAAAGAGAATTTATGAAATGCTCTCTTACGTAAGAAGTTTGCACGGGAGCTCTGCTTTGAACTCCTTTTAGCCAGAACAGAACTTGCTGGGCTGAGAGCTGGACAGGAGCCAGCCCAGAAACTCCCAGTTCTGGAAGGACATCCCTGGAGGTGTCCCAGGGAGGGCTGGAGGTGGCACTCAGTGCTCTGGGCTGGGGACAAGGTGGGCATCAGGCACAGATCCTGCAGGCCTTTTCTAACCTGGAGAATTTTGGGATTTAAAGCCCTGCAGTGACTTGAGGCCAAGGCTGTGCATTAATCCCAGGCCCATCTCAGGTCAGTGCTCTTTGTTTTCAGCCCCAGCACTGCTGCATCCCTCACATCAGGCTGCATTTATGGATCAATAACTATCACACAGACGTGACTGGAAATACAAACCTGCTGAATGATTGATTGCCAAGACACAAAACTGCCCCAAATCCACCCAACCCCGTATTTTTTTAACACTTCAGGGAGTTGTTTGCTGCCACGTTGTGTCCCCAGCAACAAAACCAAACAAATGAACACCAAACATGAGAAATGAAATATTTTATATGGTGACAGTTACTTCTGGGCTGTGTGTGCCCAGGTGCAGCAGAACCTTTGAGATCCACTTTTTATGTGTTAAGATAAAGTAAATTATTAACCCAGCCAAGGAAATTAACTCTTCTCTGCACTGTGAGGGATTCAGCCAACTCCAGTATTTGGGGATAAGAGAAATCTCTAATCCCATGTTATACTCAGCTCCCATTCCAATATAATACCAGCTCAGCCTTCAGAACTGAAAGGTTGTTATAAGCAGAGATGTGTTTCCCTGGAAATACTTCCAAAGGAGTTCCAACAGACTGGAAAGGAGATTGCTGCACGGTTGTAGTGCCCGTCCAGCCCAAGGTTTGTTGACACAAACACCAGAAACACAAAAGCTTCCCAGAAAACAGACATGGGGAGGTTTCCAGGAAAATTCACTTCAGGAAAGAGCTGAGGAGGGTAACTGGTATAAAACCTGACTGGCTGAAGAACAGACATCTCGTCATCACAGGGGGATAATGAAAGGCCTCATGAATTAAAGATGAGCATGAAATTACTCCCTCATTAAGTGTCGGTAAGATATTTATCACCTTCAGCAGGACAAGCTGGAATTCACGGGAAAACCTGGAAGAATATGGCCAGGCTTACAAAAATCTTATAAATTCCAGCTGTTGCAATTAAGATATGGGAATGTTCACTACCCTTCAGCACAGCTCACAGCTGGCAGGTCCTCACAGCTCACTTCTGCATTTCCTCCCCATTCCCAATCTTCCACCTGCTGCTCAGGAGGTGCTGGTGGGTGAGAGGCTGGAAATGAGAGCTCCAGAGAGGAGCTGGAGCTGTTCCCACAGTGTGGGCAGCAGGATTGTGCCCCTGTGCTCAGGGGAGAGCCCACCTGGGGGTTCCAACAGCACAAGGACCTGGAGCTGCTGCACAGAGCCCAGAGGAGGCCCCGGGGCTGCTCCAGGGAGAGCTCAGAGCCCCTGGCAGGGCCTGAAGGGGCTCCAGGAGAGCTGCAGAGGGACTGGGGACAAGGGACAGAGGGACAGGGAATGGCTCTGAGCTGGGAAAGGGGAGATTTAGATGGGATTTGGGGCAGGAATTGTTCCCTGGCAGGGTGGGCAGGGCTGGCACAGGGTGCCCAGAGCAGCTGTGGCTGCCCCTGGATCCCTGGCAGTGCCCAAGGCCAGGCTGGACACTTGGAGCAGCCTGGGACAGTGGGAGGTGTCCCTGCCATGGCAGGGGGGGCACTGGGGGGGCTCTGAGGTCCCTCCCCACCCAAACCAGGTGTGACAAACCTGAACTCAGCTTTAGGAAGGACTTACAGAGTTTCTGGGCTCCTGGCCTGGGAAGGCTTTAAGGAGCACCAGCAGCCCATGCCCTGCTCAGTGCAAACACTGCCCTCACCCATCACTGAGGCTGCTCTGCCCAGCCATGCCAAACACGGCCCAGGAGCAGCTCCAGGGCTGCCAGCTCACACTGAAGTCAGGCCCCTCCACCCCAGAGCCACAGGGAACACTGCCCACACCTCCACCTGCCCCTGTGCAGGTTAAAACATTGACTGTCCTGGTGGATACACAGCTACTGGCTCGAGGGATTTGTGTTTCCAGCTCTCTCAGACGTCAGATGTTAACGAAGAGCCGGGAGCTGCAGAACAGCTTTAAGTCCATAATCATTTCCATATCACTTTACACCTTCCCAAGCCCCTCCTCTGCCACCAAATCACAAAGTGACTCCTCTTGATAAGTGACAGACCCACGAGAGGGAGAGAGGGAGGGAGAAAAAGTTATTTTCCAGTCCATTGCAGAGCTACAAATGATGAGCTGGCCCTTTTCACAGAGCCCGAATTTTGTTTGCATTCCTTCCAAACAAAGCCCCCATTGAGCACGGGGAGGACGCCGGCGGGAGGAAGCAGAATGTAGGGCAGGAGGAGGGCACGGCCGGGAGCTGCAGCTTGACAGACATCCCGAAGGGACATCCCATTCCTGCAGGGACATCCCATCCTGCAGGGACATCCCATTCCTGCAGGGACATCCCATTCCTGCAGGGACATCCCACCCTGCAGGGACATCCCACCCCGCAGGGACATCCCACCTCTGCAGGGACATCCCACCCTGCAGGGACATCCCACCTCTGCAGGGACATCCCATCCTGCAGGGACATCCCATTCCTGCAGGGACATCCCATTCCTGCAATGACATCCCATCCCACAGGGACATCCCACCTCTGCAGGGACATCCCACCCTGCAGGGACACCCCACCTCTGCAGGAACATCCCACCCTGCAGGGACATCCCATTCAATCCTACATCCCATTCCTGCAAGGACATCCCACCCCACAAGGACATCCCATCTCTGCAGGGACATCCCACTCCATCCTACATCCCATTTTATCCCGCAGACACATCCTACAGCACCCAGCTCAGCACATCCCACTCATCCCAGGCCAAGAGCAGTGGAGAAACATCTGCACTTTGTCTGTAATTCATTAATAATTGCTGTGCACACCCTGCACCACGTGCACAAATTCATCCTCAGCTTCATCAGGGCAACGGAGCTGGGCAGGGAAGGGAGCAGGGAAGGGAATGGAGCCCCAGGAGGGGCTGAGGGAGCTGGGAAGGGGCTGAGCCTGGAGAAAAGGAGGCTCAGGGGGGACCTTGTGGCTCTGCACAACTCCCTGCCAGGAGGGGACAGCCAGGGGGGGTCGGGCTCTGCTCCCAGGGAACAGGGACAGGACAAGGGGAAATGGCCTCAGGCTGGGCCAGGGCAGGCTCAGCTGGGACAGCAGCAGGAATTTCCCCATGGAAAGGGAGCTCAGGCCTTGGCACTGCCCAGGGAGGTTTGCAGTGCCCATTCCTGGAGGGATTTAAAAGCCATGTGTGTGTGGCACTTGGGGACACGGGGCAGTGGTGGCCTTGGCAGTGCTGGGGATGGTGTGAGAGCCCTTCTCCAGCCTCACCAACCCCACAATTCAAACTTGTGTGCTCAAGCTGCCCAGCTCTGTGCCACAGGCTCTGACAACAGCCAGGATTTTTAAGTGTGGACTCAAAGAACAGCTCTCAACACCCGAGTTCCCATGGCAGGACTCGGGGCACACTCTCCTCTCCTGAGGAGCAGCAGGAGGTGTCTGGATGCCCAACTGTGCCCCTCCCAGTGCTGGGTCACCCTGAGGGAGGTGAAGTTCTCAGCCAGAGCCACAGCACCTTCTCCAAGAGCCTCAGCTGACAAAAAAAAAACATGGAATGGTTTGGGTTGGAGCTTTACAGCCCATCCTGTCCCACCCCTGCAGGGGCAGGGACACCTTCCCCATCCCAGGTTGCTCCAAGCCCCATCCAACCTGGCCCTGGACACTTTCAGGGATGGGGATGGAGATTATTGTTGGATTATCTAGTCTGTAAATTTATCTATAGGTATATCTATAGGTGTATGTATATGTACATGTGTATATGTATATCTCTATCTCTATCTCTATCTCTATCTCTATCTCTATCTCTATCTCTATCTATATCTATATCTGTATCTATATATGAATTTATCTAGTCTGTAAATTTATCTATAGGTATACCTATGCCTATCTATATATCTATATATCTATATATCTATATATCTATATATCTATATCTATATATCTATATATCTATATATCTATATATCTATATACCATATCTATATATCTATATCTATTTCTATATATCTCTATCTCTATATTTATAGATGAATTTATCTAGTCTTTAAATTTATTTATAATCGAAGTCACTGCATCACCAAAACAGAGCTCAGGGTTTTTTTAGGTTTTATTTTTTAGGAAGGTGAGGAGTCAAGGTTTCTCCTACCAGGTGTGTATGTTTGTATATCCAGAGCTGGAATCCAGCAGTGCCAGTGCCCCTGGCCTGGGGTTTGCTCTTGCCCCTCCGAAATAAACTCTCCTGTCTGAGCTCGTGCTTCCAAAGCCTCTCACACCAGGTGAAATCGCTGTCCCAGCTAAATCCCAGAGCCCAGTGCTGGGGACAACACCTGGAAAAAGTAACACTGGGACCTTGTTCTGTGCTAAGGGTGAAGGAGGGAGGGAACAGTTCCTAGAAAACCTCTGGGAAGCAGTGCTAGCACTAAAGATATTTACTGAGCATGGTTTGGGAGGGTGCTCATCCACACTGTGCAGCTCTGAATCCCTCACAGAAGAAATGTTTTGAAAGACTTAAGTAGTAACTGAGATCATTAAGAGCTTAATTAAAAGCAGAACTCTCAGCTCTTGCCTGATGAGCTTGTGCTGGGCTTTCCTTGGAAAGAGAAAGTGGATTTACTGCTGCAGCTTTCTTACGAAATAATTAATAATTATCTTAACTGATAACCAAGGTTGAGGGCTGCCTGCTGGAGGTAAATGACACCCTGAAGCACTAAAGCTTCTCTGCAAGAGCTGCACTGTCTTGAAAGAGTTTCCAGTTCTGGACTTGACACGTTTGAAAGTCTGTTACTGGGAGGGCCTGGAGGACATCAGGTGGAATTCTTTCCTGGGATGGGTGCTCAGGCCTTGGCAGGGGCTGCCCATGCTTGTCCCCATCCCTGGAGGTGGCCCTGGGCTGGGGACAAGGTGGGGACTGGGCACAGCTGGGACTTTGTGGTCTTGGGGGTCTTTTCCAAGCCCAGGGACTGTGGGACTCTGCACCAAGGTGAATAACACAGCTCTCTCAAGACTTGGCAGACCTCAGGGTGAAATTGCTGCGTTTAGAAAGACCTGACAAAGCCTGCCACCCCCAAAATAATTTGGCAATTTTAAAAGCTCACAGGTTTAATTACCGCTGCTGTTGTCAGTTGTCTTTTATTGCATTTTTGCTCTTTAAATAAAGGCATTTTGGGGCTGTTTCCTGGGCCCTGTGTGAGCTCTAGGCACACCTGGAGGATCCCAGCTCCACAATGACTGCAGGTATGGCACAGCCTGTGCTCCTGGGCTTGCTGGGGGTCCCCAGGACTCATTTCTTCACACTTTGTGAATGGGAGAGTTGTTAATTCAGTGAAGACAGCAGCAGTTCCTCCTGCCTGCCCAGGCACTTCACTCAGTGCAGGAATTTCCCGAAAGTGAGGCAGGAAAGACAAGGTTTATTCCTTCCTGTGGCTATTAAAGCACTTGTTTGAGCTGGAAAGGTGTAGGGAGCTGTTCCAGGCCAGGCTGGGCAGGGCTTGAAGCAACCTGGGACAGTGGAAGGTGTCCCTGCCCCTTCCAACCCAAAAACCAATCCATGATCCATCCTATGACTGCACTGCTTAACTTCAATTCCTGCAGCCCCTCTCAGCTCCCTGGGCTGTCTCCTTTTCCCTCATCCACGGGAGATGAGAAAGGAACAGGCCTCCATCAACAAGTGCCACTTGTAAGAATCACAGCTCTCTGAGAAGGGCATTCAGGAAAGAGAAACTGAGGCCATTCCTGGCCTCATCCTTTGGCAAAGGCTTGAGTGAAATCAGGGAGTTTTATCAGGGAGCCAAACTCAGCTGATGTGGGAGGGAGTGAGAAGCTTTAGGCTGGCTGGGACAAGCCTTGGCACTCACAGCAATTCCTCCTGCAGTGAGGCTTTGCCACCTCTGGCAGCCAGCACAGCACCCAGCTGCAGAGGGGAGGAACTGCCAGAACTGATGGTTTGGGGTTTCATTTTGGTGTGTTCCAGGCTCTGCTGCCCAGGGTGCAGCTCTGAGCTCACACTCAGGGTCACTCAGCTCTGCACAGAGCAGGGACACAAAACAAATCCTGTTCCTGCTGCACACCAAGGACAAATTACAAGTTTTCAAAGACACAAACAAGGGAGGAAGAAGAAGGATGGGACTGCATAACCTGGAGCTGCAACTGGACAATTAAACCCCAATATGCAAATGGACCAAAACTCATACAAGTGTGAGACCTTGTGACCATTTGTCCATTTTGTGACCATTTAATGGCCATTTTGTGATCATTTTGTGTCCATTTTGTGACCATTCTGGGTCCACCTTGGGTGTAGCCCTGGCCAGGCTCTTGTCCTGCCCAAGATGTACCTTAAAGGCCTTTTAATAAATATCTACTTTACCCTCTGGCCCTGTCCAGTCTCTGTTCCAGCTCAGCCTTCCCAAAGCATCAGTACGGGGCTCCAAAGGGAGATGGAACCCACACTGTCGTCCCCCAGTCCCTTGCAGGAGGATCTCTGACCATCAGTGCTTTGGGAACTGTTCTTCCTCAGGAGAAAACTTCAATAAAACAGCACAAGGTGTCACTGGGCAAAGTCTCAAAACTGACAATGAAATGATCAGAGAGATGGCGATGAGGAAACCTGAAGGCTTGGGACCACCTGCCTTCTTTTAAACACTACCAGGAACTTCCAGATCCAGGTGAGGAATTGACACTTCAGGCCATGGTTACTCTCCCTAACAAAACATTTATTCATCAGGAGTGAGGGACTGCACTGCATTTGAACTCCTCCTTGTGTGCAGCCCTGATCATGGTCAGGTAGGACAGTGGGCAGAGGGAAAGGCAGCCTGATCAGCAACACAAAAACCAGGCATGGAACCAAAACAAGAAGCCTGTGGATGCTCTGGGCCTGATAAGATGCAAACACACAGTGCTCCTGGTTTAAACCCAGCAGGCAGCACAAATTGTGCTGGTGCCTTTGCAGGAGGATGCCCCAACCCCACAGCCCTGCCCACACCCTGCTCTGAGCTCAAACACACTTAATCCCCTGAGTAAACAGTAGAGTAACTCAGTAAATCCAGCAGCTGCTGCTCCTCCTCCTCCAGGGGAGAGCCCTGCACATGCAGCTCACCTGCTGGGGTGTGTGCACACAGATTCCCAGCACACACATCCCTGGGAGAGCACCCATTCCTGCATGGATCCTTCCTACGCTCCCAGGTGGGCATCAGTTCTTTGAGGAAATAAGAAAAACCAGCATAAATCCAATCCCAGAAAGGTTTGGGTGGGAAGGGACACGAAAGCTCATCTGTGCCGTGGGCAGGGACAGTTTCCACTGTCCCAGGTGGAAAAGTTTGTGTTCTATTTCCAGGCACCAAAAAGCTCATCCAGGCTGGCCTCGGACACTGCCAGGGACACAGCTTCTCTGGGCACCCTGTGCCAGGGCCTTCCCAAGGGAAATATCTGGATTCCTTCCAAATACCCCTGTCCTTTGCCCACGGGAAGCCACTCCCTGTGTCCTGGCACTCCCTGCCTGTCTAACCCAGGCAGGGAGGGCAGAGAACCCAGCAGGAACGTCCAAGCCCTGAACACCTGGGTCAGACAAGCCAGGAGCTGCTGCTGGCCCGAGACGAGCCCACACCAAGAGCTGCCAGGTGAGAAATCATGCAGGGCCCCAGCAGCCACGGGCAGCACAGGCTGCACGTTCCCTGCCCTCCTTCAGGCTGCTCCCACACTGCTCAGACCCAGGAGGAACGCTCTCCAGAGGACTCCAGTGCACGTACAGGCTGACAGGGGAGCTCCCTCACAGCCCCCCAGGCTGCACTGACTCAGGACTGCCAGGGCAGCACAGGGAGTACCTGCCTGACCTGTTGAGACACAGAGCCCAGAGCAGGAGCAGAGCTCAGCACAGGAGCCAAGGGCCCCAGGAAATGAACCTGGGGCGCTGGAAAAGCCCTTTTTCTGACCTACAGACAGGGACCTTGAGAGGCATTTTCAAGAGTTTTATTCCATTTTCAGTGTCATGACACGGGTGAGATGCCATCCAAATCAGAAGCCAAACTATTTTCTAATTACAAAACATTATAAGTGTTTTTTGGCCTATCAGCTTTTGCCACACAGTGCTGCTAATGCTTCTAAGCCAATCATCTATTAAAATACCCCACGTGGGTCTTGCTACGATACATCTCTCATAGTTCTCTCTCTCCAAAATATCTGGTCCATTTGCAAGGTCATCATTTAAAACTTGTTTCTAGCTCAATTTCTCTCTCAACAACGTCTGTCCTCTACAGACAGGAGAGAATCCTCCACAGGATTCTCTACAAATCCATTTCCCACAGCTCTGGGGAGAGGCAGGGGCAGCCCTGGGAAGAGCCCAGAGAGCATCAGTCACCACAGTGACACTGGAATGGCCTCCTGGCTGCTTTTGCTCTTCTCTTCTACACCTTCAGTTCCATCACTTCTGACATCCCATGAGCAGGAGAGTAACAAGGAACTCAAGGTATGAGTGAACCATGGATTGATGTGTTAGCAAAGCAGAAATTCAGTGAATTCAGGTGTTTCAGCTCCTCTGCACAGGAAGTTTTCCCCAGTGTGCAAACCAGAGCTGCAGCAGAACTCACTCGTCCTGCTCTGCAAGGTTTCAAGTTGTGACAGCTCAGCACTGACTGAGCACCCCAAGCTGCCTCTGAATAAATTCAGCACACACCTCACATGAAGTAAAGTAACACACACCTTAGCTGAAACCCTGGGGAATGTGCACTGAGCTCATGTACAGAACAGAATCATGGAATTGTCCACGGTGGAAAAGACCTCTAAGATCACCCAGGCCAACCATTCCAGGGGTCTAAGAAAGCTCCAAAACTGAGAAACTCCCCCCTGAAGGTGAAGGTGCTGCCTGGGAGCCTGGTTTGGATCAACCTGGGCTTGGCAGGACCATGGGAACAGAGTCAAGAGATTTAATTACTTTAACTCCACCAGCCACAACTGATGACATGATCAGTGTTAACAGTTTTTTCCCTGCATCCAGTCTCTGGTGCCAAAACTCCCATCCTCAGTCCAACACCCAAAGGCTTCTCCTTCCCCAAAAGCTCCCTCATCACCCACTCACCAAAACCAGCCCTTGCTTTTCCCCCTGAACTGTCACCTGGGTAAACATTCCCTCCTCTATCCCAAGGTCAGCAGCCTCCATCCATCCACACCACAACAGCAACAGCCACACAGAACTGCTTTTCTGGGTAACATCGATAGCAACAGCAGGGAAACTCCCACAGGAATAGCTGTATCCAACAGGAGCTGCAGTATCCTGAAAATTGGTATTTTGTAGAGCAGGTATTAAGAACAGGAATTATGAGTAGATCTCACTCTGTAAAGGTAACTTAAAGACTCTCATCCAGTGACATTTGCTAGCATGAGCGTGTGTATCTTTAAAAAAACTTATTTAATTCCAGAATCTATTTTTAGGAATGCAGCAGATTCCCAAAATCCAAACGAAGCACTTCACCTTTTAACACAGAATTTGCTAAATTGGAGATTGTTAAACCCAAGTGTATTTCCTTTCCAAGAGGCAGCTCAAGCTCTACCCAGCCCCTCTCAGAGATGCCCTGGCTGTGTCCTGAATCCCCCATTTCCCAGCACTTTATAAACCCTCCCAGGCTGAGTTTCCCCAGTCCCACAGCAACCCAGAGAAATCCCAAAGCTGGTGATGCAGGGCAGGACAGGGGGCAGGGGCAGCAGCAGCAGCACCGGTGCCAGATCGTCTCCTCCCAATTAATCTATTCTTAACGAAGCAGATGACGGTCCTGTGAGACAGCAGCTCCTGGGGGTGACCTACATTCCCCTCCTGGATGCATCTGTGTGCCTCAGTCCTGTCACACGTCCCCAGCAGGGTACAGGGAGATCTCATTTATGCAAACCAGCCCATCAGGGCCTCGCTGAATATTCATTTTGGTGACAAATCCAAACTCTGGCTTCTACCCCCCCTAAATCCCAGGTTTAATCCCCCCCAGACAATGGGAGGCCGTTGTTATCCAGCCTGACCTGGTGTCTGGGAATGGCCACTTGCTGGGAATTCATCCACATCTCCACTCTGGGAAGAATTTGGGGATGCTCCCAAACCCGGCTCATACTGCCCTTCCAGCACCAAGCAACTCAACAGCATTCCCAGCTGCAGGATTCCCAGCTCCAGGAGTGGATTTCCTAACTGGAAATTCCTAACTGGAATTGCTCCCACTGCCATCAAAGCAGCAAAGGAGCTGTGAGCAGGTGAGATCTCTGCCAGTGGCCCTTTCAGGGATGCACAGCAAATGTAGGGCACCAAAACTGTCTCACTGCAAGTCTCACCTGAAATCTTTTCCCTGACTGTTTTTGAGATCTGTATTAAAAGTCACAAATTAACACCTGGGGTAAGTTACTGCAAAAGGCAAGATTGCTGCCATGGATTCTTCAAGAGCACTTGGCAGCAATATTAAAAAATATTAACAATATAAAGTGACCAAGGAGACAGAGGTGGTGGGAGCTGCATGTTCCCCACAGAACATGGCACTGGGGATCTTCCACCTCCCCACTGCTCATCACCTAAATTAAAATATTAATCACTTCCAGGAGCAATCCAGGAGATCTTTGTTCCACCTTATTCCCTCCAACAAGAAGACCATTACCTTGGACTATTAACACAGTGGATAATTGCAGATGTAAATCCTTTTATCAGCTGAACATGACTTTTTTCTTAAAAAATACAGCTTCTACCCACACATTATGTCTGGGAATGCAGAGAGCTGTAAGAAAGCAGAGTATCAGGGATTCCCTGGAGCTGCTGCTCCTCAAGCAGCACTGGTCATGTTTGAGAGATGGATTACAAGGAGAAATGCTGTTCAAACCCACTCCTGGAGTTCAAATCCAAACAACCAGGAGGTGGGGAAGGCCCTGGTGCCACAGCAGACAGGGATTTCCAAGTGTCTCTTCCTCATTCAGTGATGACACACAGGGTCTTCCCAAGAGCTCCACACCAACCTCAAGTTCCAGGTCCCTCACTCCATCTGCTGCAGGTATTTAAATACTGAGCTGGACACAAACTGCCAGTCATGAATTTGGTGCTGATCTTTGCAAATAGATTTCCATTTTTCTGTAAAGTGAAGGTGACAGCTCCTCCAAGGGAGGAACTAAGGTGTGTGAGCCTAAAACCATTAGTTAGAGGTGGCAGCCTGGGGGCTGCAGGGAAAGGGGACTCAAGGGACTGAAGTTAAATCCACAACAGCTCAAACCAACCTGTTTCCACCTTGAGAGGCACCACATCCTCCCCCAGGTTCACAGGAAGGGACAACAGCACACGCAGCCACACCTGAGAAACTCAGCACAGAATCACTGGGGTTGGAAAATCCCTCCAGGACCACCGAGGGCAGCTGTGCCCAATGCCCACCTTGCCCCCAGCCCGGGGCACTGAGTGCCACATCCAGGCCTTCCTTGGACACTCCAAACCTCCCTGGGCAGCCCCTGCCAATGCTCATTGGGGGGGTTAACAAACACACCCCTGGTGATTGCAGCTGGGCTGGAGGTTGCCCAACCAAGGGACAAGGTGGTTCTCCCACTCTGGCAAAGACAGGGAACGCTCCAGGAGTGCTGAGCAGTGCCCACAGCAGTGCCCAGGAGCAGAGCCCCAGCCACTGGGACACGGCTTCATGGCACAGCTCTGACCTGGTGCTTTGATTCCTGAGCCAGCACCCTCCATATCAGCACCTGGGCAAAGTTCGGGAGATAACTGGGCTGAGGAATCTCCCATTCAATGGAGCATCTCCCACAAAATGGAGAATTTCCCATAAAACGGAGCATCTCCCATAAAATGGAGAATTTCCCATTCAATGGAGCATCTCCCACAAAATGGAGCATCTCCCATTCAATGGAGCATCTCCCACAAAATGGAGCATCTCCCATTCAATGGAGCATCTCCCATAAAATGGAGCATCTCCCAAGTGCTGTGACAGCCACTGCCAACACTCAGAATCCAACATGTTTCAGTTCAGCCTCCACTCAGCAGGTGTGGTCCAGGCAGAGCTGCCACACAGGTTTTGGGAGCACTGAGAGTACCTGGCACCCCAGCCATGCAAACACTGGGATCCCAGACAACAACTGAAGTTCAGAGAGAATTCCAGAATTGTCAGGGCTGGAGGGGACCTCTGGAGATCCTCCAGTCCCAACCAGGGTCACCTGGAGCAGGTGGGTTTGAAACATCTCCAGAGAGGGAGACTGCACATCCTCCCTGGGCAGCTGTTCCAGGGCTCTGTCACCCTCCATGGACAGAAGTTCTTCCCCATGTGGAGGAGAAATTCCTTGTGTTCCAGTTCATGGCCACTGCTCCTCGTCCTGGCACCACCGAGCAGAGTCTGGCACCACCTCCCTTGGAAATATCTGTGTGCACAATCCCTGTGGGGCAGTAACTGGTCACATTTCTGAGGCCAGAACCACTTATGGAACCTCCTCATGCTCTCCTCCCCAGCTGCCCTCAAACAAACACCAGGGCAACTTTTGCCCGGGGAGGTCTGAGTTAGCCACGCTCCCCCCAGAAGTCACACCAAAGTACAGTTCCAATCTCTGTGTGAAAAACAACCCCTGTGCAAAAAGAAGGCTCCAGGCTCCTGCTGACACCACCTACACTGTCACTAAGGTCCCCGAGACCACAGCTTCAGCACAAGCAGTTATTTCTTCCAGAAAAAAGAAATTTGATCATTTTGTTATTCCAGCAGCTAAACCTTACACAAGGCTCCCACAAACAAAACAAAAGAAAATGAACAAAGGAACTATTTTAGTGATGTCTTATGCATACCAAGAGACAAGAGAGACAATAAGGTTTTTATTCATAAGGTACTAAGGGGGGAAAAAAAGGAAATGAAGCTCTAGCAAGAAACAGAACTTCCTTCAGAGCTGTTCCCACGCAGCAGTAACCTCTGCTCAGTGTCAGTTAATTCCAGGTTTGAGGGCTGATTTAATTCCCTGCCATTACATCTTTCATTTTCCAATATACTCAATTATTAACTCTGCTCCAGGCACCTTTACCAGCCCCTATTTTTAGGGAGGGCATCACATGAAGCAGCTGCATCTCCTCATGAATCCCACTGTCAGGAACCCATGAGGCCCCACACCCCCAAATCACAGCAGGGAAAAGTCTGGATTCCAGACAGCCCAGTCTGCAATTGGAATTCTACCCTAAACCACCAAGGACATGAATTAAATATGTTCAAGTTCAATTACAGCCAATTAAATCAGTTTTCATGCATGTCTCTCCCTACTCAAGCTATATTTGTGAGCTAGAAAATAAATACAGTGCATGAATCTGCTTTCACATAGACTGCTATTTATGAAACACAGAATTTGTCACTACTTGCTGCAATGGTAATTTTGCCCTCCAATCACATAAAAATAAAATTCAAGTTAACACTTATCCTGACTAATTTATGCTCAGCAGATGGACAAGACAGATAATACATAAGTGAAGGGAAGTGAATTCATTCAGAAAAGCATCAGCTTTACTGAAGAGGAGGTGCTGTGCTGGGGAGGTCATTAAAGGACTCAGCCACTCAATTCACTGCCCTGCAATCACTGAATCCCAGAATGGTTTGGCTTGGGAAGGATTTTCCAGCTCAACCTTGTTCCACGGGCAGGGGCACTTTCCCCTGGGCCGGGTTGCTCCAAAAGGACAGTTTACAGCTGGAAAACCTGTTTGTGCTGCTACAGACACAGAACAATCCCATGATTTCTCAGAGTGTCCCCAGCCAAGCTGCCCAGGCTGCCCAGAGCAGAGAGTTGTGTCACTGCTGGCACCAAGCACGATGCCACCCCACATGTGACCTGGCATCACTGCTGCTGGGACAGGCTGGGAGCCAGCCCTTGCTGGGGGACATTTCCAACAGGGAATGGCTCAGTAAGGACACACCTGTTCCCTCCACAGGCTCCAGGACAGTGCTGTGTCCAGTGCTCCTGCCTGCTGTCCCCTCCAACACTCAATACACTCAACAGGGGTTAACCAACAGCTGCTGCATCACTGGGGATGTTCCCAGCTACTGACCAGCAACTCACACATCAGAAAAACCTTAATTAACCCCTCAGCAGCAATAAAACCATGGCAGCAGGTTCTGGTCTTTGCTTTGCACCAAGTTCTAGGAGTCTGTAAGGCAATTCCTACACATCAGGGTAATGGCACAGTGTGACCGTGAGAGATCCTCCAGCTCCCACCTCTTGGAGGTCAAGTATTGGAACACCAGATGTTTCCAAACAAACTCTAAATTCTCCAGCAACGGAGATGATGAGTGGCAGAGCTCTCAAGTTGAGCAGCAGGGAAAAACCTTGAAATAAAGGGCCACTGTTATGATATTGCCCCAAAGCATCACATTTATCAGAAAGTTTTATCACCTTTTTTAGCTGTTATTGATACTGCAACAGTCTAACTGAACTCACAGAAAAAGCCTGAGAAAAAGGAATCACGTGCCTTTGAAAATGTGGAAACAACTGGAAGAATGTCACACAACACAGAATCAGAATTTCTTGTTACCCAAAACACTGACATCTCCTCAGGCAGCACTGCAGGCTGTGAGACTTGTTTGGATTTTTCAGTTTGCTCAGTTCTGCAAGAAGGTTCCCAGAACCCCACAAGGGGTTGGGTGGGAAGGGGACCTCAAATCCCACCCAGTGCCCCCCCTACCATGGCAGGGACACCTCCCACTGTCCCAGGCTGCTCCAAGTGTCCAGCCTGGCCTTGGGCACTGCCAGGGATCCAGGGGCAGCCACAGCTGCTCTGGGCACCCTGTCCCAGGGCCTGCCCACCCTGCCAGGGAACAATTCCTGCCCCAAATCCCATCTATCCCTGCCCTCTGGCCCTGGGAGCCTTTCCCTGTGTCCTGTCCCTCTGTCCCTTGTCCCCAGCCCCCCTCCAGCTCTCCTGGAGCTCCTTCAGGCCCTGGGTGTCCCCTGGTCCTGCCTGGGCCTGCTGCTGAGGACAAAAGCAGGTGGACACTGACCATAACAGGAAAAACTGGATCTGGGTATTGGGGGAAAGCTGTGCTGCAGGTGGGGTGTGAGTGGAGCAGAAATGCAGAGAGGGGCTGGCACTGCTGTTCGTGGGACAGTGAGAGACCTCAGACACCCCAAATTAACACAGCCCTGCTGGGAGGTGACAACCACAGTCTCTGCTCCACAGGCTGCCTCAGCCTTGCTGCTGCTCCTGGGTGCCAGCACAGGACACGAGGTGGGGACCCCATTTCCCAGTGTGTCACAGCTGCCCTGGATCCCACCAAAAGCCCTGCAAGTCAGGGGAGATTCCTGCTGGATGAGGTCTCCTCATGATCCTCAGAGCATCTGACAGCAGCCACCAGCTCTGAAAGAGCTTCTAACCCTGCAGGTGGGCGAGAGGCAGCACGAGTGTGAGATGTCCTGCTCTGAGCAAGTGCAGGTGCTGTCAGAGGTGACACAAGGCCTGTCAGAGCTGTGGTTTGGCACCCTGGGGCTTGTGGGGCTGCTGCTCCAGCTGCTGGCAGAGCTCTGCTGCAACCTCAGCTCTTTTCCTGTAAATCCTGATGTTCTCTGACACAGCTCATGGTTGGACTGCAGCTTGGAACAACCTGGGATAGTGGAAGGTGTCCCTGCCCATGGCAGGGGGTGCAATGAGATGAACTTAAATGTTCCTTCCATTCTGTCATTCCAGGACCCAAACCCAGGCAGCTCCATCTCCCGTTCTCCGGCTGGGTCACGGTCTCAAGCACACTGGGGACACAGCCCTGGGGCAGGGACACAGCCCTGGGGCAGGGGACACAGCCCCGGGGCAGGGGACACGCGCG
>VYXD01004299.1:0-12499 GCA_013397195.1 Hylia prasina | reverse complement strand
CCTGCCTTTCTGAGTGGGTCACATAGGACTGCCCTGCTACAACCAGAGCCGCTGCTCCAGATCTGCTACCACCTGGGGTTTCGGGACAAGTCTTGACCTGCCCTCTGAGTGAGCTCACATCTGGTGCCAAGGAAAGTATCTCTGTGGGAAGAATCACAGCAGCTATGTTTCCCAGCACGGTTATCCTGTCCCGGGCTGGCATTCTCGCCGTTTTATGGACTAAAAAATGTTTTCGGATTTAGTTGTTAGGCAAAGTTCCTGCTTTAAAGCGACAAGAACTTCTGGTAGTGGGGAAGTTCTTGCCTGTAACGTAATGAGGTCTGTGCCTTTAGCACTTGGGGGTAGAATGGAGAGGAACAGGTGATTTGCAGGAGAAAGGGTGACCGTACAAACATTCAAAATCTGGATTTAGAATGTTTCTATCTTTTGCTTTTCTTCTCTGGGTTCAGCTTATGGTTCAGGATCTCTAGCAGAAGCTGAAAAATTAATTTTACAGGTGGCAAATGTGGGTTACTTGTTCCTAAGGTCAGTTAGCTTAACTTAAACTGCTGATGTGCATTAAATTAACTAATCCAGCAGGATTTGGCATTGTTGTGGTGATCTTGTGTTCTCCACTGCAAGCTTTCCCTGTGGATCCTGTCAGATTGATGAGCAAGTAAATCATGAGCCAAGTAAGTTCTGATTTTTCTACCTAAATGCTGCACAAAGGTAAGTGTGCTAAGAGATTTAAAACTACTGTGGGAATGTCTTCTAACAAACATCTCTGAAGGGGAATTCAGTTTTTAAAGTTTGTTTCTTTTGTGCAAGCCGCCTGGAAAAAAAATTCCTCTCCAGATAATCATAAAAATATAAATAAATATACATTATGAATATTAGAAGATATGTGGAAATACACACACACACATATATATTGTATATATGTGTGTGTGTGTACCAATATGTGTTGAGGATAGTGTTATGGGATGGAGCATGGATTTCTCAGCATGCCATTCTAAAATTAAATTTTCCTGAGGGGCTATTGGAAAAAACTATTCTCAAAACCCAGAAAATTTATTACAGACTGCATGGGATATTTCCATATATAAGCATTACTGCAGAGTCTAATTAATCTGAGCTTCACTGTGCAGTATTTTATTAAACTTCTTTTAAAACGGGTAAGATCTTCAAAATTAAATTGTATTTCAAGACCAGTCAGTGGTGCATTTGTTTGTGATAAATAGAACACCACGGAATTCTCTTTCTAGCACAATTTCTGTTATGTTGTGGTTGAAATTAGTAGGTGAGTTGTAAAGGTGGGCTGAACAGGTGCAAGGTGCTTCAGAGCTCTGAGGCAGGCAGAAGGGCTCCCAGGGTTGCGGGCATTTTGCCTGGTTGCTGTATCTTTATTAATAATGCCCAAAAGCTTAGGGAGATTCTCATTTCTCAAAGGTGAAATTTGCAACAGCCTAGAAATCTCTGCTGTATAATTCCCATCTTCTCTTTTTGGTGATCATTTTCTCTCTTTAAAGACAACAATAATAGCAAGCTGATCTCTGTTTCAGGTTAGTTTTCATTTTGTGTGTTCATTTAACAATGCAAGACTGCAAACTCTAAGAAACAAAAGCAATTGTAGGTACATCTTTGGGGTACTTATTTAATCTGATTTTCCATGGTGTTAACTCATTAGTAAAGGCATCTCACCCTAACAGTGTACTTTTCAGAAAGGAAAATCTTAAAACCAGATTTCTCTGTTAGAACAGTAACAAGGATGGAGGAAGGAGGCAGTTTTGTACTTTAGTTTGAGACCAGTAGAGCTTACAGTTCCTACGGAGTCATTGTTCAATATGATGGACCTTTAAAGAAATTCATAGAATTCTCCTGTATTTACTCATGTGGTATTTATTTAGGTAGTGTCCTTGGATATTTATTTAGGTATTTTCCTTTGCTGTTAAAAATGTATGGGCAATATTTTGTCTAGTGGAGCAGAACTGCATGTAAGTCACAAGCATAATGTCAAAAATGGCAATGGATGAAAAACCCGAGCAACCTTTTCCCCTGCTGTGCTAGTCAAGGTTTTTTGCTCTACAAAACTGAAATAAATACTGAAGATCTGCTGTGAAATGAGGTCTAGGACCTAAAAGTGCATGCAGTAAAATCTAAATTCAGTACAATCTAAATTATGTTAACAAAAACTTCTCTTACTCCAGATCTCGCAGTGAAATATCTTGTGCATCCTGGCTGAATTTCTCTTGGGAACTTAAGCAACAAGCTCCCCAGAAAGACCATCAGTTCAAACTGAAATGGTACCTTCTGTGCAGAAGCTGCTGCTGATTCAATTTTAAGATAAACTGCCTGTTACATTAAAATAGCTGAGGGATATTTGGAGGAAACAAAATACAGGATTTCAGCCAGAAGAAACAGTTGGCTGCACCATCAGGTGTTTGATAGTTCAGAGCTCTTGGCCCTGTGTAGGAAGGGCAGAGACAGTACTCCAGTGTGAAATAACAAAGGTGGAGCTTTGAGGATGCAGCTTTGGAGAGTGGTTGTGACTGAGAATACTCCCAACATAGTCAGGGGACTCTTCCACTGGAAGTCATGGCAAAATAATTGAGGTTTTCTCATTTCACATGCAATAGATGCTGTTTGTATTCCTTAATGGACACCGTAAGTATACAGCTCCTACACAGGAAAGAGAATTTTGTGTTTAGTATAAAACACAACAATTCTAGTGGGATACTTGGAAAACTCTTTTTTGTAGATGGTGCAATTCATTTTCTTTATCCAGGGAAAAAGAGGAGCCGTTTAGTCTGAAGATACTATTTAAGCTGGCACAGTTGTATAATAAATGGCATCTGTTAATTTGTGCACTTATAAAATGTATATGTTATAAAAGTTATGATTAAGTGTTGAGATCCTTGGAGGCGGGCAGGAATTGCAACATCCCACTTCGCTGCCAGGAAACAGGACTTCATTAACATATGATTGCAAGAAGGAGATCCCCAGGAGCAGACAAGAGTCCACAAATGTTACACCTGGCTACAGTGAAACTGCACTCCATTAACATAAGAAGAACCATGGTTTGGACAAGAAATGGCCATTCTCACTACACCTGGGCAAATACATCCTGAAACCGAGTTCCCGTAAATCCAATCAGACATCTGTTCACTTCCCCGAAGCAGCTTTGTCCAGTCTAACACAAAGGATAAAGATCTACAATCAAGATAGCCAGGGTCGTTGGGAACTCATCACTATTCATCCATCCTACAAGAAAGAGTTTTTGTCCAGTCCAACAGTGAAGAAAGAAATCAACATGAATATGGGGAATCTCAAAAGGAAGAAAGGAATCCCTGCCCCAGGCAGAAAAAAATGTATAAAAACCGACGGGACTGAGACCACTTTGTGAACTCAGGGGGACTTGCTGCCAGAGAGAGAGGGAATCTGAGTTCACCCAGTGCCCATCCCAGGCTCAATGCTGTAGCTTTGTTGGGGCTATAGGTGACCGTATCTCGGTCACTTAATAAAATCTATCTGTATAAATTATTAATTCGGCTTGATTTGGTTTCATTTATAACAACAGCAACTTTAATCTGAATAGTGTTTTGCTACAAAGTGAAAAATTTAAGGGAAATCATGTTTGCAAAAATAGAAAACATTATTTAACAAGAGAGTTTTCATTACTGAACCTTCCAAATGTAGCCCAGAATTGTTAATTCACTGCTGGATGTTTTATACTCTTTAAAAAATATGTTGTTGGAGTTACAATAATATTTTCGTGTGATGGATGATATTGAGGTATCATTCTTTTATTTTTGTTTGAATATTATTTGAGGGAGTAGACTTTACATATTTCTCCTTTTTCTCTTTGAAAATTATTCAATTGTCCAGTCAAGAAACTTAGAGGGATTTTGCAACTGCTGTGAGTGACTCATGACAAATATTTATGGTGGAAGCACAGCACTGAAAATAACAGATTTTGTATTGTATTCCAGAAGGGAGTGGGAAGGCAATGAAGGGAAGGGAACTTTGCCTGAAAGGAGCTTTCCCTGAGGCGCAAAGTGCAATGTTAAATGGAAGAATTACTGTCTCAGAAAGGATATAAGGAAAATTGCAAACAGCCCATAAAGAAAGATGTGTCCCATAGAAAGCTAGATCTTAAAGGTGAGGGGCTATCAGACTTAAGCAATAATTGTCAAGAGAAAAACACAATTATATTTTAGGAGGGAAATTAAAACTGATGAAATGATATTTTAGTCATAAGATAAAATGGTGAGTCCATGTTTGGACAATAAGGGTGAGATTGGAGCTGATCAAGATATTGTGCCTGAACTAAAGGAATACAAAACTCAGTTTCCAGCACGGGTGATAATGTGGAGCACGAGGATGGAGGCAGGAGAACTGCTGAAATGAAAATGGGCATATCTGGAAAAAACGGAAATTAATTGTCATAATAAAGGTGAAGGGGACATAGACAATTTCCATTTCAGAATACTGAAAGTGCAATGAAACTGCTCTTTTAAAAAAAAATTATATATATCTATCAAACAGGATATAATATTAGATAACAGGTAGCTAACAAATATAGTGAGGTAGGAAGTTTCTGGTCTGGTTTATTTAAACCTCTAATACTGTAACAAATACTCCCAGAAAGAAAACTTAAAGACTGAGGTAAAGGATTAAAAGAAAGTTACTGGAAACTGATGATAGAAGTCTGCATGGATTGTAGATTGGACAGAAAATTAAAAAGTAGGAAACTCATGCCAAAATACTTGACCTGCATTTTTCAGCTGAGATTGACTCTACTGTCTAATATCATCAGCATACAAATCTGTAGAAAAGAATTAATGATCTAAATAATGCATTATTCCATGAATTCCTTCTCCCTCTATGTCTTTTAAACTATCTTAGGCTAAAAAAGAAATAGGGGCTTAATATAGTTACATTTATGACTTTTTCTTATGGCTTGCATCTCTAGAATATAACTTGATTCTACATTTTACCACTGTAACTCTTTAGTTATTAAAATTGTTTTAATTTTTCCAGGCCTTACTCATATATTTTTCTTTAGCACAGAGGGAATTGTAGTTCTCAGAGCTGTGCTTGTGTAGAACTATCTGCAATTATTAATTGCTGAATTATTATTTTTTTTGATCCCCATGTCAGTTTAATAAGTAACAAAAGTAAAAATAGTTTGCTGGTGACTTGTAGAACAACTGTAGTATAAAACATGGAAAAGCTATTTTACTTTGTTCATCAAAAAAGGTGATTCCTCTCCAAAGGGAACAGTTAACACTCTTGTGGAACAGGGTCAAGAGCAAGTCAGGTTTTTCAAACTGAACACAGCTGACTGCTGGATTTATTGTAGTAAGTATTTTCTAATTTTTACCCTTCATTTTATGATTAAATCTCACAATTTTTTAGGAAGCTTTACTTTCCTTCAGAAAGAGGAAACTGAGGGAATGTATTTTCTTGCATATATATCTTCTTTTTTACACCTGATCTTACAAACACTGATTTTAATCAGTTTTGCATCACAGCTTTTCCATTTTAAACAGACTTGTGGCCTTTGTTTCTCTCAAATTAAGATTTTACTGGTTGGAACTAATCAAAAGGGTTTTTAGCTTTCTGATAGTACACAATTCTCTGCTTAGAGACTTCATGGTACCCAAGTGCCCTGCCTTGGTGGTCTCTTGGCATGTTGTACTTGGGCATACACGGAATTAAACACGTGGAGAGTGCTGTCTCCAGCACAGGAATGCTTCACTCGGACTCTGACGTGGCACTCATTCCAGAGTGTTCATTTAACCATTCTATTTGCTCTGAGCTGCTGCTTGTTTGTCTGACAGGTTCAAACGTGAGCCACTGCCTTGAAACACTTGCAGTTGACCTTAAACCACATCTCCCTTCATACTCTGTTTTTCTAAATATGTGGCATTTTGTTTCTAATTGGGCTCAGTGGTAACGCTGTTCAGAGAGAGCCCAACTCTGCAAACCACAGCTCTTCGGCCAATATTCTGCTGCACAGTGCAAAGGTCTGCTCCTGCTCGGGCCACCACCATGGTGGCAATTAATGACTCCATGGTATTGCCTCAGAACTGTCAGTTTGCTGAAAGATGGGCTCACAGAGGCCCAGGACTGAGATTTGGCACAGCTAAATATTTAATTCTGCTGAATGGTTAATGCCTGCTGCAGAGCAGAACTGCCAGACACATCCAGTATATTCCTGGCATTGGTATTCATTTCAACTCTCTGCACAATTTTTATTACACTGGCACCTGCTATTTTTCAAATGACAATTTATTGGTAAGAAATTCATGTCCTGCTAAGCACCATCTCTCTCTCTCTCTCTCTCTCTCTCTCTCTCTCTCCCTCTCTCTCTCTCTCTCTCCCCTCTCCCCCAGACACACTTGCACAACTTCTCTCTCTCTTGGTTTTTTTTTTAATGTATCTTTTGATGTAATTTATACGTTACATGTAGGTGTTGGGGAGAGCCAAACTGAAGTGGCTACAAAGCAGCAGCTGTAGCCGCAGCTGTTTCTTTCCTTGTTTACTGCTGGTTTTAAATCTAGCGAAGTTTAACTCAAAAAAAAATTCGACAAATTAAATTAAATCTCCCTTAATGAGTGCTGCATACTCACTTTCTAGTTCAGAGAAGTACGTAAATAGTGAAGCACATATTTAAAATTACTACCATGCATTACTTTTTAATTAATGACTCTGCAGCTATTTAAATTTGGAACATCAGGTTCATGATTGTTTGATAGAAGAGTGTTAGCTCCAAAGGCAGATAATCCAAAGGCAGCTCAATACATAAATGAAATTACCCAATCCCAGTATACCAGCCTGCTGATGAAACCACAGTGCCAGCTGGTAGCTGTGTTGATTAGCAGCATTCACAAACCATGACTGCAGAATGTGTGTGACAAGGATGAAGAAACCATCCACAGGGCAGATGACCAAACAATTAAAACAGGTTTTGTTTTTTTCTTTCCCTCTGAAAGAAACTCAGATGAACATTGAATTGACGTCTCTTTGACAGAGGGAGGGAACATGGGAAACAGGAATTTATCTTTTGTTTTGTACCATGTGTGTACAGAGGAGCAGCTACACAAGGTGTTCACAGGATCTCTGTGTAAAGTAATCTGTCAAGTCATGTTTTCACTCAGTCATTTATGCAGGATTACTATTTCCAGTGTCTGAACAGCAAGAGGGTATCAGGGAAACTTCCAAGTAAAATACAGACAACTTATAAATAGTCAAGTGGTAGGTGGCATTATCCATTTAGAAGAATTGTAGGAAAAGTTTTATTTTGTGTTCCTAATTCCATTTCCCATCCAAGGGTCAGTGTTGTGCTGTTATGTTGGTGCAATTTTAGACTCATGTGAAAGGTTGCCACATTCCTCATGCCAACCTAGTTTTTAGCAGAAACTGTATTTAAATAACTCAAATATCAATATCATTTTTCTGCAAACAGTGAGAAGCAGGAAAAACTATTAAATCTATAAATGTACACACATGTAGTATTGCTATTCTTCCTGAATAAGATACCATGAAAATTGAACAAAACATGAAACTGCAGTTGCCTGTTCAACCAGCATGGAAATGTGTGTCAAGTGAAGAGACTTTGCTCTCATTGCCACTAGATACGAGCCCTTGTAGGGAGTCTGTGGCACCTGCCTAATCTGTAATGCCTCCAGTTTTGAAACCAGTATCCTCAATGGATAAAGATTTACATTTATACTATAAAGAAGAAGGTGGCCAAAGTGGTCTTGTGGTATTTATTTTGCTTGCTGCATTTATCCCAGTTGAATACAAAAATGGCACTATGCTGAGCAGAGGGAATGGGATGTAGATTCTAGGGATCTAACACACATGTTCATACATGCCATAGAGTTCATGAGACTGTACTTAGGCTGAAGCTTTTGGTTTGTGGCTTTATAGAATTAAGATCATTCCATTTTCAATTGCTGCTTTGACACAGCTCTGTAAGCTACAGTCAGTCTTTAACACAGGATTCTAAAGAGACTGAGTAAATGTGGATTGAAGCAGGAGATTCTGAGTTTGGTTTATTACACAACATTAATGGAAACCAGTTCATTAAGGAATTTGCCTATCATTAGACTAGCATTTTCCTCTAGGCAACAGCCTGATTTTGCCATGGATTAATAGCACAGGAAGTGCTAGTTTATCCACATTCCAAGCATCACAGGTTAGATGAAACACCTGTAGAATTATAAATCAGCACCCAAACATCTTTGATTTAAATTAATATGCTTCAAATTTAATAAATATACTATTATTTTAAGAGTTAGAATTTGAAGAGAAATAACATGATACAGTCCAACAATGTACTCTGCATCCCAAGAGGAATTGCACAAAAATTTAAATTGTGGGTAAAGGCAATGTGTTCTGTCTCGCTGCAGCTGTGTGGGTTAGATGGCAATTTCTATCTTCTGATTCAGCTGCTGATTCCTATGGCTTAAAGTACGAATTTAGCTACAGTTTTTCTCATGTGGATCAGCATGAATCACCAGCATGAGTAAATTAATACTTACGGCAGAAATACTCCAATTATCTACTGTGTGAGCTAAATATTTAATAATATCATCTGTCAGTAAAGGAATGCTGTATCCTCACTGTGAATTAGCCAAGAAAAATTAATATATAGGGTGGTGATTTACTTAGTAAATTCACCGATAGAACTTTGTTTCATAGCATCATATGTGAGCACAAAGGAAGAACAATTACTTCTTAGGAAAGTAGGATTAAACTGGTAGATCTACAGAAAATACATTGCAGACACTAGGTATATTGATCTGCTGGAATAAGTGTCAATATTCCTTATTATAAATGTCTTATTCCTTTCTCTGTACCAAAATTATCAGTAGAATCTTAATGTCCCTTGAAAGAAACAGAGAGAACAGGAAACTGATAATTCTTTTCTTAGCTAAAGTAGATGAGAATTTTCCTAGATCTGATTCGTTTGTCCTATGCTTACACCAATTACAGTGAAAAAGTTACGTGTTGAACACCACTGAAAATCAGTCTAAAAGCCCTAAGCCTTAGACCTTGGGAAAATTTTCTTTCAGAAGTATTGTTTGTACTCTGTGTAAGAGGCAATCCTTAGAACCACAAGGTGGGAATGGTTATATGAAAGGCTATATCTTAAATGTAACAGAACGAAGTTTAAAGTTACTTTATTTGACTGAACTAATCACTACCAAGATGTCACAGAATTTTTGTAACCTTATCTTGGAGAGATAGAATGTGTCTTTTAATACATGAAAAATTACTCCAACCTGGTTTAGTAATAAATGTTATAGTTTTACTGTTTACTTGGTATAGCTCAGCTATAAAAGCTTTCAGTCTACCTTTAATAGCTTATGTCTACCTTAAGCTATTAAAAAAATGCCTGTCTCTCAGGGTGGGCAATCAATCTTGAGACTTCTGCAGCTCGGGAAGTATCACACAGGGTGGAGATTTGATCACGTCAACCTTGTGTTTCCACTTCTCCAGGTATTGCAATAGAACAGACACAGGCAGTAAGGCTGCAGAGAAAGGGAATCCTGGGCGACCTTCAGGGAACAAATATTTTTGTGTTGTTTATTGTGGTGGAGTATCCCCCACAGTGTCCCTTAGCTACTGTGTAGCCCTTGATACACAGCTGTAGTTCAAGATCCCAGACTCTGCACAAATTGGCCTTGTTGGGCTTGCAGCAGCCCCAGCTTCCTCTGGCTTGCTGAATTCATCAGACTGCTGCAGCAGAGAGTGCCCATAACATAGTTGAATTAACTGGAAAATTTGAGTGATTAGTTCTGTTTACAGCGCAGCAGAACTGTGCCGAAAAAATGCAGTCTTGCTCTTGGTATGACACTGAGTTCCCAGGAAAAAACAAGATGGATGAATTTGTAGAAAGGCTGAATGTCTGAACAAAAGGGATGCCCTGTACAGACAGTCTTTTTAAGGAATATCTCTTCTGCAGTCCAAAGTACATATCTGGATTCTTTTACTCAAAAGAATTATTAGCTTTTTCCTAGAGTGTAGCTATTATTTTTGGAATCTGATTCCACATGCGTTAAATATGACACCTGCCAGTTTTGGATCACTGCTGGATTTTCACAGCCCTCAGTGGCTTGGAGTTATGGCATAGATACTGAAGTGAGAGCTATGTATTATTTCATCATGTGACTCTTCTGATTCAGTGTGATGACAGGAATTAAATTCTCCTCTCAGTTTTCTGAGCTGTTCGAGAAACCTCAGTTATTGTTCAGAAAACTGGCGCTCAGCAGACAAGGAGTGAATACAACAAAGGAACATGCCAGCAGCTCATTCAAGAAGAAGGTTGTGATGGAAGTTTTTATTACTATAAAGTACTTGTTTCAGAGATTTTTCTCAGCTCTCAAAGTTGCAGAAAAAGGGGCTTATGTTTGAGTCCATCCAAGGTAAAAAGGACAGTTTTATGCACTTCATTTGCAAATAGTCTCATTTTCCAGCTTGAAATTTGGTCAATAACTCCATTTTTTTTTTTTTATTGTGCCCACTTTATACTTTTACTCATACCTTCTGTTTAAAGTGCTATGTGGAAAGAATTATTTATTTGGAAAGCTGCATGGAATATGTGTGGTGTTCTAAACTCAAAAGTTATTTTTAACCTAGTGAATACATGTATTTTCAAATGGTTGGTTTCACAATATCTGGCACAGTTACACCCAGAATTTCCAAGAAGCAAGTTGTGCTGGTGTCACAAACTGTAGCTCTACGTGGGGACTGAAAATTTCCAAAACACAAAAGCTCTTTGGTAAACTTGTGCTCTATAGCAAAGATATTTTACCACCATTATAAGAATATGACTTGTGGAAAAGCTGCTAACACATATGTGGAAGAAAAATTTACCCTTTAAAACTGAAGAAAGAAAAATATTGCTAAAGGATTTTGAAGCTTAAGTGCAGCAATACATCATCCAACTTGCCTGCATAGTCTTATTTAGTGAGAGAAGTGAGAAAAAAAATAGATCAATGTAAAAAGAAAGGTGGGAATTCTCATTTATTTCATGAAGAAAGTTTGTAGAATCATTCCCAAAGGCATTGTGGGCGTAATCCTGTCTAACTTTTGTGATCAAAAAATGTAGGCATTTCAGTGAGAGGTTGCTGGCTTACAGCACAGGGCTAAATTCAGTTTGAATTTAAAAAGCAGATATTTTAATCCATATTAATGGTTCAAGTTTTTTTCAGAACCAAGACAAAATGTGTCATTTTCCCAAATAAGATGAAGGATCAACAATTAAAACAATCATAGAGCTTATGGGAGGAAAAAAGGTTATCTCACAGGGCGTTTTGGGACTGGTAGGGTCATACTAGCAGGGATTCTGGCACTTCCTTTAGTATGTATGTTTTGTTTGCATTTAAATACACTTTAAACAACCTATTTTTCCTATATACAAGTATTTCTTTCAGTTTTGACACTGGGAGCTGAATTAAAGGCTGAAATTAAGCAGGTTTTCTATCCTAAGCTATCTTTTTTGATACATTATTTGTCTTTTTGTATCATAACAGTTTTATGTACTTCAAATAGATTGTTTTCTGTGCATGGCTGTTTGTACATGTTTTGTAAGTCAAAAAATCCAAATTATTTGTATTTTTTTATTATTTTTTCTAAGTTTGAATTCATGTACAAACACTAATCTTCTACATTGTTCTTTGGATAGACTCAGACATGTGCTCTCACTAACTCCATGGGAAAAGTTCAGCTTGAAAAGTGAGAGCTGGCCACACATCAAACTTTGCCCTTCAGGCAGTGAGAACACACCCTTTTGCAACCTCCTGAAAAGGCTGTTTTCACAATCACAGCAAATATGAAAGCCAGCACATTGGAGTATTTTTGTTATATTTTACGTTTCCAACTTCCATGTTAGTCAAAAGAAATTCTCCCCTGTGAATTTGATGGATATTTTTGTTGCCTTTTGAACTGTTTTTCTCTTGTTAACCTTGTGTAAATACTGTTCTCTGACTCTTGACTTAAAAGGTGTTACATTACTTATTTGAGCTGTGGTACTCTTTTCAGAGAACTGGAATAAATGCTGTGTCTGCTTATGTACTTGTCTGAACTCATTTAAGACTATCCCAGGCTGATACATTTTCAGAAATAATAGAAGTCTATTAGGAAAGCAGTTGCTATTTTGGTACATGGGTGAATTGGTTGTGTTGTTATTCTAGTCACCAATGTGCCTTGTTTTTCAGAAGAGTAGAATGACTTGGCTTGGAAAGGACCTTAAAGCCCTCCCAGTTCCAACCCCCTGCCATAGGGAGACCTTCTGCTATCCCAGATTGCTCCAAGCCTGTCCAGGCTGGCCGGGAACACTGCCAGGGATGGGGCAGCCACAGCTTCTCTGGGCAGCCAGTTTAGTGAATATTTCTCAGGAATCTGATCTACTTCTCTTCTTGAAGAGGTTTTCTGCATATTTAGTATGTTCTCTCAGCAGTTCAGATTGATGCAGTAACTCTCTGTGATAGTATAGAGTTAAAAA
>VYXD01004275.1:229616-241599 GCA_013397195.1 Hylia prasina | reverse complement strand
GCTCGAGTGGGGCGGGCGCGGTAGTGTCCTGGGGGTGCGTGGCTGCCCGTGGGTCACCCGTAGTTGTATCCACGGTGCTGTGTCCACGTGCGCGCCCCTCTGTGCCTGGCACACCCACGCGTGCTTTGTTCTGAGGGGCGAAGGGGGCTTCCAGGGGCTCCCCACGGCTCTGCACCGCTGCAGCCGAGCCCCTGGGGCAGCACCAGCGTCCCAAAATCCATCCCATGGTGAATACCCACTGTGGGGCTGACACGGGGGTGACACTGGCAGGGACACCACCGCGTCTCGTCTCTCCCTCCAGCAAAGGCTATTCTATTTGTCCCACGCTGCTTTAACCCCGCCAGATAGGTTCATCCCCTTGTCTCCATCCTCCTCCTCGTGCCCATAAATTCATTCCCGATCCCATTCCCAACCTGCCAGGCCCTCGCAGGACACGTGGTGGCTCCCAGCCCATACTGGAGATATGGACTGAACTTTGGTCCCTGAGCAATTAAGGTGCCTGAAACTGCACTTCATTAATGGTTGTTCCGCAATAAAACCCATCAAACTGCCCTTATTTGCAATATAAAACTGCAATTTGTTTTAATTTATGTTTTTCAATCCCTGCCGGGTGGTTCCTGGGATTTGCCAGGCATCTGTCACTGGAACCAGCTGCTGGGAGCAGGGTGGCCCTGGGTGCTGGGTGTGCTGGTCCCTGGGTGAAGCGGGGACATGGGGTGTGGTGTGGGTGGGCTTGTCCCAGGTCTGGAGAGGGGGTTCCCATTCTTTCCCATTCCCTGTGGACCCTGTGCTGTGTCCCCCAAGAAGGGAGGGCAGGGATGCTCCCGTGGTTCCAGGGCAGAGCATCCCCATGCCATGGGAGATTCATGGGTGCTCCCTGCCATGGAGCTGCCACTGAGGCGAATTCCTGAACAAAAGTGGGATGGGTGGGATCAGAGATGGACCCAACTGTTTTCCTGGGACAGCATCACCCGTGGGAGCTGGGGATCTGGCTCAACTCAGTGTGTGGCAGCACACGTGTGCACATCCCTGTGGAGCAGCATTGGACACAGCAGTGGCCCCTGGACATCCCGAGCGATTTGTACTTCCATAAGGCAGCTCAGGATCCCTGTGGGATCAGCCAGCCCTGAGCCCCCATTTCTAATTACAGTAATTGTGGCTCTGGCGTCCTCTGGGGCTGGTTGTTCTCCGTGGCTCCAAATCCGGTGGGAGGAATCTGGGCCACGGGGCAGGACTGGGAAGGGCTCTGAGCCACCCGGGATTCCCAGTGGATCCTGTGGTGGGAACGCTGCTGCTGCCTCCAGACCCAGCAGGGCCCTTTGCCGGCTCCCAGTGTCCCCTGCCGGCAGAGCGGGGTCGGGGTCCCTGGTGCTGGTGCCCGACCGTTCAGAGTGGCTGGGCCTTTCCAGAGAATTCTCCTTGCTCTCGGCAGGTTTGTGATGGGAAACTGCCCTGGTGCTGCTGGGACAGAGCCCGGCTCCTGCTAGAGGCAGAGTTTGGGATGTTCGGAGCTGCCGAGCAGCTGATGGCACCTGAGGAGCTGCAGAAAATTCCCCCATTCCCTGGGGACGGGCACGGACGAGCCCCGGGGCTGTGGCACAGGAGCGTGTCGGAGCGGGGGCGGCTCCCCTGGTGTCCCCATCCCGTGTCACGCGGACTCCTGGCTGGCTCTGCACATTTCTCAAGCCCCTGGCACCCACTCGGACATGGAGAAGCCACCAGAGCCCTTTTCCTGACCCGGGGTGACATTCCCAAGGGGATCCCTCATCCCACCCGGAGGACACACACGGACACAGCCACCGCTCTGGCACAGGAGCCAGGAAAAAGCAGCCGGAGCTACCGATCCCGTGCCGCACCTGGAGGGAATTAGGCCGCCTGTTCACCTCCCTGCAAACCTTTTGTAGAGCGAATTCCTGCGGTTTCCCATCGCAATTGCTGCAAATTATACGAGCGCCGGATTTCGTTCCGATGGGAACGTGCCCTTGGCGTGTGCCACTCCGAGCTGCCGCCACGCCTGGCCTCGGGGGACCCTTCCAGAGCTCCCCCCCCGCATCTCCGCATCTTTCCTTCTTTTTCCCTTGGGATGTGGGGGGCACGTCCGCGGCAGAGCTGGGGATGGCTCCGGTTGGGATTGGGGAGCAGATGTGTGCGCACAGCTGGATGCGTGCCCAGATGTACACGCGGGAGGGGATGCCGGGGGTGATGGGCTGCCCTCGAGGGGCCTTTCAGGTGTCCCCATCACGCCGGGGACCCCCACTCGGGTGCCAGCGCTGCCGCGAGACGTGCGGTCATGGATGTATATGCACGCACGCATGTAAAGGCATGGCGCGCACCCATCTCCGTGCCTTTTCACGCATGGATCCGCATGGATGCGCGTCCTCGTGCATTCCCGCACCTCCCTGGCCGTGCTCGGCTCTCCGGGGGTGCCCCAACCATGGGGACCCCCCCTTTATCCTCCACCACCAGCGAGTCCAGACCTCCGAGGCGGCAAGAGCGCCCCCGCACCGCCGCGCGGATACGTCACTTCCCGCGGCGGCGGAAGCCGGAAGTGCCGCTGTGGCCGGTGCCGGGTCGGGGCGGGCCCGGTGGGGCCATGGCGGGCACGGCCGGCTGAGGGGGACCGGGGGCACCGGGCGCTCCGAGCCGGCCGTGGGGCTCGGGGAGCGGCCACAAACCAGGTCCCCCGCCGCGGGGATCCTCCGCCGCGGGCCATGGCGGCGGCGGCGGGTTCCAACTGGGGCCTGATCATGAACGTGGTGAACAGCATCGTGGGCGTGAGCGTGCTCACCGTGCCCTTCTGCTTCCGACAGGTGAGGGGCCGCCCGCCTGGGCGCTGTGTCCGAGCGGGGTCCTGCCGGTGTCGCCCGGGCTGGGCCGGGGGTATCGGTCCGTGGCCCGGCAGCCTAAAGCCCCTGCGAGCTCCTCCGCGCCCGGGGAGGGCGGGCAGAGGCCACCTCTGCCCTTCTGGTCCGAATGTGGGGGGTGGTTCCATGGTTGGAAAGGAAAGTCAACAAAGGAAACGCTTAAGACCCAGATCGGGCATCTCGTGTTCCAAGCACCGCGTTTTTCTTTGTCGTGAAGTCTCCAACTCAAACTTTCTGCACCACACTCTGGGTTTTTCCCTGTCCTGTGGTCTCCAGCTGATCGTTTCTGCCTGTCTTGTAAGGAGAAGGGAAAAATTACATCAAAGGAATTAGCCATACCGTAAAAGCGAGTTGACTTGGAGGCTTTTCCAAACCCCAGCTGTGCCCCCACACCCCTCCCTGTGGTCTGGGCCTGTTCCCAGTGTCACCTGCATGGTGCCCCGTGGTTCCCAGCACAGGTGAACAGGGAAGGCAGGAGATGGCTGAAGAGTTTGTGCTGCCAGATAGTTGTTTATAAATAAGCCTGCAGCAGAGGTGGCACCTCGGGGTCTGTCTGTGCTCCCTGAACCCACTGGGAGCTGTGGAGGGATGAGCCAGGGTGGAAATTCTACTCCACAGGCTGCTCCCAGTTCACTCCTTGGTGCTTGGACTGGGAGCTGTGGGAAGCAGGCATGTGTTCCACGTGTCCTTGTGCTGTGGAGCTGGTGGGAAGGGGACAGAACTTCCTGAAAGAGGGACAAATGTGGCTGGAACACGTAGGGTCAGCTGAGGATGCTGAGGGAGGCTGGGTGGGCTGTGGAGGGGGCCTGACCCCCCACCTCCTGCTGGTGTCTGCTCCGTTGCAGTGTGGGATCCTCCTGGGAGCCGTGCTGCTGATCTTCTGCTCGTGGATGACTCACCAGTCCTGCATGTTCCTGGTGAAGTCGGCCAACCTCAGCAAGCGCAGGACCTACCCCGGCCTCGGTGAGATCCCAGCTCCAGGGCTGCTCCCCAGCCCTCCCGCTCTTCTGACGGCACTGTGACCTTGGCCTCCCAGTTTGCATTGCCTCAGTGGTGCTGTTGGAACAACAAATGTTTTCTTGCTGCAGTTCCCAGTTTCCCTTGTCCTGCCTCGGCCTCTCCTGGGGCAGTGCCGGGGTTGGATCCTGCTCCCCACAGCCCTGTTAATGGGTGCTGAGTTGTTTTGGCTCCGCGGGGCAGGGGAGGAGATGATCCAAACCCCAGCTCCTGGGAGCCATCTGGGATGAATTGTGGGTCTGGGAGGAATTAATTATGGGTCTGGGCACGAGCTCCCCGCCCAGCGCTGCCGGGACAGTGGGTCCTGCCAGCCTGGCACGGAGCTGGGCCGCCTGCATCCGAGCTGGGAGCTCCTTTATGGCTCGGCAGAGAGGAAACGGAGCGAGGTTCCAAAGGACTGAGAAAATAAAAACATCTGGAAGATCCCTGGGTGGGTTTTGGCAGAGCCCGGCCGCCCTCGGAGCTCAGCGCTGACGCCGGGATTGGCCTCTGCTCGTGGCCTCTCTTGAGATTCTGACTGACTGGGGAGCAGGAGGAGGTGTTTGGGTTCCAGTCCTCGCTGTTGGCATATGAAGCAGCAGGAAAAGTCGCCTTTTCCTTGTTCTGCCTTACTTTTCTGTGGGAGGGGGAAGCTGGTTGGTGCTGCCCTGGCACAAGGGCTCACACCAGCTGCTGACAGATGGGTTTGCTCCTCCCTCAGAGTGCCCGAGGTGCTGCTCCCAGGAAGCACATCCCGGCTTCTGCTGACTTGTATCTGCTAGAAATGGAAAAGATGGAGAAGCTCTGTGGTCTGGGAGGTTGTTTTGGTGCCAGAGGGAAGGGGGAGCCCCCGGAGCGCCCGGCCCAGCTGCCGGTGCCGCTGCTCCCTGCCCCTCACAAGACGCCTTTGTGTGCTGCTTCCCGGAGGACAGAGAGTCCCCTCCACCTTGGAGCATGTCCCGGGAAGAAGGGATCCTCTGCACGCCCCGGAGCCAAGGGGCTGGAATACAGAGAGGGCCACTAATGCTTCCCAGCTTCCTCCTGGCAGGCGGGGGCTGGCAGCAGCGTCTGTGCCCGCTCCCGGTGCCCTGGGAGAGGTGCCACGGGCTGGGAGCGCTCCACACCACATCCCAATGCTCCCAGGCCGGGCAGCTCCACACAGACCCCCTTTGTCCCCTCAGGCCAGGCCCGGGGACATCTGCGGGCGCTCCTGGGAGGCTTTGGCAGCGCGGAGGAAAGTTGTGCACATTCCCTGCAGGCAGGCAGCGCCTTCCGGAGGAACACCAGGAGCGACGGCTCCGGCACAAAGGGTGTCCCAGGCCGGGGCTGGCGCTGGCTCGTCACTGCTGCGGGAAGGGGAAGGGCTGCAGGGGGATTTGTGGCTGAGGAGGGAAGTGGGAGGCAGTGCCCAGATGGGTTTTAACCAGGAGATGAGCGAATCCCTCCCCTTCCAGCAGCGCTCGGGATGTGCTGGGGCTGTGCTGGGCAGCTCCCGGGGGCAGCTCAGCCCTGCAGGGCAGGGGGCTGAAGCTCTGTCCCAGGAACCCACTGGGTTTAAAAGGCTTCTCCAGGTACTGAGCAAGCTCTGCCCAGTTTGGGGCGTTCCAAGATCCCATTCCAATGATTTGACTGTACCGTTTATTTTACAGTTATCACCTACTGGAGAAGATAAAGAATCCCATTTTTCCATTATCCCCAGGTGGGGACACCTGCCCACAGTGTTTGGAGGCTTGTTCTCATTGAACATCAGTCCCAAACAGCCGGGGAGATGGGCTGGTTCCAGCATCACCCGGGGCTGTGTCCGTATCCAGAGGCTGGAATGTGCTCTGGAAAGATCGGCAGCACCATTCCTCCTTTCCCCACCACCCCAAGCTCAGCCTGTTACTGACCATCTCCAGGAGGGATGTTTTCCTCTTGCTGGCTCCTCTTTCTCCTCCCAGACCCTTCGTCTGTGGGCCTGATCCCCCCCCAGGGCTGTTGCCTTTTCCCTCATGGTTGTGAATTCCCAGAGGAGGCCGGAGCGGAGTGGCCACTCCCCGCGCCCGGGCACGGTGCCTGGTGGCGGCTGTCCCACTGCCCTGTCACTGATCCAGCAGCTATTTTGGGTGCTCCCCCACATCCCTGCTCCGGGCTGTGGGTCCCTGCCGTGCCTTTTGCTCATTCTGTGGGAGAACATCTCGTTTCCTGAATTTTTAGCTCGAGTAGAGTCCAAGGAAATCAAAACTTGAAGCTAATATTTAAAATAGCAGGAGAAGCTTCCAGAAGGGATTCGAGTTTGTTTTCTGGCTGGTGCTGGGAATGTTGGGCTGTGCCTTGAGGGAAGGCAGAGGGGACTCCAGGGTGGTGGGTTCATGCTGGACCTCACTGGCAGATTTGGGCACTGTGGTCTGGGTTTGGCACTGGAGCTCCTCATTCCCATTCTGCCCAGTAAGAGCTAAAAATAGAAGTCAACTTTTCTTGGCATTGTCTTTTTAAGAGAAAACCCAGTGATTTGAGGACTACTGAGCGTTTTCTGCTCCAACCCAAGGATGGGAGGGGGGAAAGCAAAGCCTTGGCAGCAGCCCTTTGGTGTGGGTTGGGAGCACTGGGTATTCTGGGAATGGGATTGAACGTTCTGGGCACCAGCTCAGCTCTCCCAGCCAGAGATGTCGGGCGGCCCAGTTCGAGGGGGAAGATAAAAATAAAAAGGGGACTTGGACTGGAATTCTGCACCACTTTAACTTTCGCCACACACAATCTTGTACAGGAATATTTTCTCTCCCATTGCCTTTAATGGCTGCCATGTGTGGCTGCTGCTTCACACCACTTCTGGTTTTAAATAGAAAAAAAAAAGAACCTGCTTGCTGGCTTTCCCTCATCCCTGTTCCTGTCTCATGTGGTTTTCAGTTTCCAAAGGGAAAGGCTGAAAAAGAAAGTGGGAGGGCGAGGGAAACAGCCCCAAAATACCAGTGGTGGGTTCCTGCTGCACTGCCCTGCACACTGTTAGTGTCTAATTGTGAACTGACATCTTGCCCTGTTCTGGGCCTTTCTTTGACTAACTTCCACTCTTTTTTCCCTTTTATGCCAGCATTTCATGCCTATGGAAAAGCAGGAAAAATGTTGGTGGAAACAAGGTAAATCTGCTGCAGTGTCGAAGTGTGAACAGTTTGGGTGCCTTTGGTGCAAACTTTTCTGGGCCTTGCTGTGCTTTCCTTCTTTCCCCTGCTCTCTCCTGGGATTCCACAGGAGGCTGAGTGAGATGCCCTGAGCACAGCTCACAGGTGTCACCTCCATCCCGCTCATTCCCAGGCGCTGGGAGCACAGACGGTGGGCATGAGCTCCTCTCCTGCTCTGCTGTGAAATCACAGCCCTGTCACTCCTGGCAGCTTTCCAGGGGTGACATCCCTGCTGTTGAGTTAGTGGGAGGGAGTGTTTGCTTCCTTGGATCCCGGGATCTGCTCTGCTCCTGCCCTCTGTGCTCCCTTCCCTGCGAGGTGCCTTGAGCGGGAATCCTGCTTCCAACTCTGCTTCCTCCCGTGACCCCAGTGCAGATGTCAGGTGATGGCACAGTCCTCACAGCCCTGCTTTTTCCAGCAGGGATTCTTTTCCAGGCATGTTGAGCCCAGGGCTGGCAGAGGTGCCAGTTCCTTCGCTCTTCCCAGCTGCAAACTTCTGCACAGCACTAAAAATACACAGAATATTCCTCAGATGTTACTTGTCCATGCAAGCAGAGGCTGTAATTGCCACAGGGATGTTCTATAATTGGAACTGGGAAGGAAAGTGGTCCAGGAGTGGGAGGAGAAGCAGTTCATGGACAATCTTTTCATTAAAGTGTGGTCCGTTGTGTGGAGAGATGTTGGAGAGCCCACTACATATCGAGACTCTCATGGCAGGGTCCTGCTGTGGGTGTGGGACTCTCAGAGCTTCATGCTGATTCTTTTGAATTTTTCCAGGAGTTCAAGGAGTTCTTGTCATCTCCAAGATTAGTTTTCCTTTTTTTTTTTTTTCCTGTGGCTCCAATAGGAGTTAAACCCCTGCATGAGTTGTGGGCAGAGCTGCGTCTCCGAGCGTTTGGTGTGGGTGGAGGTTCTCTGGTGGCTGTTTGATTGGGATGGAGTGCAGAAGGGGTGTCCTGTTCTTCCCAACGCTGAGGATGGAAGCGTGGCCCTCCTAACCCCTCCCTGTTTGTGTTTGCAGCATGATTGGGCTGATGCTGGGCACTTGCATCGCTTTCTACGTCGTCATTGGCGATTTGGGCTCCAACTTCTTTGCCCAGATGCTCGGATTGCAGGTGAATGAATCACTCCTGCAGCGCTCCCAGACCTTGCACTGAGCCCTGTGTTCCCTGGATACAGCAGAGCTCCTGCCTCGGAGTGTGCCCAGCACCCCTGGGGTCCCAGGGGGGCTTTGTGGGGTCCCCTCACAGAGAGATCCTGGTGCATGGAGCCTGCAGCTCTGGGAAGTCTGGGAAGCTCAGACATGTGGCAAACAATCAGCTGTGTCAAACTCCAATAAGGCATTTCCATCAAAGGAATTCTTTTTAACTTGGTCCCTTATTAATTCTGGAGCAGATTCCTGGGGGAGATAATGCTTCCTGCCTTAATTCCTGCCCAGTGGGTAGTGACAAGCAGTTCCTCTGCCTGAGCTCTCCTCCCTGTAGTTCAGGAAGGATTTTTGTCCTGTCCCTGGCTGCTTTTGTGGCCAAAGTCTCTGTTTTCCTGCCTCCTCAGCCGTGTGATGAGCCTGCTGCTGGCTCAGGATGCTCAGAGGCAAGAGGTGCTCCTTGGAGCCGGCACGAGGGTCGTGCAGGGAAGCAAAAGGATTTTTGGTAGAGTGTTATCTGTGCTGCCTGATGCTCCTAAGCTCAGATTAAGGGACTGTGAAGTTAAAAAAGATGCGTTGAGGCTGCAGCCAAATTAGGTATTAAATATTTCCAAGCATTCCAGAGTGTTCTGCTATAATAAATACCAGTGTGAGGCTTTGATTAATTTTCTGGATTGGAGTTTCCAACACTTTCCATTTCTCGTCTCCCCAAGTAAATTTAGGTTTTATTTAATTGCGTGAAAATACCTAAATAGCTTGTGCTGGATTAGCATTTAACCCCCCCAGCTACCCCCCAAACTCTTCCAGCTCAGACCTGTCACACACTGCAGAGCAACAGTGGCACCCAGTGACTGTCTCAGCTCAGCACAGACAGAGCTCGCAGAGCCCCCAGCTTGCAGCATCCTCAAACACCTCCAGACACACAATTGCCCTGTTTAAAGTTGCTGTTCACTCTGGAGAGGTGAACCAAGCCAGGGTTTGCTGACTGGGTGGGTGTGTTGAGCATCCAGGTGTTCAGGCAGGTCTCTTTTGCAGGTGTCGGGCGCGTTCCGGATTGTCCTGCTCTTTGCTGTCTCCCTGTGCATTGTCCTTCCCCTGAGCCTCCAGAGGAATATGATGGCCTCCATCCAGTCCTTCAGTGCCATGGCTCTCATCTTCTACAGCGTGTTCGTGTTCGTGGTGGGTACGGACACCCAGCATCCCATTTTCCTGCCTGCTGTTGCTTTCTAATGAGCTGTTGCACCTCCCAGATGCTCCTGTGGTTCCCTCGTGGAGCCCCAGCCCTGTCTCAGCCAAATTTCAGGACTGGAAGAAAAGGGAGGTGTGGGAATTCTTTCCATGTAACTTTTCCAGTAGGCTGTGCAGGGTCACACCTCAGAGCTGCCTCCTCAGGGAGGTGTGGAGCCTCCCAGGAGCTGTGCCTTTAAGAAACCACAACATTCACAAGAGTTGGCTGCACTGAAACATCTCTGGGGATTAGAAACCCCATCCAAGGATATTATAAACAGACATTCAGACATATTTACCTTCTGCTTCCTGTGCAACCTAACTCCTGCCAGTTCTCGTGTCCATGGCAAGGGAGCTCCCTGGCCTCAGCTCCTCCCCCTTTCCATAAAGTTTTTCCTTCTCTTTGGTGAGCTGGTGTTGTTAAGTGGCCCTGGAGCAGCAGGTGGGATCCTGTTTTAGGACTCTTTGTCTCTCTCTGCTGAACAGGATTCTCTAAGGCCAGCGGTGCTTCCTGTTCGGATTTAAAAGCACATTTTAAAAAGCACATTTTAAAAAACACATTTTAAAAAACACATTTAAAAAGTACAAAAAAGGTTGCTTTGAGCAATAATTCTCATAGTTAATGTGTCAGTGTAAAGTGTCCCACCCTGATGTGTGTTGTGATGTCTGATCAAACAAAGGGGGAATGTCAGAGGTCCCTTGAAATACTCCTTGGGGTCCGTGGTGGCCCTGGGAGCTGTGTGGGTGGGATGTGGCTGTGGTGGCAGCTCACGCTGCTCACACGCTGCCTCTTATCCCAGCCTGGCATCGCTGCTGCCGTGGGGCTGTTTGGGGCTGGCTCCTCACCCCTGCTCTCTGTCCTGGCTGCAGGTTGTGGTGTCCTCCTTCAATCACGGGCTCTTCAGCGGGCAGTGGCTGCAGCGAGTGAGTTACATGCGCTGGGAGGGCATTTTCCGCTGCATCCCCATCTTTGGAATGTCTTTTGCCTGTCAGTCGTAAGTACCTGCCCTTCCCAGCCCTGGCAGCTGTTCCTGCAGTGAGTTTGTGTGAGGGTCAGGGAGGATCTGCAAGGGATAGATACCATCTGCTTTGGTGGTTTGTTTTCATCAGAGTATTTTACAGCTCGCTGAAGTTCAGCCTCTCATTCACTCATGACCCTTTTGTTACCTGGACCCTTTTGTTATTCCATTTCACCTGGGAATTCTTGCAATGGAGCAACATGAGACCGCTGGAGCCAAACAGCTCCTTGTGAGCTTCTGGTGCAGCTGCAGGAAGGATGAAATTCTGCTGGTTCTTGAAGGGAATGCTGGAGCACCAGGAAAGGCCGTGTCACCCCACTGTGTGAGCCCCACAGGGCCTCTCCTGAGTGCTGAATGCTGCTCTGCTTCCCCAAATTTCCTGGAGAACACTCAGAAGATCACACAGTTGTTGACTTTGGAGGGTTGTTCCTGCATTTCCATTTCCCTGGGTTTAGTGGCACATGGAAGGAGGTGAGAGCAGACCAAGCTATTTCCACCTTCCTAGTTCCCTGTTTTTGTGAGGGTTTCTGCTGCCAAGTGGAGGAAGGTGAGGGCAGGCCAGGCTGTTCCAGGTTTCCAGCAGCATTCCCTGCTGCACCAGGACAGCTCGTGAGCGCTACGTGCCTGGCCAGAACCGTGACAGCTCCAACCAGAGCAAATCCAGCCCTGGACATGGGAAGGACTGGCCTCCTCTGGAGGGACCATGCTCCTCTGGAAGCCTGGCAGAGCTGGGCTTCCCCCGTGTAGCTCCAGCAAACGGGTCTCGTGCCAGCAGCAAATGAATGTGACAGATAAAATTTGCTCAGACTGCTGTGTTTACACCCACTCCAAGATCCAAATCATCATTTCCCACTTACTGGCTCTCTTGGCAGCTCAGATCCTACCCCGGCACACTCCAGGCTTGCTGTTTAATGTCTCCATTACAACTGGCAAAGGGAATTGTGTTCTCTTGCACTTTTACCTTGTTAACAAATCCCTTTAATTTTTTTTCCTTATGGAAGCCACACAGTACCCAGCACAGTTTTCCTGGGAATTGGAAATGCAGAGAAATGGTTTGGTCTGGACCTGCATGTGACTAAATATGGGCTCCATGGCAGCACTTTTGTGGCAAACCAAATCTAAAGCTGTGTGTTTTTTCCAAACATCGGGAAAATACACTGTCCCCAGCCCAGGCAATATTTGTAGATATATATTTTAATTTCTTTCCATCTCTGTATTCTCTCTGCCCTCTATATATTCTATTTCTCTCTTTATATATAGTTTATCTATATAGTCTCAGCTGGGTAGATCTACTTTTGCTAACCCCTGAATCACCGTTTTAACCATCCCACACACTGCAGAGCTTCCCCGTTTCCCTCTTTTTTCCTTCCCAAGCCTGAATGTTTGGTTGGACCCTTCCCTTGGAGGCTGAAGGCCAGAACATAGCTGGAGGTGGCTGTGGAGAGGGCAGGGAGGAATTCCAAATGGAGAGATTCCCAGGGAAGCCAGTCTCCTCTCTCCCAGGGAGGAATCCCAAATGGAGAGATTCCCAGGGAAGCCAGTCTCCTCTCTCCCAGGGAGGAATCCCAAATGGAG
>VYXD01004275.1:215087-229574 GCA_013397195.1 Hylia prasina | reverse complement strand
AGCGAGTCTCCCCGCCCCCAGGGAGGAATCCCAAATGGAGAGATTCCCAGGGAAGCCAGTCTCCTCTCTCCCAGGGAGGAATCCCAAATGGAGAGATTCCCAGGGAAGCCAGTCTCCTCTCTCCTAGGGAGGAATCCCAAATGGAGAGATTCCCAGGGAAGCGAGTCTCCTCTCTTCCAGGGAGCAATCCCAAATGGAGAGATTCCCAGGGAAGCCGGCCGTGCTCCCTGCCGGTACCTCCAGCCCTGGCGTGTCCCGGAGCTGACGTGCTCGGCCTCCTTTGACATTCAGGGATTAAGGGTTAAGGATCTTGCTGCTTGGCCTCAGCCTGACACACTTCCTGGGAATGGCTTGGTGCCCACTGGAGCTGGGGATACCCCTTCCCATCTCCCTGCACTCTCCCCCCTTCTCCTGAGAGTTCCAGGGTGTAGCCGCTAGAATTAAAGTAACAAGAGGTTAATGAGTTGCTAAAATATGCACCTGATGTCAAAAACGGCATTCCCCACGCTTCCCAAGGCTGTAAATACCCCAAATCCCAAGGAATTGGCACTTTCTGTGAAGCGAGCTGAAGTAGGACAGGCGCTGCGCTGGGGTTTGTTTGTTTAACTTTTCCTTCAGACAGTGGGATGCTCCAACCTTCTTCCCGCTTTTCCTCTGTAAACACTGTGTTGCTTTAATTATCAGCATGGAGAGCTCCAAGAACAATAATCTCTGGCGCTGGGGCTGGCCTGGAGCCACGTGCAGCCCCGGGAACAAACGGTCATTCATTTTGCAACAACCCTCTCTGAACCCGAATGTTTACATCACACGTTTCGCTCCACGTGGTGGGGTGGGGAGAGCAGGAATATTTTTGCAACACTTAGAAGTTATGAGTGTTCTGAAATCTCTTGGCATTAGCAGTATAAATTGTGGAATAGCAGCAGGTGTTTATGCTCCAGAGGGGGAAGGTGTCAGGGATTTGTTGCTGCTGGGGTGAGGCAGAAAATGGGCTGGGATTGGGGGGTTTCTCCCATTTTCTGCAGGTTTCCTTAAATATTTTACCCTTTTTACAGTCAAGTCTTGCCTACTTACGACAGCTTGGATGAGCCGTCTGTCAAAATCATGAGCTCCATATTTGCTTCTTCTCTAAACGTGGTCACCACCTTTTACATCATGGTAGGAACTTTCCCTTCTCTTCCCTTGCCAGAAATCTGGAGGGGCCACAGGGATGAGGATTTATCTACAGCTGGGGCTGGTTTCTGCTTATCTGTATTTATTCTGGCAGATAAGTCGTTGTGCTGAAAGCAGAGTTAGGTGGGAGGTGATGAACCCAAGAGCACAGGGGACATTGGGAGAATCCAAGTTTTCAGAGTAGCACGTTTCCTTGGATGGAGGCAGAGTGGAGGCCTAGCTCTTCCTGGGCCCAGCCTGGAGCAGGAGCTGCTGCCCAGAGTTTGAGAGAGCTTTTTCCAGCCTCTTGTGAAGGAAGTTATGCCTCATAAGGCAGCAGTTAATAAAACTGGGTTAATAATTCCTGAGGAGAGCCTTGGCCCATGAGCCAGGCTGCTGCAGGGAATTGTGACAGGCCCTCTGTTGGAGAGGGGTAATCCATGGGCCAGTCAGCAAGGTGTGTCTCTAGGAAAACCCCTGGATTTGAGAAACTTGGTTTTAGGCAGTTCCTACTCTGGATTAACGACCTGTCCCAGGTTTTGGGTTGCTGGGGCTGCTGGCAGGTTGCCCATGGATGTGACCTCCCGCTGCCACTTGGCTGCTCCAACGGGAGGTCACCATCCTGTCCCCTCCATGAGGAGCAGGGGTGAAATGTTGGGAGTCCAACCCCACTCCCCTCCTCAGGTGGGCTTTTTTGGCTACGTGAGTTACACCGAGGCCATTGCTGGGAACGTCCTGATGAACTTCCCTTCCAACGTGGTGACGGAGATGATCCGAGTGGGATTCATGATGTCGGTGGCAGTGGGGTTCCCCATGATGATCCTGCCGTGCAGACAGGCACTGAACACCCTGCTCTTTGAGCAGCAGGTAAGATCCCAGGGCTACCTCGGTGTGAAACTTGATTTTTGAAGGGTTTTTGTGACCCTTTGGTCTCTGACTGAGCCCCAAACCTGCCTTGGCTCCATGGGACTCTGGTGATAATGGCATGTGGCAGGTACTTGCTATCCAGAGGGACAAGGCCTCAACTCCCATCAAATCTCAGTGCTCAGGGTGTGGTGACGGTGCAGCAGGGGCTTGTGGCCATCTCTAAATCCTGCTCTGCTCAATGCTTAATCCCTGGCACTTGGAGGTTCTTGTCCTCTCTGCAGAGGAATTCCGTGGGCCGAAGGGCTGGAGTTCCCAGTGTAAAGCCCATGTCCTGTGGCTGCTGCTCCCTGCTCTGCGGGGGATTCCAGCTCTGGCACAGGCATGTTACACAGCTCAGAGCCGAGGTGGGTCTTCCCCTCAGAAAGAGAAATGTGCTTTCGGAAGCAGCGGAGCCTCCTCATTTCCTGCTGCTCCAGCTGTTCTCCTTTTGCTGGCCAACTCATTGAGCTCAAGCTCCTGTTCCCAGCCTCGGAGCCCAGCCCAGCCCTTTCTTGCTTCCTTGTGTGCCTGCTCATCCCTGCTCCATTATTCTCACTCAGCACCTTTGTGAGCAGCCCTGGAGCAGCCCTTTCCCCTCCGGGTTGGGATGTCCCCTTCCTCCAGCGCCTCGCGGGCTGCGGTGCCGGCCCGGTGCGGGGGCGGGCAGTGGGATATGGGATACAGCCCTCTCCCACACGTTCCACCTTTCCCAGGGCCAGCTCCTCAGCCAGCCTTTGTGACTGAAGCTGGTCTGTCTGCTGGAGACTGTGAGTCCCTTGTGGCAGTGGCGTGTTCTCCTCTGTGCATTGTGCGCATGGAGCGCGCCGATGGGATTCAGCAAATAACAGTGAGAGATTGTGGGAATGTTCTGAGGCCTTTGTGTATCCGCATAAATAGAAACCTCTTAGGCAGGAAATAAAACTTGAGCAATTTATAGCTCTGAATCCTGCCACTTCTGCCTGTGAGAAGCCCCCGGCTCTTTTCTCACGTTGGGAGGGCCTGAGGATGGGGGCAGACGGTCGGTGAGAGCCAGTGGGTGCAGAGGAGGAAGCGCTGGAAACACTTGGGAACACTTTGGATCTCGCCTGGGCTCAGCTTGTGGCTGGCTGGGCTCTGAAGGTGTCGCTTTGCTTCCTCTCCCATCTGTGCAGCCGCGGAGCTGGGACCCGCCGGGGCTGCAGGGCACACTGGGGCCTTCTCTTCCACACCTCCCACTCGGGAGGTGGGATGGGATAGGATAGGATGGGAAGCCTCTGGAATTCCTCCACAGCTGCCCAGAAGCACCCATCCTTCCCTGTGCTCTCCCTGGCGTGTCTCCCAGTCGGAGGAGCTGCTCCCGTGGCATAGTGCAGCAGGAATGGCCCTGCTCCCAGAACTGTTGGGGAGCACCTCTCCCTGGCACAGCCAGAGCTCTTCCCCTGTGACTTCTCCCTCCTGCTGCAGCCCTGAGCTCCTTCCTCCTGCCCTTGGCCTCGGGCTGCTCTGAGTCCCTGCACAGGGATTGCGGGAGGGGATCACAGTTGGGATGGGCTGGAGCTTCAGGGACCATTGCTGAGGGAATTGCTGGGGGGCTGAGGGAATTGCTGAGGGTCTGGGGACTGCGATAGCAGAGCTAAACTCTCCCACCCTTGCCCTCCCAGCAGAAGGACGGCACCTTCGCTGCCGGGGGCTACATGCCCCCACTCCGCTTCAAAGCCCTGACGTTGGCTGTTGTGTTTGGAACCATGGTTGGAGGCATCATGATCCCAAACGGTGAGTGAGGAGCTGGCAACAAGGGCTGGCTGCTTTCTCTGTTCTCTGTTATTTGTTTTCCTGGCTGGGGTGATCAGACTCACACCCCATCCTGCCCGGGGGTCTGGCAGGCATCCCGTGCTGCTGCTCTGGCACTCCTGGACAAGACCTTTGCTGACTTTTCCTCTTCTTCCCCAGTGGAAACAGTCCTGGGCCTGACAGGTGCGACCATGGGAAGCCTCATTTGTTTCATCTGCCCAGCTCTTATTTACAAGAAGATCCACAAGAATGCGCTTTGTTCACAGGTCAGTGCTGATGCTGCTTGACATCCCCCTAAGCCCTCTGCAGAGCCTGGGAACGTGCTTCATTTGGCTGCAGCACAGAAAAACTGCTCAGCACCTCCTCCAGCCTCCCCCTCCAGTCTGCCCAGTGCGGGTGGGAGCTGTTCTGGGTGGGTGTCCACCACTTAGGGATGCACAGACAGTGGCAGAGGTGCTGGCCCAAGCTGGAACACCAGCTCTTTTTGTCCCTCCAGCAGCAAGTGAAACAGTCGTTTTGTGCATAAAATGCTGCTTCCAGTCCTCCTCCTGGTGGGATTCAGGTTTTGGATCCTCAGAACAGGAAATCCAGGCAGCCTGTAAAACCTTAAAGCCTCGACCTGCCCAGGCTGGGTAAAACAAACAGGGCTCCACGATGTGGTTTGTGCTGCCGACCCTCAGCTTTCTGCTTTCAACCAAAATAATAGTAAAAAGGAACACACACATCGAGGTGTTGCTTCAGGAATTGATTTTCTGAGGGATTGGGGTCGTTTAGAGGCTGTTAGAAGTTTAACTTTTCCTTTTGCTCCAGTTTGAATTGGCCTCCTCAGGGACTGAAACAAAGTGGCTCTTTGCTGGGCTTGATCTCTCTGCTCCTGCAAATACCGTGGGCTGAAATTAACAGGTTTTGAGTTTTTTTCCCAACAATAATTTAATCCACTGCCCTTTTCACAGCATTCCCAGTCAGGACAGTGCTGGGCTGGGAATAAGGTTTTGGGCACAGTGTGGAGTCAGCAGGGGAGAGCAGCACGTTTGTATGGGGCCCACAGAACCGGTGGCTTGTTCTGTGCCTAATGACTTGTGGCTTTGCAAACCTACGTGAATTTTTTAAGCAGGGTGTGTTTTTTTTCTTCCCTGTGCTTTCCCTGACACAAGGAAATAGTCCAACTTTCCAGCTTTCACTCTGAATTCTGACACTTAGCTCCAAACTTCTTTGACTGAAACCCCGAGCAGGAGTCTGAATGCCAGCCTGGGTTTTTCAGGGAAACAAAGAGCACTTTCAAGAATTGCTTTCTATTCCGGCTGAGCCAGAGTGTTTCCCTGCAGTGCCTGGAGGCTGCACTCAGGACAGGCTGAGCTCTCAGCCCGGCTGCTCGGGGTGGGACACTGGGGCCCTCACAATGCCTGACCCCAAACCCGGTCACGAGGCTGAGGGAGATGTTTGTCCTGCAGAAATCCCTACAAAGGAGGAAGGGCTTATCTAAAGCATCAGGCCCCGGGTTACCTCTCGAGGGGCTGGCAGCAAGCTGTCCAGCCTTCCCTGAGTGATCCATTGCCTGTCAGGTTTGCATTCCTGCTTGGAGCGAGGACACACCTGCCCGCCCTGCTCAGCACCTCCCCGCCTCCACAGCCCAACTTGGAGCCCACCCTCTCCTCCTCCCTCCAGGTCTTTGCAAAGGCTCATTTATTCTTTCCCTGGAGCTCTGTCTTTGGTCTCCTCCTTCATTCCTGCTCTCCTTTGATCAGGTGCTCTACTCCATCAAAGTCAGCTCCTGAGGAAGGTGGCGGGTGGGGGGAGAGGAGCCAGCCCTGGGCTCAGCTGTCCTTCCCTTCCTGTCCCTGTCCAAACAGTGTACATGGATGTTCTCCCTCCTTCAGAGCAGCAAACCTCAGCGCCAGCTTTTACACTTCTCTGGGTTATCTTGGCTCTTGTGCTGCTGAGAACTGGCTGCTTTTATCAGGCCACTTCTGGCACCCAGCAGCATCCAGTGTCAGGCAGGTGGTGACATGGAAGGCCAGGTTTTTACAGGAGATGGTGCAAACTGGGGCTAAGAAACGGGGATTTTGCACTAAAAGTCGTGAAGAGGATTTCAGGTGGGGGAGGAAGATGGGCAGATGTTTGCTGGCTAGCAAAGGACTTCTGCTGGGGAGCCGGGAAGGATTGGTGCTGCAGCTCGGCCAGGCAGGGCTGGGAGTGTCCTAGCTGGAAGGGTTAGGTTGGAAAGGCAGGTCCCAAAGCAGTTAAAAAGCCCAGAGTCAGGCACACAGTGCCGTGAGTGAAGCAGGGAGAGTGTTCCCTTTCTTGTGGTTAAGCATCTGTTCCTGTAAAGGTCCGCGTCCCGCTGCTCCCCGGGAGCCCCGGCTTTGGCAGAGCTGCCGCAGGGCGTGTGGGGGTCTGTGAACAGAGTGTGTAGCTGCCAACAGGAAGGTGTTGCCTTCCCAGTGTTGACACAAGCTTGTCCGAGAGGCCCCTCCTAGGGAGGCCGGAGTTGCTGCTGTCCCAGTTGGGGAAGAGGAGCTGCCGGAGGTCAGGAAGTGACCCCTCGGCTCGCTCCTGTGCGGGTGGAAAAGAGATTCCCTCTGCCCTCCCCTGGCAGCACAGGGGCTGGCAGACCTTCCCCACCAGCACATCCAGGGGTGCAGCCCCCCAAACACAGCGTCTCTGAGGCGGGACCCTGCAGTGACCGGGGCTCTGCATTCCTTCGCCATGACTCCGTCCCTCGGAACGCTCGGTGTCCAGGAGGACGGAGATGGCATCACGCCACACAAATGCAGCATGTTTGCTTCCCGTGGCTGCAGGAGAGGGGCTGAGCTAATGGCTCTGTTGTGCACAGTTGGAGTTATCTTCTGGGAGGAAGGAGGGCTGAGGGAGCGCGACCGGCCGAGGACGCGGCCGTGTAAAACTTCCTCTCCTGAATTCCTGTCCGCGCTTGGAGCGTGGCTCCCGGGAGATGAGCCCTGGCCGTGCTGACCTGCCCCAGGGCTTTCCACAGCCTCTCGCCATGTCCATGCCTTCTGCAGAAGGGTCTCTGCTCTTGGTGGGATCGCTGGCTCTGGGGGACATCATTCCCATGGGACCAGACCTTGGCTCAGAAGTGCCTTGCAGTGCTGAGCCTCCCCTGGCTCCAGGATCTCTGGATGCTCTGGGGATTGGTGCCTCCTCTGCCTGGATTGGTTCCTTGAGCGCCCGAGTTCTTGCAGCCCTCACTCCCAATCCTTCGATTGCCTCGGTGGTTCCCCGAGCACAGACTGCCTGCTTTTCCATGTCATAAGTGTCTCCATGGAATTAAGCCAAATCATGGCCCTCTTTATTCTGGTCTTCAGTTGGGGAGGGGGTAGGTGAGGAGGGGGGAGCTGGGTGAGGGCGGCTCAGGGACAGCCCAGCCTGTCTCCGGCTGCCACGTGTGCCCGTACCCGCTGCTCCGGGAGCTCGCAGCTGAACTCCAAATGTGCAACAATCAAAGGGGTTTCAACCCGAGGCATTTGAGCCCCTGGTTCCCCACTAAGATAAGAAACAACAAAAATCCTTTTAAAGCATTTAATGTTTTCAGCCGTTTCCTACAGTTCCCTCCTCTCCCACGTTGCTCCTGGTTCCTGTGGCACCAGAATAGATCCTCTTTGTGGAAACGCTCTTCCTCTCCGCTGTTGTTTCTGGAAGGTGCCAGAACAGCCTCCCAGGCACAAAATGCATTTGTGCCGGGGCTGTGGATGGTGGGAGGGGAGGAAGTGGAGCAGCTCGAGCCCAGGGCAGCAGTGCAGGACCTGCTGACTCGGCGTTTGCCCGGGGGGGGGATGGATGGCAGGATATCTGCTCTTTGTGCACCCCGGGCAAGGCAGGCAGCACATTCTGCTCCTGTTTCCTCTGCAGCAGCTCTAAGATCTGGCCTCTGCTCCCTGGCCACACTGCCCCTGATCCAGAGCTGCTCCACGTCCCGCCAGCCTTTTCCTTCCGAAGGCGTCGGGCTGTCTGCGGGGCGTGCTGGGAACGGGCCCTGCGGGCTCTCCTGGGCCCGGCTCTGACCACGCTGCTCCGTCTTTCTGGGTGACCTCCCTCAGCACGAAAGCATCTGCCCCTCCTCCCCCTCTGGAAGTGCCAATGTTTTAATTCTTCCTTCCAGTTTCACCTCTCCCCTTGATTTGCAGTTTTCTGGCAGCTTCCATTGGTAGAAGTGCTCCCTGTGGCCGTTCCTGGTTTTCCCTACACTGAGAAGCATCTTTTTGTTGTGCTTTTTGTGGACTGGGATGTAGATCTGCACAGTGGGGATTGAGAGTCATGGAATCATGGAATGGTTTGGGCTGGGAGGGACCTTAAAGCTCATCCAGTTCCACCTCCTGCCATGGGCAGGGACATCTTCCACTAGACCAGGTTGTCCAAGTGCCATCCAACACTTCCTATGACTCATGTGGAATTAGAATCCTTTTAGACCAATTTGTCATCACATAACAAGCTGTAAAAATTCTTTTGCTGCTCATCACTTTCTCCTTTTTGAGGTAGAGAAATTCCAAGAGCCCTTCCCTCCACAGGATCCAGATTCCATCCTTCTATTTTTATCCTGTTTGATCCTAGCTTTCTGGGAATCAGGGAGTCATTTTTCAGCAGCTTCTTGAGCCCTGTGACCAGGACCTGCGTGTGGACGTGTTACCCTTGCTTTCAAACCCAAGGGGTTTTAAGCAGCTCCCTGGAATGGTTGGGGGCTGTAACCAGGCCAGGCTCCTCTGTGCCCAGCCAGACCCGATTCCATAGAGTTCTCAGCTGGGAATACCAGGGAATGAGTCTTTGCAGCAGGACTTGTGTCTGCCACATGCATTTTCCTATCCCTTGTGTCCTGTCCGCTCACTCCACTCACCTTTGAGCCCTTCCAAAGCCTTTCCAACAGCCTCAGAAATTCCCATTCCCATGCCTCTGCATCCAAATATGAACCTCAGCCAGGAGCAACTGGTTTTCCTGTCTCTCTCTGACATTTCTCTTCTCTCCCTAACATGTGTGGGCTTGGAATTCTGTGGAGGCACCATGGAAATGCCGTGGGGAGCAGTCCCCTTGGATTTCCTGTGCTCACTGTCCCTCTGGCACTCTGTGCAGATTATCTTGTGGATCGGGCTGGGAATGCTGGTGATCAGCACCTACACCACCCTGTCTGCCACCGAGGACACCCCTGTGAGGACAGAAGCAGTGGGCTTGGAGCACCTGGACAGAGAGGAGAACAAAATTGACCAGGATTTGGTCAAACTTCCAGGTATGTGCTTGCTGGAGTTTAATTTCCCAGCCTTGTCCCCAGCCTCACCTCTTAAAAAGAAGCAGAAGGGGGTTTTTTTTTGAAGTGTGGTGGAAGCAGGGTGATTTCCAGGCAGCTCTGTGCATCTTCCCAGCTTCCTGGGGCCTTTTCCCAAGAAAAACTGCACTTTTGTCTGTGCACTGTGACCTCCAATGGTACTTTGTGGGAGTTGTTCTTTTGGGAAGGGAAAGGTGGGGTGCAGGCCTGCGATCCCCTGGAGGGACAGAGCAGGGATCCCTATTTGGGATGAGCACAGTGCCCACCTGACCCAGTGGGACTGTTCTTCCCCTCTGCCGGCCCAAGGACCAGCCATCCATCACCCTCAAAGGTAGGAAAATTTATGGGAACTGCCTCTTTTTTTGGTGCCGAGGGTATAAATTTGGCCTCGGCTTTCGCTCTGACAAAGCCTGTGATTATGCCTCAGCTTTGTTTACTTGTTCTTGTTATTTATTATTTGTTTGCTGGAGCTGCTGATGGAATTACGGCCGCTCCTCCCTTTCCCAGCTGCTCCGGAGCAAGGCCGTGGCGCGCAGGTGCCGCCTGACCCCGCGCTGCCCCTCGGCCCCGCCGCGTCCTGTTCCTTCGGTTCAGTTTTGTTTCCTCCTGCTCCTGCGGGGGTTTTTTTTTGTTCTTTGGAGGCCTTGAAAAATCCTCGCAGAGATTGAGAGCGGAAGGGAGAAAGGGGCTGGCTCTTCTGGAGATTATCCTCCCTCCTGGTTCTTGGCTGGGTTCCTGCCCGGCAGCTTGGAGCGTCTCCCACACCGGTGCTGCTGCCGATAACATTCACTCTGGGGTTGCTCCGTGGTGGAGTTTACTTGTGGTTTACTCGTGGTTTACTCAAGGCTGTGTGTGCCTTCCTGGGCACGTGGATGCCGGTGAACTCCCAGCAAAAGACGCTCCCAATCCCTTAATGGAGCCCTCAGCAGGGCCTGGAGGAGGGATGCGATTGAATTCTATCGTCTTGGTTAATTTTGGAGCAGTAATGGCCAAAGAACAGCTGCTCCTTTCAGGAGGAATCGCTAATGACACGTGTTCTGACTGGGAAAATAAAAAATCCCATAAAACGCGGTGTCCACTGGAGTTTGCTGAATCTTCTCCCTTTCTCGGCGTGAGCCGGAGCGGTGGAGCGGGATGCCAGGCTCTGATCATCCGAGCGATCCCAGAGCCCGCCGGCAGCAGCTCGGAATGCTGCTGGATTAAATAATCCCACCCGGGAGGAAGGCGGGTTTAGTGCTCCCGGGTCATAAACTTCCCAGGGAGGAGCCGTGCGGCTCCGAGGGAAAGCTCAGCTGTTCCCTGAGGTCCTTTTGCCGGTGGGGGCTCCGTCCCCGGGGAGGAGAAAGAGGGGGGAGATGGATCCGAGCAGAGAAGGGGGACAAGGACCTGCAGGACGGACGTGGGGCTGCCCCGGGAGAGCCGCCGCTGCTATTCCTTGGATCTGTGCCTCCCTGTGCCTCTGCAGGATGTCGGCTTGACTAGCAATGAGAGGCGTTAAATGGTGCCCTTCATCCCCCGCCGCGGCTCCCCCTCGTCCTCACCCGCCTTGTTTTGCAGAGCGGGAGCTGCCGCCTGGAACGCACCGCAGCAGCTGCATCCTGTCGTTCCAGGGGCGCAGGATGCAGGCTGGGCCGCCCCCGGCACCTGGGTGCCCTCCGGATGGGCCGAATTCCGCCCTCGGGGCTGCAGCAGGATCCCACGGCTTCTCCCCCTGGGCACTGCTGCTGGGCGCTCGGCCCCTTCCCTTGTGCGCCTTCCCTGGCTGCAGGGTGCTTCTCCAGGCTCCTCTCCTGGCTGGAGGGTGGTGCTCCCAGCCCTTTTCCTGGGTGAGGGTTCTTCCAGACCCCTTCTTCCAGGCACGAGGTGCATCTGTGCCTCTGGGTCAGAGGGTGTTCAGCCCCTTCCCTGGGCACAGGTTTGCTCCGTGCCCTTTCCCGTGCTGCCTCATCCAGGGCAAACCGCAGGGCCTTCCCCCAGCGCTGCCTTCCCCGTCTGCCTCCCGCCTGTCAGTGTGTGAGAGGAGTTTTATTGGCCTCTTTGATGTTGTGGAGACCAGAACTGGAGAGACTTTCATTAAAGCCCTGCCCCGTGGGCCCGGGGATTATGAATATTAGAACATTGGCCTTTTATGTGAACACGTATTGACCAGCGGCCTCGGAATCGTGTTTTTCCTAACGACACCCAAGTGCCCATTACAGCCCCAGCCTGTGGTGCTGGAGGTTTTACTGTCAGCAGCTCTTCGGGAAAGGGATAAAACCCCTTCCAGCCCCGTCCTGCCGCTCCGCGCCGCGGCTGCGCCTCTGTTAAAAGGTTGCTAAGCTGCCTCTGAAAGCTCAGGAAGGCNAAAAAAAGGCAAAAAAAAAAAGCTAATTAGGCAATTTCTCTCCGTATTTAAAGCACCCTCGAGGGTCTCGGGGGGGATTAAGATTTTGTAATATTTTTCAGCTCCTTACTTGATCGTTGCTGCTTCATCTTCTCCCTGGTGTTGTGCAATGTTGGGTAACAAAGCCCTGATTCAGGCTCCTTGTGCAAGAGCCCTTTTCCCGTGTGCTGGGCACCGTGCTCCAGCCGTCCCACTGTCCTGTGGGATGGGGTGGGCTGTGTTATGTGGATTGGGGCAAAATTTGGGGTTGCGTTTGACATGCGGCATCCCTGCATCCTCTATCCCTGCATCCGTGTGCTTTGACCCCCCAAAAGCAACCTGCCCGAGCCAGGCTGGGTCCCTGCCGGCATTCCCAGCCGGAGCAGCCCCGGAGATGTGTGGAACGTGGCTCCTGCATCCTGCTTAGCTGCAGGAACAGCTTGGCTCCGCGGCGGCTCTCCCTGGTGCTTTGTGCGAGTGAGCTTTTAATAGTGCCTGTGACACAGAAAAGGAACCAGCAGCCTCTGGTAATTTGGGTTGGTTTTTACTGCTGGTGCGTCAGGAGACAACTGTGAACTAATTTCAGGGATGCCATTCCATAACCTTGTGAAATCTGGACCCGTTTCTGGGGGAGGGAGGGCTCCTGGAGGCACAGCTGGGCTGGGGGCTCCCCGGGGAGGGCCTGGCCCTGCCCTGCTCCGGGTGCAGGGCTGCTCGGCACGTCCGAGTGCAGCCCCCGACCCTCTGCCCCGCTTGTTCGGCTCCGTTTTCCTTGGCATGAGCTCCTGGATCTTGCTCCATATCATGCGATGAAGGAATTTCAGCAGATCTGGAGTTGCACTGGCACAAGCAGGTCCTGAACCCCGTGTCCCTGGTCAGCCCTGGGGTTACGCCCTCGAGTGGGAGGTGTGTCCCCGAGCTCCTTGCGCTGTCCCTAAGGCTCCCCCCGGATCGGGGGCGAGCACAGCGGGGCCCATCCCGCTGCCTCTGCCCAGGGCTGGGGCTGTGGAGGCACATTTCAGCTCCGAGAGGCTGCAAAAGCCTGTGAGGAGGGATTTAGTGCCTGCCTGGGACCATTGCAACGATCCGAACCAGGAGCAGGGGGGGAGAAGGGAAGCTTTTAGGTTGCTAATCATGAAATTTTATGGCAGCCTGGAGAGGCTGTTGGCAAACCACAACACACCCAGGCACGCACACACACAAATCAGCTGCAGGACGCCCCAGCTTCCCCTCGTGTGAGCGGAGCTGCCAGAGAGCCGGGGGGTCAGAGCGAACCCTCTCGGTGCTGCCTCACGCCCCGGCCTCTCCTTGGGAGCCAAAAAGAGCTTTTGCAGCCTCTCAGGCCTTGCCTGTGAAGACCAAGGCCACTCATAAAACATGACGAGGCGGAGCGTTACTGGAAGACGCTCCGAAGGGTCCTGGAGGGCAAGAAGACAGGCAGAGCCCCAGCAAAACTCTTCCCTGCAAAGCACCTGGAGCCCCCGATGGATTTCCAGGCAGCCTGAGAGGTTGTTAATTCACGCCCTGATGATGAACTTAATTTTGTCTCCCGCTGAGCAAATGATGGCTTAGAGGCAGCTTGGCCTTATTGCGGCGTGGAGACTTTTGGGTTTGTGTTTTGTTTGTGTTTTGGGCTTTTCCTGCATTGTTTGCAGAGCGGGGAACGTGCCTCTGCCTGATTTATGATGGAAGCTGCCAGGGACACTCCCGGAGCAGAGTGGGGCCTCCCCCGGCCCCTCGGGCTGCCCTGGGCCCGCGGGGGGTTCACCTGCTGCTCTGGGCAGGGGAACTGCTGGGTTTAACTCCTCCGGTTCCTGCTGGCAAGGAAAGCTTCCCCCCGTCTTCCTTCTTATTTCCTCCTCTCTTCCTTTTTATTTCCCCTTGAACGTCATCTTGCTGCCTCGGCTCGCCATTCCCATCCGCTGTGGGAACGGCCCTGCCTGTGTTGGGGTTCTCTGGATCCTCCGTTCCTCTCCGACCAGAGCCATCTCCCGCCTCCATGAAGCAATTAACGAGAAACTTTCCTCCAATAGAGTAAATAATTTCTTGTGTTGAGGCCAGGATTGAGCTGGGAACATCCGCAGCCGTGCCGAGCGCTCCCCTCCCCGGCCTCGGCCTCTCGCTTCCCAGGGCCCCTGGCCAGGGCTGGGCACTGGTTCCTGCAGCCCAGTTTTTCCTGAAGAGGAGGAGTGTCCTGCCCTGACTTGCTGAACCCTGGGAAGTCCCTCAATGGAGAGGGGGACCCTTGGGTACTAGACTCGAATTTCTCAGAAAATCCGAGTCCTTTTCCCCTCCCACCATCGTTCCCGAAGCGAAGGAACGTGGAACGCCGGCCAGCCCCACACATGTCCCTCCTCTGGGTGTGGAGCTCCGGGTTTCTGGAGAGGCTCAAGGTCCTGCTGGCACAGATCCCTCTGGGCCAGGAGTTTGTACTTAATTTTTTGTGAATTTTTGTTGTTCCCCCCCCTCCCCAGCTCAGGCAAGGCCCACGCAGCTGAAGTTGTGGCAATCCCTTCTTTCCCATGAGTTCATCTCGTAATAAATCGCACCAGCCCCGCGGAGGGGGAGGAGAAAATGGAAAGATGTTTATAGAATTAATTCCCCAAAGGAAATCACACGGGGGAGGGCGAAGGGGGGAAGAGTTGGGAATTTTTTTTTGTTACAGAAGATAGTTTTTTTTTTTAAAGAGTTTGTTGGATGGAAAAAAATCTGCAGAACAACTTCACTGCTGGGAAACAATTCGATTTCCTTCTCTGCTGCTCTCCAGAGGAAGAGTTCACTCCCTGTGTGGGTTTTCTGCCATGCTGGGGGTGGAAGGGACCCTTCCCATCCCATGGAATGTGCAAAAGATTCCATGTGGAATATGGAATATGGTCATACCGGTGCTGATCACAGCGACTGGTTTGACCGGCATGTGTCTTCCAAAAACATTCCATCTCTTTGAGGGCAAGGTGGAGGGAAACTCCTCCGTCTCCCTCAGGAGTTTCCCTTAATTATTGCCTGTTTAATCCCCCTCCTCAAAACTTCTGCG
>VYXD01004275.1:185885-201402 GCA_013397195.1 Hylia prasina | reverse complement strand
TGGAGGCTTGGGAATGGGTGTCCTGGGAGGTCCTGGGGCATCTGGGAACTGGGAGCTTGGCTTGGACCTGTGGCTGGGGTCCTGGGCCTTGGGAGTGGGGGAGTTTGGGGGTCTGGGTTTGGGAGCTTAGAGGAATAGATGTGGGACCTGGGTGATCTTGAGGGACTCAGGGATTTGGGAGCTTCAGGCCAGGGCTTGCCTCTGGGTCGTAAGGGGGGTCGGGGCCATGGGGGCTTTAAAGCTCGGCAGTCTGAGCTTCAGGGATTTGAGGGGCTGGGGGCTCAGGGTGCTGTGCTGGTGCTCCTGAGCCCGTTTTCCTGCCGTGAGCCCAGCAGTTTCCATGGGAGCCGTTTGTTTCCCTAGGCTGGGGAGCCTGAGGCATTGCCAAAGGCTGTGGTGGAGCCCTGAGAGGGGAAGCCAGGGCTGCCAGGGGAGAGTGTTTAGGGACAGTGTGGGTAATGAATGTAAAGAAACAAAGTTATCTGGTCTTTTCCTGGATCAGCACTGGGGCTGGGAGAGAGCAGAGGGGAAAAAGTGGGAATGTACTGCCCCGAGCTGAGAGGGGGCCCAGCTCTTCCTGTGCCCTCTGAGGGGGCAGGGACACTTCTGAACGAACTCTTGGCAGGGGTTGGGAGCTTGGCAGGGGGGATCCCTTGGGAGCTGCTGAAGTGGTTAGTTCTTCAGCATCCCAGCCCGATGTGGGGTAAGCTGAACCTCCAGCCTGCGCAGATGGGGCCATTCTGCATTCTGAGCCTGTGCGATCCTCTGGCAGCCATGGGCTGTGTGGAGTGAAGGAGCCTGGGATGGGGAGCAGGGCTTTTCCCTCCCCATTGTCCTCTGCTGGAATCCTGGCCTATAAATATGACAACAGCTCATGGACAGCCATGGAGTTGGGTGGCAGCAGTGGGGAGTTCACCTGGAGCCTCTCCAGGGCTGTGCTTGGGTTTGTTTGCTGCGTGGCAGTTTGGAGGAACGTGTTTTGTCCTGTTGGTTCCAGTTCCAGCTTTGTGTGCTGGTGTTTGCTGGAGCACCTGGTTCTGAGGCTGGATGCTCCATGCCTTCCCCTCTCTCTGCGCTCTGCTTCCAGGGCTCCCTCCTCCTGCTCCAGCATGAAGAGCACCCGGAGCTGCTGCTCCGTCCAGAGCTCCGACGTCGCAGACCTGATCCTGACGGGGCTCCCGGTGCCGGTGTCGCGGCGCCCCGGCAGCGCCTCTCCTGCCAAGCTCATGGCACGCTCCGTGTCCGTGGCTGCCGATGGCAAAGCCAAGAGGAATGCCCCGGTGAGCCCCTGTCCTTCCCCCTCCTGTGCCGGGGAGCATGTGCCTGGGATATGGGATGGTTCCAGGCGTGCCCATGTCCCTCTTGCTGTGGTTCTGCCAGCACTAGTCTGGCTTTGTTGTGGCACCGCCCTCGGGCTCTGCTCAATGCAGAAGTAGGGAGCATCAGGATTCCGTCTTTTCCCTTCCTTGCCCTTCACCTCCCTGCGCCAGTTTCCATCTGGAAACTCCCGATTTCTTGGTGTTTCCTGCTGGGATGTCAGGCCCAGCCTGCTCCTCGTGGAGCAGCACCTGTTCCTGCCGCACTGGGGGCTCCTGAGTAGGGGTTCCACAAAGGGCACGAGCCCCAGGTGCTTGCTGGGCTCCATCAGGATCCAGAAGCAGACAGTCTGAGCTCCGTGCTGAGTAATCCCTTGGCAGCATTCCCCCGTTCCCAGGAGCTTGTGCTCAGGAACGTGTTGCTGCTGGCTCAGCAGTGCCCAGAGCGAGGCGTCATTGCCTGCTGCCTCAGGGAGAGTTTGGCAGCCCTGGGGTAGTGGGAGCTCCGTGTCCCGCTGGGTGAGAGGCTGGGGGAGCTGCCTGTGCTCCTCCTGAACGTGGCTGCTGGATTTATCCCTGCTCTCCGCAGGAAGATGCGGGATCCCGGGCCATGAACAACCTGCGCAGGTCCAACAGCACCACCCAGGTGAACCAGCAGGTGAACAGCTCACACAGGTACAGCTCCTGCCACGGACAGGTGTCCGTCTGTCCGGTGGGTGGCACTGGGGGACGCCCCACCCCTGTGTCCAACCTCCCTGGTCCTCTGGGGGAACGGGAGTCTTTCCAAAATACCCTGAGCTCTGTCACGCGCATCAGGAGTTAAAACCAAGGTCTGGCACCTTGGTGATTTTTTTGAAGAGGACATCCCTTGTTTAGGGTTTCATGGGATCACAGAACAGCCTGACCTTAAATCCCATGCAGGATCACCTTCCATCAGACCAGGCTGTTCCAAGCTCCATCCAGTCTGGCCTGGGACACTTCTCTGTCAGAGTAGTGCCCAGCTTCTGTGGGCAGCCTGTGCCAAGGCCTCACTACCATCACAGGGAAGAATTTCTATTTGAGGAAACAGAATGTATTTCTGTGACTGTGACAAAAAACATTCCATTTGATTCCAACAGCCCTCGTGGACCCTCCAGGCCATAACTGGGCTGTGTGAGGAGACAAAAGTTCTCTGTTCCCAGTGCCCTCTGAGTTGGGATTTTCCATTTTCCTATTGATCTGTGCCCATCCCTATCACCACACACCACCCTGGAGCCCAAAGCTCTGTGTAAAAACAAGTCATTTGTGGATTTTATGGCCATGTAACGATTCTCCAACCCCTTTCTCCTCTGTGTCACACTGGAGTATCCAAGTGCCCTGCATAGCCAGAGTGTGTGCTGTGGCTGTGAGTTATCCCAGAACCCCTGTTCTCTCCTCTCTGCCTTCCCTGGATAAAGCTCAGAGCAGACAGGAGACTTCCTGGCCTTCTTTGAGGGCGATCCAGGAGGAAGGAAGAAACTGACAACTCTGAGCAAAACCTCCCCAGAAAAGAAAACCACATGGAATATCCTGGTGAGGAAGGCAGGCTCTGGGAGTGGGCAGGCCAGGTCAGCTCTGTGCTCCTGGTGGGGTTTGAGGAGATGGGTTTGGTGCCCTTATCCCTGCTGGCTCCATGGCAGGATGACCAGCCCCGGGTGTTCCCAGGCCCCTCTGGCTCCCATGGCCTTGAACCGCCCTTGGGCATGAGGAGGAAGGAAGCCACGGTGCTCCTGGCTGCCAACTTCACAGCCAACAACAGGTAGGACAGAGGGTTCTGAGGGGGGGAGTGGGCAAACTGCATGGAGAAAACACCCAGGGAGCGGAAGCTGATGGTTCTGACACTCCTGCTCTCTCCACACAAGGAGCAACAAGGGCGCAATGGGCAACTGTGTCACCACCATGGTGCACAACAACTACTCCACTGCTGAGAAGGGCCCTGCTCCCAAGAGCTCCAACCAGGCTCCCAGTTCCCTCAAGTGAGTGTGAGGGGTGTCCTGGCTCTGCAGCTGGGCTGTCCCTGGGGTCCTGTGTGGCACAGGGCAGGGCTGAGTGGCTTCATCTTCTGTCCCAGCAATGTCGTCAAAGCGACCTCGAACGAGGACGGGGAATGCAGCAGCAGCTTTGTGAAGTCTCAGAAGAATTTCTCCAGCAACAACATCATGACCCATAACAACAACAGCAGCAGCAGCAGCGGCAGCAGCAGCGTTCCCCGGAGGAGGGAGGTGACCGAGGAGGAGGCCGAGAGGTGAGGGAAGGGGCAGGAGGAGGGTGCCAGGAGGTGTCAGGAGCTCCAGGGGAGCTTGTCCTTGTCCTGTGGGGTTTCACACCGGGGAAAGGCCACTCATAGTGCACCTGCAGGTCCCGGTGCTGTGGGGAAGCCGCCTGTGCTCTGCTGTGCCCGGGGCTGTGCTGACCCTCCATCCCTGTCCCCACAGGTTCATCCAGCAGGTGAACCTGGCTGCTGTCACCATCCAGCGCTGGTACCGGCGGCACTCGCAGCGGCACAGGACGGCGGCTGCGGCTCTGGGGCGCCTGATGGCTGCCAAGAGGGAGGTTGGTCCTGTCCCCTGCTCTGTAGCCCAGACCACCCGACACCCATGTCCCGCTGGCCATGCAGTGGGGGTCCCTTTAGTCCCCAGACCTGGGCTGTGAGGTTTGAGGGGGCTCTGGCTTTGCATCCAACCAGCCCCACCATGGTCCAGAGAGCTGGGGAGGGTCCCGTTCCCTCAGAGGGTCCCGTTCCCTCAGAGATGTGCTAGTTGTGTCCAGGGATTAGCCTGGGCTGGGTTCCAGCAGGAGCTGAGGCCCAAAGGCTCAGCACCACACAGCTCCGGTTCCCCCAGCCCCCTGTCTGGGAGCAGTCAGGCACTGGCAGCAGCAGCACAAGTCTCCCTGAATTGCCGTTGTCTGGGCCACACTGGTGGCCAGAGAAGGGATGCCCCGTCTCAGCTCATCCTAATGAATCCCTAATGAGGTGGCTTGTTAGACTGACGAGGTTTCGCAGCTATTTGTGTTTCTTTGTGTTCAATTATTTATCCCAGTAATGAAAAGCTCTGTTGCTTTTGCGTGTCAGTCTATTTTTAAGCCTTGTCTCCTCAGTGGTTGCAGACCCAGATGATGATATAATAGTAGTAATAATAATAATAACAATAATAATTGCATCTAAAGAAAATGAGCTGCTCCAAAGGGGGGCTGTGCCTAGGGCTCCTCACCTGCACAGAGGGGAGGATGGGAAGCCTGGATATGGGGTGAACCAGGTGTAGGTGCCCCTCACACTTCTCAGTGGTGGGTGCTGAACTTTCAGTAACATTTTTGACCCTCCTGTCTGGAAGGAAAGGCAGCAGCGGATGGAGGAGGGGAATATCCTGGATTTGCAGGAGAGGAAAGATGAGGAACGCCGGAAGATCCGAGAGGAGAAAGCGCGCCTGGCCCGGCTTGCTGCCATCCAGGTAGGGCCAGGCCTGTGTGCCACCCTTTGCTGGCATCATCCAGCCAGGCAGTGAGAGGCCCCTCTGCATCTCCAGAGCCTTGGCATGGGGCAGGATTAGAGCCAGCCTTGGAAATGGAGTGCTCCCTCCGGAGATGGAGGTGCCACGGAGCCATTTCCTGCTGTGCTTCTGCCAAGCCTTGGCAGCTCATTCTGAGCTTGTGAAGGCAGTGCTGGTTTCTGTGTGGTTATCAGGAAAATGGTGACCACGTTGACACAAGGAGACTCCAAGCTCCATGGAATGGCTGAGGGTGTGAGTGCCCTGGGAATGGGACCCTCCTCAGGAGCAGGGTCTCTCCAGAGAGGGCCGAGTACCAGTCCATGTCCCTTGGCAGGAAGCAACTGTGACATCACTGTCACCCTGCTCTTGCAGCTGGTGGTGCAGATGGGGTTGGCACAGGCTTCAGGAACTGGCAGTAAAGCTGGGGATGTTTTAAACCCCAAATTTTCTTTGCCCTAATTGGAATCGTGTTCCATCAGGGAGGGGGACTGGGGAGACACATCAGTGAGCAGCTGGAGGATGCAAAAATGCTGCCACAGCCTTGCAAACACAGGCTTGTGCCTTCCCAAAACTTCAGGACATCCATGGCTGCTCTGTCCCTGCAGGAGCTGCAGGAGAAAAGGGCACAAAAGGCCTCGGAGACAAAGCACTCGGCAGAAGAGCTGGTGCTGATGAAGGAGAGCAGGAGGGTGCCCAAGAAGAAGCCTGGTGCCAAACCTGCCTCAGCCAGGAATGTCAGCCCAGCTGGCAGCCTCACCAAAGCCAACAACACCGGTGAGTCCCTCTGGCATGTCCTCAGAGCTTTGGGAGTGAGGGGAAGGAGGGGTCAAGGAGCTGTTTGCTCTGAGGAGCTGCTTCCCAGGGGCTGGCTGGGGCGAGTGCCTGACAACAGTCTGGTTCCTGCAGAGGCCAGTTCCCCCTCGGCAGCAGTGGAGCTGGAAAGAGGTGGCCTGGGAGCTCTTGGCTCCGTGCCCTCGCTGGACCCCGGGGCAGAGGACAAGCTGCAGGTGGGTCTGGCTGTGCCTCCTGGGGGCCCTGGCAGCAGCTGCTCTGCTAGGGCAACAGCAGAGCCTCTGCTGGCTCCTGAGGAGACCCAGAAAACTCTCTCTCATCTTCTCCCTTAGGATGTGAGCTCCAGAGGGACGGGTAACGAGGACCTGGAGACAGCAGTGACCGCTGGCAGCAGGGCTCCATCCAAGGTCACACTCAGTGAGCTGCTGGACACGCTCCGGCTGCTGGAGGAGGAGCCGGAGCTGCTGCCCCCGCCCAAGCTCCTCAAGAAGGACAGATGTGCCTGGATGGACAGGGTGAGCTGGGGATGACACTGCTGTGGCATCCTTGGACAGTGACGGCTGCCTGGGGAGAAACAGCCGGGCACTGCCAGGGAAGGTGGTGGAGGAGCTTGGAGTGGGTGATGGAGGAGTTTGGAGGTGGTAGAGGAATTGTTTGGTGCATTGAGGGCTTGGACATTTGCAAGGAACAGCAACCCTGGTGGTGAGACAGAGTTTAGCCCAGAGGATCAGGCTGGTTACTGGGGGGCAGTGGGAGGACTGGGCTCCAGTGGTGGAGAAAAGCCAGCACGTCTTCTCCCAAGCCTTCCCCTGGGTGCTCATTCACCATGGTGAATTCCCAGCAGGAGCCCAGCTCCAACTCTCTGACTGCTGATAACTTGGAGAAGTTTGGGAAGCTGAACCACCCGCCAGGGGTCCCCGAGGACGGGGCTCTGCTCTCAGAGGCCAAGCTCCAAAGCATCATCAGTTTCCTGGATGAGATGGAGAAGTCGGAGCAGGAGAGGCCCAGGTCTGCTGCCTCAGCCACGCAGCGGGAGGTGAGTCCATCTGTGGTGTGGGAATCCATTCCTGCTGGGAATCATCCTCCCTCTCCCTGTCCTCATTCCGGGTGGTTCCACCACCTTTTCGTCATGTTTTTTCTGCTGTGGCAGGGCTTCCTTTTGGAAGAGGAGCTGGCTCACGTGGAGCAGGTGTCAGCTGTTGCCACGGAGGTGACAAGCTCCATGATGAGGCTGAAGCTGGAAGTGGAGGAGAAAAAGAGAGCCATCAGCCTGCTGCAGACTGCTCTGGTGTGTCAGCCTCACATGTGGTTCTTGGGGCTATGAAGCACGTGATCAGGACTGTCCCTTGATTTTACAGAATCCTCAAATTGTTTGGGTTGGAGGGGACCTTTAAGATCATCTAGCTGAGACCTGGGCTGCACTCCCTTCTCCTGTGTCCTGGGGGCCTGGGTGTTCCTGCTGACAGGGGTGGGAGATGTGAGCACCAGGGCTTTGCTTTAGCTCTGTCCCTCGTTTTCCTGGCCTGATTTCCATGCCGTGGCTGTTTGACTCCCCACAGACTCAGCAGCGGGAACTGACCGACCAACACATCAAACAGACAGAGAAGGAGCTCAGCCACCAGCTCAGGCTGCAGAGGGAGCAGTATGAGGCAGCTATCCAGAGGCACCTGGCCTTCATTGACCAGGTAATCCCTCATCCCAACTCCTGCAGGCAGAGGCTGAGGTGGCTGCACCTGCCTGATGCCAGCTCCTCGCCCTGCCCAGCTCCTTGATGACAAGAAGGTGCTGAGTGAGAAGTGTGAGGCCGTGGTGGCAGAGCTGAAACAAGTGGACCACAAGTATGGGCAGAAGATCACCCAGATGCAGGAGCAGCACGAGCTGGTGAGGGGACAGGGAAGGTGGGGGGACACGTGCATGCTGATTTTGTTCAAATGGGAGCAGTACAATCTCTGTCACCTCAGTGGGATCTGGACACTCCAAGAAGCTCGTCCCTGTCACCACAGAGCTTTTTCCTGGCTCTCCAAAAGGCTCCTGTCCTCTGCTGCCCAGGGCCAGGAGCATGGCACTGACCAAGGGGCAGTGTAAGCTCCCAGGCTCTGCTTGGAGAGAGCCTTCCCACACACCTGGCACAGGGTGCCCAGAGAAGCCATGGCTGCCCCTGGATCCCTGGAAGTGTCCAAGGCCAGGTTGGACAGGGCTTGGAGCAACCTGGGATAGTGGAAGGCGTCCCTGCCCATGGCAGGTGTTGGAACTGGATGAGCTTTAAGGTCCCTTCCAACCCAAACCTTTCTGTATTTCCATGATCCTGCTGAAGGCAGAGCTCTCCCAGGCTGGGAGTGACCAGGGTGCAGAGCTGGCACAAACCCATTGCCATGGATGAATTCTGCTTCTGTGGATGGAGACAGCTCAGCTCTCCCTGTGCCAGGCCTGGCAGGAGGGCAGCACCACTGGGCTCATCCCAGCTCTGCCATCCCAGTCCCTGCTTGTCCTTGACCTTGGAGCTGAGCTCGTGCCTGACCAGACCGTGGGGGTCCCTTGGTCTCCGGAGCAGGCTCCAACCACACGGGCTCCTGGCCAGTCCCTTGGCTTGTGCCTGTCCTTGTCCCTTGTGCTGTCTCCTCTCATCCCCATGGGCTCCTGCCAGTGGCTCCTACAGACACAGCTGTGTGGATTTGCCTCTCCCCCACCATTCCCCTTCTCTCTCCATCCCCTCCTTTCTTTCTCCCCAGGTCTGGCGCACTTTGGGCCCCTTTTGTGAGGTAAATGTGGTCTTTGCTCTCTTTTGTGCCTCACCCTCTGCTCTCCTGCCCTGCCCTTCTCTGGCCCTGCTCCAGCCCCTGCCAGAGGGTTTTCGATGGCAGGGAGAGGGAAGGCTGGAGAGGAAAGCACCATCACACAGGGACAGATGGGCTGCCCTGCATGCAGGGACCCTCGGCAGCCCCCAGTTCCCCTTCCCCCTCTGTTGGTGCTCTCATGTCTTGGCAGTGAGCACTTTGCCAAGGGATAGAGGAGAAGGCACTGGGAGAGTGTGTGGCCACTTCTCTGGGCTGGAAGAACACACCTGGCCAGGGCTGTGCGTGTATCCATGGGCAGCTCCACAGCTTCCTTCCCAACAGCCCGGCTCCCAAGGCTTTTCTCTCCCAGCTTCTCTGAGGTTCTCCCATTTGCTTCCAAACAGGAGATTAAGAAACTGAAGGAACTCATGAGCGCAACTGAGAAAATCCGACGGGAGAAGTGGATTGAGGAGAAAACCAAAAAGATCAAAGAAATCACAGTGAAAGGTAGGGGCAGCTTCCCTCAGCAGCAGATGGAGCTGGGAAGAGCAGATTGGGAAGAGCTCCTTGGTGTGGGCAGCGTTGGCTCCCTGTTTCTGGTGGAGCAGACGCCAGAGGGCAAGAAAACCCCTCCGTGCTCATCGCGGCTTTGCACCGGCCGAGGCCCCGGGGTGGGATCCCGGCCGAGCTGTGCCCGTCCTTCCCGCTGCGGCAGGGCTGGAGCCGGAGATCCAGAAGCTGGTGGCCAAGCACCGCGAGGACATCCGGCAGCTGAAGCTGCTGCACGAGGCCGAGCTGCTGCAGTCGGACGAGCGGGCGGCGCAGCGCTACGGGCGGCAGGCGCAGGAGCTGCGGGGGCTGCTGGAGCGCGAGAAGGAGGAGCAGAGCCAGCGGGAGCGCGAGCGGGCCCGGCAGAGGTGCGTCACTCCGGGCTCGGCGCTGCCTCGGGGCTCGCAGCTCCGGGGTGCTGTCCAGCCTGCTGGTGGGATCCCAATACTTGCAGCTCCACGGGGAGCAGCCCCTTTCTCCCCACCGGCCTCAGGTGGGCGATGCCGCTGAGCTGGGAGCGTCCCCTGGCATCATGAAGGGCAGGGTGAAGAAAAGGCCGAGTGCTCGAAGGCACATCCCTGGAGTGTCTGTGTCCCACAGGTGTGAGCAGCAGCTGGAGCAGGAGGAGCAGGCGCTGGAGCTGCAGCGGCGCCGGCTCTATGCCGAGGTGGCCGAGGAGAAGGAGCGGCTGAGCCAGCAAGCAGCCAGGTGAGCAGGCTGGGGGCACGGGGCAGCCCTGGAGCTGTGGGGCTGGGCTCCCTGGGCCAGGTTCCCATGGGGAGAGGTGCTGGTGTGGATGCTGGGAGTTGTGTCTGTGCAGGCAGCGAGCAGAGGCAGAGGAGCTGCGGCGGCAGCTGGAGGCCAACAGTTCAGCCCTCACCCGGGCGCTGCGGGACGAGTACGCCAAGGAGAAGGAGGATCAGGAGAGGCGGCACCAGGTCTGGTTTTCCCTCACCTCCAGCCTTTTGGGTGCTGGCACCACTGAGCCTCAGACCCCGCAGGGACAGCCCCAGGCAGCGCAGGAGGGTCCCAGGGCTGAGCTGTTGTTTTCCCTTCTCCTCACAGGCAGAACTGAAGGTGCTGAAGGACCAGCTGGAGCTGGAGAAGCAGGCCTGGGAGGCCAACTATGTGAAGAAGGAGGTAATGGCAAGAGGTGTCCTCCAAAGGTGCCACCCATGGGCTCTGAGAGGAATTTGAGGCCACGTTTGCTGTCTCCATTCCAGGAAGCCTGGCTGCTCTCTCGGGAGCGGGAGCTGCGGGAGGAGATGAGGAAGGAGAGGGACAAAGAGATTGAGCTGGTGATCCAGCGCCTGGAGGCCGACACGTCCTTGGCCAAGGAGGAGTGCGAGAGGGCAGCGGAGAACAGGTGAGGGGGAAAGGGAGGAGGGAGGTCCCAGGTCCTCTAGGGGCTGGTCCCTTTTCCCTGTCCCCTGGGCATCTCTCCAGTGAGCCCTGGAGCAGTGTTAGTGCAGGAAGGAGCAGGTCACAGGGGCAAAGTTTACCTCTCACCTGAGGAAACAGCTCCGGATCTCTTGTGGGGCAGTTCTGTCCTTGCTGCTGTGCCCTGATCCCTCCTGCAGCAGGAGTGGGGCTGGGATGAGCCAGGCTGCCTTGTCCTTCCTGCCCCTAGGATCAAGAGGATCCGAGACAAGTACGAGGTGGAGCTGCAGGAGCTGGAGCGGTCAGAGCGGAAGCTGCAGGAGCGCTGCAACGAGCTCAAGGGGCGGCTGGCCGAGCTGGAAGGGGACAGCATCCGGCTGCAGGGCCTGCTGAAGCACAAGGAGCAGGAGCTGGAGGAGATCCGGAAGGTGAGCGAGGAGCAGAGCCAGGCCCATGCCTGGATATGCAGGACCAGCTGTCCCAGGGGCACCGAGCCTGACCGAGGTGATCTGGCAGGAATTTGCGGACAGGCTGGTGGGGACGGAGGAGGAGAGCGCGCGGCTGAAGGCGGAGCTGGCGGAGCTGCGGGCCCGGCAGCACCTGGAGCTGGACAGGCTGGTGCGGGAGAAGGACAGGGAGCTGGAGGAGGTTCACAGGAGGTGAGGGAGCCCTGGTGTGGGGCAGGAGCTCAGTGCTGCGTCCTCGGGATCGGCTTCCAGCCCTGGCCAGGCAAACCGGGCAGAGGAGCCTTGGCCGAGCTGGCTGGTGCTCAGCCACCCTGAATCCTCTGTTCCTTGTCACTGCTGGCCTGCTCTGTGCCATCCCATCCCCAGGGCTGCTCCTGTGCCTGCATGGAGGACATGAGTGCCAGGAGAGGCCAGTGGAGCCCAGCTCTGCGTTCCTCCCTGGCAGGAGCCCTGGCCAGGATCACTGTCACCTCCTGGGGACTCACCTGGCTCACACGTGATACCTGTGACTGCAGCCGCGTGATCTTTTCCAGCGGGGCAGGGCCCAGGGTCAGGGCACAGCCACAGAGGCTGAGGGCAGCTGGGACATCCCCAAAATGCTATGTTAATTAAACCTTAGGAAACTAACGTGCCTTTTTTCCTGTAGACACCTCAGTCCATGCTGCACAGCATGCACCAATGGAATAAAGGTGCTGCCAGTGTGTGAAGGAAAACACTGGAGAGGGAGAGGGAGAAGGGCTGAGCTCCCGGGGCTGAAATCCGCCCCTGGGGCAGGGCCCAGCCCCGTGGTTGGCACTGGGTGCTGAGCCCCCCATGTCCATGTCAGGGTGAAGGCAGCGGTGCTGAGGAAGGAGGAGAGCATGAGCAGCCTGCGGAAGCAGTACGAGGTGAGTGAGGGCTCCCTGGCCCTGCCCTGGCCGTGCCTGGGCCGGGCACTGCCAGCTCTCTGTCCCCTGTGTGCTGTGCTCCATTGCAGGCAGCCGTGCAGAGAGCCAACCTCCTGGAATCCCTGCTGGAGCAGCAACGGCAGCTGGCCACGGAGTGACCGCAGAGTGACCACGGAGTGACCATGGAGTGACCATCCTGCCGGGCAGGGAGCAGAGCTGATGCCAGGTTCAGGCTCTCCCTTCCCTCTTCCCTTCTTCTCCACAGCCTGGTCCCAATGCCGTGGCTGTGCTGGGACACTTGGTGGCCTTTAGATGTTTGGGAGTTTTGTTCTGATAATAATAAATCTCTTCTGGTTTCTACAGCTGTTTCTGTGCTTGTGCACGTCAATGCCAGGCTACGAGTGGCTCTTCCACGAGGTCGTGCCCACTCCCACCTTCCCACCCCCATGCCTGCATCCCCAGACTCTCCCTTTGCTCTGAGGGTGCCCAGCACCCTAATCTATGCCTTGCTTCCCATTCTAAACTGAAATATCCAGTAGGAGGCAGGGAGGCAGAGCCAGGGCAGGATGTGATCCCCCAGCCTCTGCTACCTGCAGATTCCTCAACACCCCCTGACGGGGCCGGGAAATGCCTGGGCTGGGCCGGTGGCATCTGTTTCCTCTGGGCCGGGAGCGTGCAGCCGCTCTGGTCCCTCCCCCGGGCCGGGGCTCGGAGCGGGGGCCGGCAGATGTTTTCTCAGCTGAGTCCCTGGTGTTTCCCATCCGTCCTGCTGGTCCCTGCACTCGGCTGGAGCCTCCCCCTGCCCCATGGCAGCACTGCCGGAGCTTCCACGGTCAGATGGAGCCGCAGAGGGACCCTTTGTCACCCCAGGAAGCTGCACAGTGGCTCGGCCACTCCCGACGCTGGCGTTTGTCGCAGCGTGGGCTCCTGGCTGCAGCTCCGAGGGGCGGTGTGATCCCAAGGCAGCCCATGGATGGCCCAAATCCCTGTCCGTGCTGTGGCGCTTGATTTGGGTGTTGTAGGGCACGAGCAGTTCCTCCAGCTCCGGCTGGGGACACAGAGGGTGGCTGGGTCCTGCACAGCGGAGCCGTGGCCGTTCCCGTCTCCCCGCTGTGCCAGGCTGGAGAGCTCACCCCAGCGTGCCGGGAAAGGCCGGGCACGGCGCTTGTTCTGCTGTTGTTGCTTTTCCAAGGAGTTTCCTGAGGGTCGCTTCCGACCCCCGCCCTGCACAGCCTCCGCTCGGGCCCCCCGACCCTTCCCCCGGCGTGGGACAAGGGGGCTCAGCCCACTCGCTGCCCGGCCAGTGGGTCTGGTGTCTGTGCCCAGCCCCGTGGCTCCGGTGCGGGACCCCGAGCCCCGTGAACACCCGGTCCCCGAGGCGTGCCCGCCGCTGCTCCGCCGCTCCCCGGGGCTCGGTGCACTCCGGCATCTTCCCGCCCCCCCGCCATCGCCCGGGCTAATTTCTAGGCCAGTGCCCGGTTCAGGCATGAATAAATCAGCGCTGTTGCATAACGGGATGCGGATTTTCACCGGCTGGCTGCCCGTGCCTGCGCCCCCCGCCCGCACCCCGGGGCTCCCGCGGGAGCGCTGGCCGCGTGGCACGAGCGTGTCCCTGTCGCTGTCCCTGTCCCGGCGAGCCGCGGCACGGCGGGCGCTCAGCCAGGCTGCGCGGCCGCTGCGGGCTCCGCCAAAGATCCCCAGTTACGGAGCCCCTCTGCCCCCGGCTGCCCCGGGATTAGGTGGATGAGCGGAGCCCGCTGGCTGCCCGGGGCCGGGAAGGAGGTCAGGAGCGCAGGGGGCTTTTGGCAGCCGCCGCACGGGAATCACGGCTCAATCTGGTGTCTGCCCGGGAGGGGATTAGCTGCAGCCCCAGACAAATCAGCCGAGAAGCCGGAGCAAGTGGCAGGATCCGAGCAGGGTAATCTCCCCTTGGGAAGGATCTGTAATCTCCCCTGCTAATTGGGGCGGCGGCAGCGGCACCGCCCTGGCAGGGAGGGGATGTCAGGGGACCGGGGCCACCCTGCTCCTCTGCCGGGGTTGGACCAGCGCTGCCACAACCCCGACCTCAGGGCTGCACCTGAGGGGCTCCCTGGGCCTTTGGGCCTCGGTTCTCCTTTGGGATTTTTCCTCCTACAGCCACGTTGGAAATCTGGTGGGATACAGGACAAGGGCAGGTGGTGGGTTTGGGTGACCATGACAGAGCTCAGCCATCCTGGATGTGTCAAATAGGGCTATTGGGGGTGTCACCTGGCCACAGAGGGTGCTGGGCCATGGGGCTGTTGCGCATGGTGTCCCAGCTGAGCTGGGGATTCTGGGTTTTCCCAAGGAGGGCAGGGTGGCACAGAAGGGCTGGGCAGGCACACACTCCATTCTCATCCCCCTAACCCATCCCTATCCCAGTGCCATCCCCAGTCCATCTCTGTCCTTTTCTTCTTTCCCATCTCATCCTCAGTTCTGTCCCCTCAGTCCTAATTCTCATCCCCATCCCATCCTCATCCTCACTTTCCTCCCCATCCCACCCTCTCCCAGACACAGGAGGGACGCTGGGCACTGGGGCCACCCCCAACACAACATCTGGTGATTTGATCCCCTCCCACTCACCGAAGGCCCCCTGCCCTTTCCCAGCTCCAGGAAGGCCTCAGCTCATCCTTGTCCCACCCACTTTGGGACCAGCTGAGTGTGCTGGGGGTGGCTGGGCCCGGTGGGTGCCCAGTGTGGGCTTGGCGCAGCCACCCACCCCCCTCAGCCGCACAGGGAGTGGGGCTGGCCCTGCAAACCACCCCGGTGGCACGAGGCCCCCCACTCCCAGGGGATCTTGGCTGGTCCAGAGGGCACCCATGGCACCAAAGCTCCAAGAGACTCCAAATGCTTCTGGCACAGCGCCTGTACCAGGCCAGTGCCACCTGTGGCTGCTCAGAGGCCCATAAAGGCTGATGGAGGAGCTCAGGGTGTCCCACATGTGGGGGTCATGGCCATTTGCACATCCAGAAAGGACCAGGGACCCATGGGGGGAGGGACAATGGGAGTAATGGGGTGCCCATGAGCTGCACCCCAGCCAGGGGTCTCCAGAATGAGTGATGGGGCATCAGCAGTTGCCTGCTACCCCTGGCAGAGGGAGCGGGGGGTCCTGTGGGACAGAGCTGCTCTGGAGCAGAGAAATGCGGAGGCAAGGGAGAAACTGGCTCCAATGTGTTTATTCTCCCAGCAGCCAGTAATTTTTCCAGGCCTGTATCTATTTGTGGCAACGTGACATGTGCAGCGTGGTGCTGTTCTGTGCAGGCTTGAAGGCTTGTAAAAAATTAATTGTGTACGCAAAAATTGGCTTTAAATATTCAAACTGGCAATGGGGATGTGCGAGCCCTGTGCTCAGAGCTGAGCCCAGCAAGGGGTGGGACAAGGGGGTTCCCAGGAATAGGATGGGACAGGATGGCACAGGGCCATCCTGCCATGACCCTGAGGGAAAGTCCATCCTGGTTCCCAGGTGGGCTCAGTGACCAGTGGCACCCCCAGCTTTGCCAGGGTCAGGCTGGGAGCTGCCGGGGGTGTGGGTGAAGCTGTGGGATGTTCCTGCCAAGGAACGGGGACTGTTGGGTTTTGGAGCATCCCGTGTTTGGAGGACACACTCCCATGTGCTGGGGCTGTGGCATCGAGCAGACAAGGCCGAGCCATGGCCCCACATGGGGCAGCCCCTGAGCTCAAGGGGGACCTTTGGGTCTGGGGCTGCTGAGGGCTCCGCTCCCCTTCGGGATGGGACTGGAGGGCTGCAGGGTGAGGCTGTGCTGGGCCACGGGGCAGAGATAGGGTGCAGGGGTTGTGAGGGGGGCTGCCGGGGGATTGAGGGGCTGG
>VYXD01004275.1:171375-183659 GCA_013397195.1 Hylia prasina | reverse complement strand
GAGGTGGTGTCGGAGGCTCCGGCTGCCGGTGCCGGGCTCCCGCATCCCTCGCCGCCGTCTTCCCGGTCCCTCCGTCCTCCGCTGCTCCCGCTCCCCCGGCTGCGCGCGGTCGGAATCCGTGGGGAGACTTGGAAATGAGCCGCACCAGGACACACCGAACGGGGATTTTGTCCCCTGCCGCTCGTTATTTGCTTCTAAAATCTCATTATTTACATCCAAAATGCGGCAATGCCGGGATGGAGCCGTTTGCTCGGCTCAGCCCTTGAGAAGATTTTGCTTTGGTTTTTGGTGTGGCCCCGCTCCACGCCAATCCTACCAGCCTGGGGCTTCTCAAGGCAGGTTTGGTTTCAAAACCCTTAAGCCCTGTTTCCATCCCTGCCTGTCACTGTGCTGCCAGGCCCAGGGCTCGGCGCTGCCGTGCAGCTGCCGCCCACCAGCACCAGGAGAGGAATTCAAGGGGGGAACAAACCCCATTCTGGATTTCACGGCTTTGTGGATTTGGTCCATGTGGCAGCAGCTCCTGCCTGTGTGGCATCGTGGCTGCCTGTGCCAGCCTGGCTCCCTGTGGCTGGCTTGTGCCAGGGAGGAACTGGGGGAAGCGTTTGTAGGGCATGATGGCCCCATAGCTGGAACAGGACAGGAGAGGAGCTCTGGTGCTGCTGAGGGGAGCATCTCCTCCCGGCCCTGCATTCCCTGGAAATGCACGGTTGGAAGCAACTGCTGTTGAAGCTGGGCCGTAGGTGGCCTGGTGGCATGGAACAGTGACAGCGGTGTCACCTGGGGTGGAGGTGCCACAGGGATGTGCCAGTGCAGCTGCCCGTGTTCCGGCCTCACCTGCCGCTTTTGGCTTGTCCCAACATCTGCGTCAGACTGTGCCGGCTCTGCCAGGGATTCATTCCCTTCCAGGTGCTGGGGGCACTGGGGGAGGGTCCCAGCCCCGCAGCCTCATGGTTCCCACCTCACCTCAGCCATTCCCGGGCCAGGCCTGGCGATGCTCCTGCATGGAGCACTGGAGGCACCAGCCGAGCACGACCCAACGCTCACCCCACATCCCCTGTGCTTCCCGTGGGAATTGGGTGTCCACTCCCCACCCTGGGGAGTCAAGGAAATGGGAGGGCAGGGGGTCCCCCTGCCCTGTGGTTTTGGGTCCACCTGGCACCTTCTGCCATCCACTGCCCCAGGCCACTCAGTGACAACAGCGTGTCAGTGCTGGTGCTCCACATCCAGTGCCTCTGGCTGCTCCTGGCACAAGGATGGGAAAGGACCTGGGGGATAGATACTGTGGTGGCAAAGGGGCCACAGCAGGCGGAAGGGCCCTGGCAACCCAAATCAGGGCCAGGCACGCCCTGGCACCTACCAGGCCATCCAGGGGGGAAGGTGCTGCTGGAGCTGGACACACAGAGGGGATTTGGGGCAGGGCAGCAGGAGCTCCTCGGCTGGGAGGTGACAGTGGTGGCAGCACCATGCCCGGCGTCCTGTCTTGCCACGTGTTTCCCACTGGGGGATGGCACTCCGGGCTGGAGGGCAGCAGGAGCTGGGCACACAGGCAGGAGGTGACTCCCAGTGCCCACAGGGATGCCAGGGGCAGCCAGCGTGGGGTGGCATGTGGCAAGCCCCCTGTCCTGGCACAGGGAATGACACTGGCACAGCACAACAGGGCAGCCGGGCCCCACCTGGCTCAGTGAGGCAATGGAGCCAGGATCCTATTCCCTGAGGGTGCCACTTTGCTCCCCCCTTCTCCTCTCCCTCCTTCCTGCCCCACGCACACGGGCGGGTGTGTTCTGGAACGCTGACACCGATCCCTGTCAAAACCAATTAGGAGAAATTAACATGCCGGGGTTGAAAGGGCCCGGCGCTGCCAGGGGGAGCGGGGCTGTGACTCACGGGCTCCCTGCCCGGCACTCCCGGCCCTGCCCGGGACACCCTGTGCCAGGGCAGCCTGTGGCTCTGCCCTCCCTGGCACCGTGTCCTCCCGGCTGGGGCAGGGCTCCGGTGTCCCCCTTGCCGTGTGCCTCGAGCCCTGGCACCCCGGTGACACCGCTGTGGGACAGCAGTGACACCGCCAGCCTGGTGCCAGGTGTGGGTTGAGCCACGGGGTTCACACCCAGCAGGGGTCTGTGTTTGGTGTTTGGTGTTTGGTGTTTGGTGTTTGGTGTCTGTAGCCAGGCAGCATCCCAGGTTTTGCCTTGGTGTGATGTCACCTCCTCGCCATCCCACTGCTGGGCTGGAAAATCCCAGGATTTGGGTCAAAGGGGCAGTTGGGCTGCTCTGGTGCCATGGCTGAGCCTGTTCCCACCCTGTGCTGCACCAATCCGGCAAGTGAAGAGGTGCTGCTGCCTGGGATGGTGGGAGGGTGGGATCCAGGATGGTGGGATGCAGAGATAATGGTCCTGACCTTGCACTGCTGCCACTCCAGGGCTGGGCTTGGTTCCAGATGCTCTTCTGCCCCTCACATCCCCAGAGGGAATTTGCCCCCAGGGCTGGGGCCGTGTGGAGGGGCTGGAGGCTGACAGGGTGAAGAGCTGCTCTGTGCTGACTCAGCGTGCCCACTGGCAGGAAAATAAATCTCCTGTGGGCGTTAATCCCCCTGGCAGCCCAGGAAGCACCATCGGAGCGTGGCACAGCTGTCTCAGGGCTGCCACTGCCATCACTGCTGTCGGCCAAGCCCCAAGAGCCACCCTGGGCTGTGATGACCGGGGACACTGGGGGGACACGGAGCGCCCTGAGATGCTCCAGAGCTGGCACTGGGCTCATGGTGGAGCTCAGAACCAGCCAAAGGACAGTGAGAATGTGGGGATCGTGGGTTTGGGAGGGCTGAGCACTGGAGGAACGGGAACAGGCCCAGGATTTCCCGCAGAACCACCGTCCCACAGCCCAGACTGTCGGGGGGGATCCCTGTTCCCACCCCTTCCCCTCTGCCAGCCACGTCCATGGCCTCCCTGCAGCCTGGTGCCAGCAGCGGGGTTAACGCCATTTGTTTTAATTACTGGAGTGAAGGAAAATTCCAGTGTGGGCAAACGCAGTAAGTGGAACAGCACTGCCCGCCTGGCTGGGCAGGGGATCCACGAGCTCCCATCCCAGCTGTGCCAGGGTGTCCAGCTGCCAGGCCACTGTATCGGCCCCCACGGCCCTTCACCTTCCCACAGCACCTCTGTGGTCGTGTGCTGCTCACCCCTGCGCTGTGCCCACCCTCAGCCATCCTTGCTGCCCTCCCCATGGCAAAGGAGGGATTTTCCAGCCACCCTGCTCTGTGTGCTCAGGTGATTTGGGCACCATGACCTGAGGGAGGGCATGGGGCAGGGAGGTGCCAGGCATTCCCCAGCTCCGTGCCCTGAGCACCCTTGATGCCGAGCCCCGCTCCCTGCAGCACCAGGGGCTGGGGCAGCAGCATCGGGGCTGTGCTGGGGGGCAGACCCAGACCCCGAGCCCGGGTTCCTTCCTATGCCACGGGGCACCCCCTGCCCACTCGCCCCTTGTCCTGCTCCATAGCCAGAGCTCCTGGTTTCATAACGGCGCTGAGCATTTTGGATATAAATAGGCCGCCCCGCTGTTACGTAAAGGCTGCTCGGCTCTGCCGGAGCCTCGGCGTGGCCGGTGCCATGTGCCTGGCACTGCCCCCGGTGTGGCACTGCCCCCGGGATGGCACAGCCCTGGCACTGCCCCCGGGATGGCACTGCCCCCGGTGTGGCACTGCCCCCGGGATGGCACTGCCCTGGCACTGCCCCCAGCACTGCCCCCGGCACTGCCCCGGCACTGCCCCCGGGATGGCACTGCCCCCGGGATGGCACTGCCCCAGCACTGCCCCCGGGGTGGCACTGCCCTGGCACTGCCCCCGGCACGGCATTCCTGGGCTCCACGGAGGGATCCCTGTCAGGGGAGGGCTGGGTGCTCCCCCGGCCCCCGAAGTCCCAGCCCCTCAGGACAGCGGGTTTGTCTGGCCAGGGTGGGATAAGCTTCACATCACTCACTTAGAACAGCAAGCACCAGAGTTCAGTTTAAATAATCAATTGGAGCTTGCTTTGCATGCCTTTTATACTATTATTATTTTTTTAATTACAGTATGTTATTGTAATCTTAATAATTCTGTAATCCGGAGGGACTATATAATTATATATAAAAAATACAATATATGTAATTCCATGTATAATTCTATATATAATTCCATACACAATTCTAATATGCTATATATAATAATAGCATATTATTAGTATATATTATTATAATATAGACTATTATTAGAATTACATTATAATAATTATATTATCATAATATTATTATTATTTGCCGTGGAAACAGAGGGAATTGTTGGCTCTTGGCTCTGCATGAGGGCAGGCTTTGATGGAGGAACTTGATTTTTTGTCCCTAATCAGGCTGACACGCGTGGTGTGTGTGCAGCGATGCCAGAGCCCGTCCCATCCCTAGCACGCTCCTTGTTTTTATTTCGTTGCTTTAGAAAATGATGGATGATTTTTCTGTTATTTTCCACCTACTTATTGTTTGCTGCTGTTTCAGCCTGAGATGGGAAAACCAGAATTAAAGGGCAGAATCAACCCTTTTGGTGAAATCCGCCACCTTAAAAGATACAGAAGGGGAAGGGATTAGCCAGGCGTGCCTGGAATTCACAATTAACTGATCTATTAATCACCAGAGAGGCTGCCAGAATGCCTCCGGCTCTTCCTGGTGGGAAAAGTCTCCAGCCATGGGGATAAAGGGTGATGCTCCCCACTCCTGCTTTTGAAGAGGGGATGCCTGGATCCTACAGCAGCCCGGAGGAGGCTCTGGGCACCACCGCGAGGGATGTCAGGATCCTGAGGCATCCCGGGGGACGATGCTGTGGTTACCAGCTCCGTGCCAGGCTCCTGGCTGGCACTGTGGGTGCTGCCAGCCCCAGCCCTGCTCCACGGCTGCTTCCGTGGCTCAGAGGGGCCATCCCGGTTCCTGCTGGTGCCTCAGTTTCCCCCAGAGCTGCACGGGCCCAGCCTGTGCTCACAGCCCAAACGGCAGCGGGGGTTCTGTGCCACCCGGGTGTGTGTGGGTGAGCAGAGTGTGCATCCTGCGGGCTGTGAAATTGCTTCCCTGGAAGCTGCTCCTGGACACAGGGATTAACGCCATACCAGGGCCGCGCCTGCACCAGGAGTAGATGGGAGCGAGCAGCCCGGGGCCGCGGGGCCTGAGGGACATGAGCGTTTGATCCTGCCCAAATCCCATCCCAATCCTGCCCCAATCCTGCCGCAATCTTCCCCTGCTCCCTGTCCAAACACTGCCTGAATCCTTCCCCATTTCCTGCCCCAATCCTGCCCTTCTCTGTGCCCAAATCCAACCTTTCCCAGCGGGATCTGGCATGTTTCCAGGCTGGAATCAGCAGTGGGCAGCGAGAGGGCTGGGCAAATGTATGGACCATGCTCCCAAGGCGCCACAGCATCCATCCCCTCCTGGATTACCCTGCGAGCCCTCGCAGGCCAGCCGGGAATCACCAGTGGGGAAACTGAGGCACAGGTCCTGCAGCGAGGGGCCGGCGGGAGCGGGGGTCGGGGTGTGCCGTGCCCAGAGCCTGGGGCAGCGCCTGTGCCCGTGGCCTCTGCCGGCTCTGCGGGAGCCCCGGCTCGGCCCNGGTGGGGCCGCGACCTGCGCTGGGTGGGCGACGCAACAGGCCGGGGGGGCAGCGCGGGCGGGGCTGCGGGTGCGCTGTGGCTTCCGTGGGGTGGGAGGGCGACTGCTGCACCCCACTGCATCCCACTGCACCCCGCTGCATCCCACCGCACCCCGCTGCACCCCATTACACCCCTACAGCATCCGGCATCCCTCCTCTTCCTCCATGTCCTTTCTGCTCCCGTTTGGCAGGGCTGGGTGTGAGGCTGGGGCTGTGTCCCTGGAGCTGTGGCCTGTCTGCTGCCACCAAGCCCATCGCCACCAGCCCCCCCAGCAGCCCCCTCCCGCTGGGCTGGCCGGCTGAGGGTGGGTGATCCCCGGCTCGGCAGGGGCAGCTGGGTGCTGGGTGGGGCTGGGTGGAGGGGCTGCGAGTGATGCCGCAGTTCTGGGGGACGCACCGAGCTGGCCGTTCTCAGCCTGACCCCTGTGGTGAGGAAGGCCAGGGGAGGGCATGGCTTCGGTGCCAGGGGGCCTTACTGCTGCTGGGATAGTGGGAGGCAGAGCCTGGGAATGGAGGGCAGGATGTGCTGGGGCCCTGGTTTCTCTTGAGAGTCCTGGGGTACTTCAGGCTGCACTCAGCCAGCCCTGTGCCCCAGTGTCCCTTGTGTCTTGGTGCCTCCCATGTCCTCGTGCTCGCTGCACTCCAGTGCTCCAGCAGCTGCTGCTGCAGGTGCATCTGACCTGCTTTTGGGATAATCTGGCATCTGAGATGATGTCACACTTCCCATCACTGTTGCTGTGTGTACAGGGAGGGAAGGTGCCAGTGGGTCATGGCAGTGGTGGTGCCCCTGCCCGGTTAGGGCTGGTCACGGCTCCCAGGCCTCTGGTTGTGCAGGTGTGGAAACTGAGGCAGGAGCAGCTGGATGTCACTGGCCTGTTGTCTTCTTTGGGGACCTCCAGTTCCCCAGCTGAAGGGCAGCTCAGCTGACGGTCCCCTCGGACGGGCTCCCGTCCCTGTGCTCTGCTCCCTGGTGCTGTTCAAAGCCTCTTTTCAGTGAGTCATTTTCTCTTTTGCTGTCCCACTATCCAGGGAAAATGGTGACGTTGGCGGTACAAAGTGTGTTCACCATGGAAACCAGCTGGAAGGGGGGGCACGCCGCCCCCCGCTCCTCCCAGGTTCGGCTTTGCATCCCGAGCTTCAGAAGATGGCTCTGGAGCTCCTTCCCTGCTCCCTGGCATGGCTGGGCTGCGCCAAGGCCCAAGTGGCCGTGGGGCCACTCACTGCCGTGCTGGGAGCCAGGGTGCCCTGTGCCCACCCTGTGTGGTGCCGGGCAGTGCCCGGGAGCAGGGGGGGCTGCCAGTGCCCACCAGGGCAGCAGAACCCTCCCCAGCCCCCGGTGCCCTTCAGGTGCTGCTCTCAAGGACACAGGGGAGCCCGTGCTGGAGCTCTGGGGCAGGGCAGCATGGCCAGGGCACAGGGACAGGGATGCTCCGCGTGCTGGAGCCATGTGTGCGCCACGAGCGTCCCCGGGGGGCTCGGTGACCCAGGGAGGGACCACGGCACGGGTAGGGACCTGTGCCAGGCTCAGGTTGAGCACAGGGCACCTGTCCCAGCCGGGCACCAGGGGGCTGTGGGGGTCTCTGGTGACCAGCCCCGCTGGCAATGCCACGACCTTCCGGCGGCTCCCACCACAACGGCGCCGGTTGTTTGGGCAGGCTCCGGGCAGAATAGTAATGTGGCAGCTGCAGCTGGCAGCGGGGCCTGCTGGGGATGGGCAGCTGCGACACGGCCACCTCTGCTGCCACTGTGTGCCCTGCCACCCCACGGGACCCTGCCCAGCTGGAGTGGGGTGGCGGGTCCGGGATTTGGGGTGTGCTGGTGCCCAGAAGAGGCTGTGCCCAGCCAGTGCAGCCGTGTCCCTTCCCCATGCCCAGCGGCCTGGGGCCCAGCGTGGGGCTCAGGGGACCAAATTTCTGTCCTTCCTACTCCCAGACGTGTAGTGTCCCACCAGCCTTGGGATGCCACCGTGCTGTGGCCAAAGCCACTGCGGGGCAAATCCAAGAGGTGGGGCTCAGCTGGGTGGGGGTGCCTGGGACCCTTGAGCTGGTACAGCCCCTCTCCACGGGGTGTCATTGCCCCCCTGCATCCATGGGGACAATGCACCCCCCCATGCAGGTCCTGCTTGGGCTCCCCACTGAAGGGGACACATAGAGACTGGGACCCCCCTACCACACTGATTGCTCCCTGCCCAAGCCCCCAGAGCCCTGATGTGCTCCCACATCCCATGAGCCCCACCAATGCATGACCCCCTGGCACGGCCTGACCCCTCCCCGGTGCCCCCAGCCCTGACCACCTCGTGGCCCCACAGACGGCACCCCCCTTAGTGAGCTCTCCTGGTCCTCCTCGCTGGCCGTTGTGGCCGTTTCCTTCTCGGGGCTCTTCACCTTCATCTTCCTCATGTTGGCCTGTCTGTGCTGCAAGAAGGGGGACATCGGCTTCAAGGTGAGCTGAGGGGCCAGGGTGGGGTCCCCAGGCCAGGGCGGGGGGTTCTTCCCAGGGACCCAGCGTGGGATGGAGGTGTCTGGAGGTTCCTGGTGCAGAATTCTCTGTCCCAGCGCCAGGGCTGGATGTGTCCTGGCTCAGGATAGCAGTGCTTGGAGGGAAGGGTTCAGCCCCTCACTGCCTGCCGGGGCTGCGGGGCTCAGCACACTGGGGGTCTTATCCTGGATCCCAGCTCCACGGAGCGTGGATCTGTGGGATTTCAGATCCTTGGGGTCATATCCTGACCCCCTCGTGCTCCCGGCTCCGTGCGGGCCACGCCACGGTTAAGGGCCCGGTCCCACCCGCACGCCCCCGAGGGTGGGAGGCACCCTGACCTCACAGGCACAGAATGTGCCGAGAAAACGCTTTTTCCCTAATTGCTGAGATTTTTGTGGAGGCTTGTGGCGCCCGCGGCGGGAGGGGGTCAGGCTGGGGGGGACACGCCGGGTGTTGTGTAACGTCCCACACCGCCGGAGCACCTCGCCGTGCCGGGGGGGAGACAGTGACCCCCTGGTGCCCCCGCACTGCGTATTTAGGGACGCGTGGCCGGGCCGGTGTCCGGCGGGACGCGGCGCATGGCCCGCGGGGGCACATGGCACACGGCGCAGTGCCGGGGGTGTCGGCAGCGCCATGAGGCACAGACTGGCAGGGCGAGATGTTCACCGTCGCCTACCTGCTCGCCCGGGCGGCTTTTGGGAGCCGGGGGCTGCCGGGGTGGCATAGCCAGGTAATGGGAAGGGTGGCAGGGAGGGTGTGCCGCCTTCCCCGTGTGCGGGCAGGGAGGGTGGGATTTCTGGGCCCCCGTGAGCCTGTCGGGTTAGAGGGGCGTGCGGGACACTACCAGCAGCGGGGAGTCCACGGGGTCGGTTGTCTCTGCTCGGTGTGTCACCCCCTCTACACCCTGAACCAGGAGTTTGAGAATGCCGAGGGGGACGACTACGTGACAGAGCTGTCGGCCCAGGGCTCGCCTGCCCCGCAGCATGGCCCCGAGGTCTATGTCCTGCCCCTCACCAAGGTGTCCCTGCCCATGGCCAAGCAGCCCGGGCGCTCAGGTAAGCCAGGGAGGAGGCAGGACCCTCTGTATGCTGCGGCTGAGGGTCTCATCACTGGGAACAGGGTGACGTGGGGATGCTGGGTCTCCCCTGCTGTGGAGGGACAGCTCCAACAGAGCCCTGGCAAGGGACAGGCAGCCAAGGTCCCTGGGGAGCGCTGCAGGGTCCCCCTGTGCGAGGGTCCCTTGTCCCTGTCTCCAGGCACTTGCATGTCCCAGCCCAGGGACAGCTGGGGTGGGACAGGACACGGCCACCCTGACCGGTGACATCCGTGAGTCCTGGTCCCATGTAAACAAGCCCATGAGTGGGAGAGGAATGTGGGGGGTGCCTGGTTGTGCCCCCTCCCGCCCCGTGTCCCTCCCTGCCCAAAGAATGGCCACAGTGGAGGGGGCAGAGAGGACCAACAATGGCCCCATTGCTGCCTGCCCTTGGCACAGGCTCCCAAGGGGCCGGGCTGTGCCGGGGGGGCCGGGAAGGGGCTAAATGCCAGCGCTGTGCCGGGCTCGGCTCTGCACACCCTGCGGAGGAGAAGGGGCAGGGAGCCAGCTCTGCTGCCATCCTGCTTGGGGACACTGATACCCCACATCCCCTGATCGTGGGAGGATGCCTGGAGAAGAGGATGCCTGGGATGCAGGATTCCTGGGGATGGATGCTCTGGAGCATCCTGGGGTGGCAGAGGCCCTGGCAGCGGGTGGCACGGTGAGGACAGCAGGGTTTGGCTGGGACTGGTGGGGAGCACAGGCAGCTGGGCAGGGGGATGTGTGGGCAGGGGGACAGGGGGACATGCGGGCAGCTGGACGGGCTCTGTTACAGTGCAGCTCCTCAAGTCGGCGGACCTGGGGCGGCAGAGCCTGCTGTACCTGAAGGAGATCGGGCATGGCTGGTTTGGCAAGGGGAGCCCAGGGCCAGGGACCCCCAGACACCCCACCCCGGTGGGACGTGGGGCTCCGGCTGTGTCAGGGGGTTTAGGGTGTGGATGGAGGGATGAGCCCTTCTCTCTCCCCAGGTGTTCCTGGGGGAGGTGAACTCAGGCATCAGCAGCACCCAGGTGGTGGTGAAGGAGCTGAAGGCAAGTGCCAGTGTGCAGGACCAGATGCAGTTCCTGGAGGAAGCGCAGCCCTACAGGTACCTCTGGGGTCACTCCACACTGCTGGCAGCAGGGGTGCTGTGCCATGGGGGCAGATCCACTCTGTGCCACCTTCAGCTGCCAGGCCGAGCCATGGCTGCCCCTTGCTCTGGGGCAGCACAGTTCGGTCCCTACATCGTGGCAGAACCGGGGCTGTGCAGAGCCGCTGGCCACGGCATGGGGCAGCAGTGAGGTCATGGGCAGAGCTGGGCCAAGGGGGGGGGCAGGGGGCTGCTCCTGCCCCAGCACAGCTGAACAAATGTCCCTTTGTGACACATCCCGGGTGCTGGGACGCGCTGGTACCCGCTCCCAGCAGCCCCCGTGGCAGCCCCGGTGCGAGCAGGACGATGGCTCTTGGGGGCCTGGTGCCATCCCCTGGCATGGGAAGGGTGATGGTCCCCAGGGGGCTGCCACCAACCCTCCCAGGCCAGTCCCAGCACAGGCAGGGTGGTGGTGCACAAACACCGCCGTTGCTGTGCCCCACACAGAGCCCTCCAGCACACCAACCTGCTGCAGTGCCTGGCCCAGTGCGCCGAGGTCACGCCGTACCTGCTGGTGATGGAGTTCTGCCCGCTGGTGAGTCCCTGTGCCCCGCTCCCCGCCACGCCCCCGTGGCTGCTGGGCACGGAGGGTGACGGCAGCACTGCCCGCAGGGTGACCTGAAGGGGTACCTGCGGAGCTGCCGGGGGGCCGAGGCCATGACCCCGGACCTGCTGACCCTGCAGAGGATGGCATGTGAGGTGGCCTGCGGCGTCCTGCACCTGCACAGGAACAACTACATCCACAGGTAGGCTGGCCCGGCCGTCCGGGGGGAGCAATGCAGGGTCCGGATGGGGGGGTTCCCAAGGTGCTCCTGCCCCACCACTGCTCCTCCTGCCCAACAATATCCTGGTGCTGAGTGAGTTGCAGACGGAGACTCCAGCATCAGTGATTTTGTTGAGGAGGGGGCGTGCTGCCATCGGGGGCCATCGGAGTGTCCCCACCCGAGCCTGGCTCTGCAGGTGGGACCCCACAAGGGTGTTCAAGCTGTGGGAGGGGGACATGGGGCCACTAGCTGTGCTGGAGAGGGATTCCCTTAGGGCAGCCCAGGCTCGGTGGTCCCTGCCGCAGCAGGGGTGTTGCCTGTGCCCTGGCTGCATGACCCGCCCGGGAGCCCGGCCCCATGCCAGGGCTCACGTTGCCCGGGAACACCCGCCTTCTGCTTGGCTCGGCGTGTGACGGATGGACGGACGGACAGCGGCGCAGCTGGGGCCGCGCACGCATTCCTGCTGTGCACTGAGAGCCGCGTTTATCGGCACGCCCGGAGCCGGGCGGGAACGGCCCCGCCGCAGCACGGCCGCGCCAGCCGGGTCCTCGGTGGGTGCCCCCCGAGCTCTCGGTGCCCGTGACAGCTCCGGGTTTGCTTGGCAGTGACTTGGCCCTGCGGAACTGCCTCCTCACCGCCGACCTCACCGTGAAGATTGGGGACTACGGGCTCTCACACTGCAAGTACAAAGTAAGGCTGGTTGGAGGGAGGAGGGGGCTGGGAACCCGCGGTACCCCCACGTATGCCCACCCTGGTGCAGATCCGACTGAGCCTTCTCCCCACCCTCACGCACACATCCCCCCTCTCCAGAGGCGTCAGGGATGTTTGCTGCGGTGCAGGGGGGTCCAGACCACCCTGTGAGGGACCCTTAGTGCCCGCCAGTGTGCCTCCCGAACATGAAAAAGGGTGTCCCCCCCCCGAACGCCCCAGCACCCACTCAGTGGGGTGACACTGCCTGGGCTGGTCCAGACGTGTCCCTCTGCCAGGCACAGGTCCCTGCAGGCTGCTGCCAGCACTGCCTGGGGTTGCTCACCCGTCCATTTGTCTCTCTGCCCGGCTCCAGTTTGCCCACGGCTCCTGCAGGGCTGGGATTGCCAAAGTGGGGGTCTGGAGGGGTTCGAGTGGGGAGCAGAGGGGCAGAGGGGGGAAGGAAGGGAGGCAACAAGGGCC
>VYXD01004275.1:126088-166466 GCA_013397195.1 Hylia prasina | reverse complement strand
CTGGATGTCACTCCCTATGCCAGGGGTGCCACCAGCTGCCCAGAGTGGGCCCCGTGGCTTTGGAGCTCCCCTCCCTTGGTTTACAGGGATCAGTCCCAGCTGGGGACCCTGAGGACTGCTGGGACCCTTGCCCATTGTAGCGGGGAGCAACACTTGGAGGGCTGGTTGTGGGGGAATATCCCCCACTGGGGCCCGCCAACCTGACTATTTTTGTATTTAAACAAAATTGTTAAAAAAACCCCAACCCCAAACCCACCCCGAAACCAAAACTTGCTGTTGACTGAACCCCCATTGATGCGATTTTAAGTTATTGCTGCCAAAGAGACGTATTGGGGAGGGGGGGGAGGGGGGCGCGCTCGTGGGTCTTTGTTCCGTTTTGGTTTTCTTTTTTGTTTGTTTGTTTCTTCGTTTCTTTTTAAATTCATTCGAGGCTTAGGATAATTGTGCAATTCCAGCTTCCGGAAGGAAATAGAAGTAAGCGGAGCTGAGCGAAACCTTGAATTCAGGGCTGGTTCCTTTTGGGGTCTATAGACCAAACCCTGAGGTGAGAAATGTCCCCCCTGAGCCCCCGCCCCTGTCCTGGCTGCTGTGTAGGGGGATGAGGGACACTGCACAGACAGCACCCATGTGGGATGGGGCTGGTGCCAAGGGTTCTGCTCCGTGCTGCGGGATGGTCCCATCCTGGGCTGGACACAGCGTTGGCACCAGGAGCCATGGGATGAGCCCGTCCCCACCCCAGCCTGGCACTGCTGTGGGTGCTGGCAGAGGTGTCCCCAAACTCGCCCCCCTTCTCCCACCTTCCCCCACGGCCAGCCCGGCCTGGAGCTGTATCCCAGCTGGAGCACCCTGGGTGCTCAGGAGGCTGTTGTGGGGGCCAGGAGCTGTTCCCCAGTCCAGGTGACAGAAGGGGCCCTGGTGGACCCCAACTTCAGCCCCAGGGTGGCCATGCCACCCCCACTGCTGGTTCCTCCCCCCTACTAAGCAACTAGTGCTTACCCAAGTGTTTTTTTTAAGCTCCCCCCTGGCCTGTAACCCCCCCTACCCCAATTCTCCCAAGCTTTTTCCTTATCCTTTACAAACAGGGGGGCCACCCCTGCACTGACCGGGGGTGCAGCACCCAGGGGTGCTGCCCATGCAGGACTGGGATGCTCCTGGGATTCTCTTCCCGCAGCACCCACCCTCCTACCCCCTGATCCCCCCCTTCCCTGCACCCCCCCAACACCATGGGGGGGGTTTGCTCAGCCCCCGCTCCCCCTTGCACCCAGGGGTGCTGGCCCAGCTCCCACCCCACACCCCGGGTTTGGTCTATGGCGCCGCAGGTCCCGATTCTGGAGGGTGGATGAGGACAGAGCTGTGGCTTGAGTAACTTTTTTAATAGAAAGGCTCTTCTTACATGGTCTATTTTCTCAATACGGGTCATAATTGCTGTATTTTTTATCAGTGCTGATTTCCATACAGCTCCCAGCATGTGTGTCAAATCTCATCGGGCCAATAATAAAGTTTTTAAAATATCTTAAGCGGTTTCCTGCCCCGATCATTGCCCAGCACCCAGGATGGAGCCACGCTCCAGGGCCAGGCAGGAGCCTCTGGCCAGGGAAAACACTGCAGGAGGGAGGGCTGGGGAAGGTCGAGTTGCTCATANTATCCCAGCTGGAGCACCCTGGGTGCTCAGGAGGCTGTTGTGGGGGCCAGGAGCTGTTCCCCAGTCCAGGTGACAGAAGGGGCCCTGGTGGACCCCAACTTCAGCCCCAGGGTGGCCATGCCCCCCCCACTGCTGGTTCCTCCCCCCTACTAAGCAACTAGTGCTTACCCAAGTGTTTTTTTTAAGCTCCCACCTGGCCTGTAACCCCCCCTACCCCAATTCTCCCAAGCTTTTTCCTTATCCTTTACAAACAGGGGGGCCACCCCTGCACTGACCGGGGGTGCAGCACCCAGGGGTGCTGCCCATGCAGGACTGGGATGCTCCTGGGATTCTCTTCCCGCAGCACCCACCCTCCTACCCCCTGATCCCCCCCTTCCCTGCACCCCCCCAACACCATGGGGGGGGTTTGCTCAGCCCCCGCTCCCCCTTGCACCCAGGGGTGCTGGCCCAGCTCCCACCCCACACCCCGGGTTTGGTCTATGGCGCCGCAGGTCCCGATTCTNATAATAAAGTTTTTAAAATATCTTAAGCGGTTTCCTGCCCCGATCATTGCCCAGCACCCAGGATGGAGCCATGCTCCAGGGCCAGGCAGGAGCCTCTGGCCAGGGAAAACACTGCAGGAGGGAGGGCTGGGGAAGGTCGAGTTGCTCATAAATTACTTTTTCTCATAAAAAATTATTTCAGGTTACGTCTTACAGGTGCCACCGAGCCAGGAGGTGCAGCGAAGCCCCCGGGGGCTGGCTGGAGGCAGGGTGGCAGCCTGGGGGTCCCGGGGGACAGCCCCTGGCAGAGGGGTGGAAGAGGACACTGCAGTGGCCGAGGGGACCCCAGGCCTGGGCTGTCACTGCCGGCCCTCTCTCACCCACTGCCCCACCCCCCGCAGAGCCCTTTCCCTCGCCCCTGCCCCGTCTGGGCCCCACCCATCTGCTCCAGCCCTGGGAGAGGAAGAGGAGGCACATGGAGCAGGGAAGCCTCGTGCAGAGCTGGAGCCCAGGCGGTCACAGGAGAAGCCGTTTTCCTGCGGTGGAGCTGGAAAACCCGTCCCAGGGGACACAGGAGAGAGGAGTCACCGCATCCGACTGGGACCGAGCCCCCCTGGGTGGGGACACTCTGTGCCCGGCCAAGTGCCCAGCCAAGCACCCACTGCCCGGGCTGTGGGGACCAGGACATGCTGCACCAGTGATCAGAAAGTGCAAAAGGAGAAATACAACGGGAAAAGCAAAAACTCTGTTCGGGTTCAACCCCTCACCCATGGGAGACACAGTTCCTGCCTGGAAAGCCTCTTCTCCCTGTTTTTGGAGCAAGGATGTGACCCTGGTCACTCAGGAGCTGTGGGAAGGGCTGCGGGAGCCACCTTGCTCATGGGCACCCCCAGCAATAAGCTTAGCAAGTGTGTATATATATATTTATACATAATTATCTATCTCTCTCTCTCTCATGCAGCCCTAGGAACAGAGGAAGAGCAAACAGCCAAGCAAGAGGTCCGGATGGGAGCTCCTGTCTGCAGGGAGCAGGGGCGCCCCAAGGCTCACTCGCACACTGCCCTTGCCTCCACAAGTGGTTTTCTCCTAACTTATATTTTACAGCAGTACCGTAATTCCCTACAGTATCCCGAGCCCTGGCGCAGCAGGAGCTCTGGGACCGGAGCTGGCCCCGTCCCAGCGGGGCTGCAGTGCTGGCACCCACTGCCCTGTCCCAGCACCCCGTGGGCACCTGGGGTCTGGTGGGAGCCTGGGAGCTGCTGATGGCTCCCACCCTCCCTTGGCTTGCACGGGGTGTCCCTGTGTCCTGCCTGGCCTGGGGGCCCCTCCCATCTGGGCAGGGAGAGCAGGGGGACCGTGTCCTGTCATTGCTGCTCCACTGTGAGCTCACGGAGAGTTGTTCTCCAGCTGAGCCCGTTTATCCACCCACAGCAAGCTGCTGCTGGGCCTGGGAGCCACCCTGGCTCTGGGACGTGCTGCTCAGACTCCAGGAAGTGCCACCCTTAGCACAGGCAAAGGACAGGTGACATGGCAGCGCTGTGGCCCTCTGCCACTGAGGGAGTCTAGAGAAGAGAGAACTAGGGCACTAGTTTGAGCCTTTGGCTTTCAAAGCAGCAGGATTAATAAATTCCGCCTGAAAACGGAGTCCTGGGAAGCCGGACATGCAGCGGTGAGGATGAGGATGAGGACGAGGATGAGGAGGATGAGGAGGTGGTGGGTGCCACACGGGCGCCAGCGCTCCTGGATCAGCTGATGAGCGGAGCCGAGCGGTCGTTCGTCACCGTTGGCTTCAGCTGGACGTTGGCAAAGGGGTTCCTGTGGAGGGACAGGAAGAGGAAGGAAGCGTTAATGGGGGTGGAGGCCTGGAGAGGACAGGGCACCGGCACAGCGAGTGGCGACTGGTGAGAGCCCGGGACCCGCAGCGTTTGGGAAGGAGTTAAACTGGAAAAGCTCTGCCTTGTGGAGCCCCGGCCCAGCTGCCCCCACTCCTCGGGCTGCCCCAACTCCTTGGGCTGCCCCCTCTCCTCAGCTCCTCTCCCAGCTAAGCCGTGGTGGGTCACAGAAGAGCCGAGCGCAGCTGCAGGGGGGGAGGTTCTCTTTCCTCGCCCTCCTGCAGCCTAAAGCTGGGGATGCCACTGGGGGCCAGGGCTGATGAAGCTGCTCCACAGATGGCAGCACTGTGGGATCACCCAGCCCAGGAGGTTACGGCTTCACCTCCTGGCCAAGGGCAGAGCTCCCTGCAGAGCCCTTGTGCTGCCTTTGGAGAAGTTCATATGCAAGAGGGACAGTGTGGGAGGCTAAGGACACCTGGATGAGCTTGTCAGAGTCCAGAGCCCAGACAGGCTGACCTTGGGTTTCACCTACCTGGGTGTCCCCAGCACCCTGCTGCCATCCCAGGACAGGGTACAAGGACTGCCTTGGCACAGGGAGCATCCTTACCCTTTCTCCAGGAGGTCCCCTCTGTCCTCTCTCAGCAGGAGTTAATTCCCAGGGGGTGTGGGCAGCTCTGGGGGTCCCTCTGGCTGCCTGGGGAGCCACCAAGCAGCTCCTGTCCTCCCTGCAGCCCCTGTCTCATCTGCCCACTGTCCCCAGCCCTCCCCAGGGAGCCACACAATCCTCCTGTCCCCAGTGGAAGCAATAGCCGTGGCCCCCCATGCCAGGTCCCACAGCTGGGCCACTGGTCTGTCACCCACCATGGGGGCACAGTCCTGCTAGCCCTGACGTGGATTCAGGTAAAGTTACCATGTGCGCCTGGACAGAGCGGCTTTGGGATGTCCCCAGAAGCTTTGGGATGTCCCCAGAAGCTCTGGGATGTCCCCAGCCATCTCCCAGAGCAGAAGGAAGACGCTGGGACCTGCACCCCTCTGGGACAGGCACTCAGCATCAGCCCCGGGCCCCCTCTGTGCCATCCCTCACCTCTCCTTTGCTTTTTCTTTCCTTAAAAGATAAATGACTCTTGCTTAAAAATAGGGTAATTAATTTCACACCTAATTAATGCAGATGCTTAGATCACTTTCCCTCCCAGGATGCCAAAATAGATTCTCAGGACTGGAGGGAGAGGAAAAGTTGCTTTGATGAGTCACCCGGGGCTCATTTAACTATTTCTGTACTGGCAGAGAAGAGCCACTGGGCTGGAGCCTGCAGCCCCAGGGAGAGCAGCTCATGGATCAAAGAGAAACGGGGAAGGGGCTCTCCAGGCTCTGCAGTGCCAGCGAGGAGGGTCTCGACTCCTGGGGAGGCTCCTGCATCCCGTCCCTGGGGCCAGGACGAGGAGGCTCCTGGGACGAGTCTACAACAAAACAAAAGCTGCTCAAAAAACCTGCGGTTAGTGCGGACGTGCCCCGCCCCGCTGGAGAGGGCTGGGGCCGGCGGCGGACACCGGACACCTACAACCAAAGAGCCGGTTACGGGGAGCGGGGGAAGCGCAGGAGCAGCTCAGCATCCCGGGAAGCGCAGCCGCGGCAGCGGGGCGAGCAGCAGAGGCAGCCGGGGAGCCCCGGAGCTCCCGGCAGCGGGACGGGGACAAGCGGTGACAGAGGGAGGGGACGCGCTCGGCCGGGTGCAGCGGGAAGCAGAGCGGTGGCACCGTCCCCGCGCAGCCCCCGCTGCCCAGCGCACCCAGGGCTCGGCCCCGCGACAGCGTCACTTACTAACTACGGGCAGGGGCACCTCAAAACCTGGCCACTTCAACATCGGGGCTGCAAGGGAAACAGAAGGCAGGTTGGAGGACACCGGGACGCTTGATGGGAACAGAAGGTCGCGGTTAAGGAGAGACTCAAGGCCACGAGCCGGTGGCCACCCGGCCCGAGAGCCCGCTGGCCACCCCGCACGCAGCGCCGGCGGGCAGAGGAAACAGGAGGAAAAAAGAGAAAGGAGGAAAAGTCGTGTTTATTGAGTCGCTGGTGCTGTGAGGAGGGGAAGGAAGGGCACGGCCAGCCGGGAGCTGTGGGAGTGCAGCGGCCGGGCACGGCGGGGGCTGCGGAAGGGAGGGGGCGGCTTCCTTCCCCCCGTGCCGGCCATCGCCGCTTTCCCACCGCCGGGAAAGCGCAGGCGGAGCCTTGGCATGCGGGAGCAGGAGCGGCATCACCCCCTCGGATGCTCAGAGGGAGAGGGGACCCGGCTCTAAAGCAGCTGTCGCTGCTCCCGCCCAGCGAAGCTGTTTAGTGCCGGCGGGGCTGAGCAGCGTCCCCGGGGACGGAGCGGGGAACAAAAACACGGCCTGGGAATGCGCGGTGGGCGATGCAGGCGGTGAGGGCAGCACGCAGGCACGGCAGCCGAAAAAGACACCGAGGCCCAGCTCAATGCAATAAATAAAACTTTTATTCAAACAATAACTCAGTACAGGGCACAATTCTCTCTGGCTTTTTAAAAAAGGTTTTTCAGCACTTTACAATCTCCACACAGGCTTTGCTAGGCTGGGTTTGTGGTTTGGTTTTTTTTTCCCCCTCTACATTCAGTCATTCATCGTGAAATATCCTGGGTTAAAAATCCTTAGCAAAATTCGGACATCGATGCAGGAGGGGCTCAGAACAGTGCGCCCGTAGGCGAGGAGATAACCCAAAAACTGGTCTGGGGGAGGGGGGGTCTATTGCCAGCAATGTCCCAGTAAACAGGCAATGTCAGAGGTCTTAAAAATCACATCAGAAAAAAGCGTGAACAGCTTTGCAGTGGAGACGGCCACGGGCACTGGGAGGGCTACGGCCGGGCTAGTGCGGGGCGGGACCCCCAGTGCGGGGCGGGAGCCCCCCGGGCACTGCCCAGCCCCCCGCGGGGGCTGCCTCGCTCAAGCCTGGTCTGGGGATGCGAGCAGCCCTCGGAGCCCCAGCCCTAACGTGAGGTAACAATACCTTGCTACAAAAAAAATATATATATATTTATAAAACAATCAGGAGTAACCCTTCCGGGGGGGTTCCCACGGCCGGCGGGACCCCGGGCCAGAAGCAGCCCTTTCCCCGGGGCGGGAGCTCTGTGCCATCCGCTTCTCCCAAAGCCACCGCGGTGGGACGGAAGCGGATCGGGCCGAGGGGGAGGCGCGGGGACGCTGCCGCCCCTCCGGGAACGGCATCCCGGGCGCGGGCATCCCGGATGCTCAGTAACAGTACGGACACCAGAGGCCATGCATATGTGATCCAGTCTGGGAGTTTGGTCCGGGCTCGTGCGGGGTGGCCGGCGCGGCCCCTGGGGGGGGACAGTGCATCGCTAACATCACACGGGAGGACAAACACCGGGTCCCACTAAGTGACAACTGCGCCTGGGCTGCGAGCACAGACCTGGCAGCAGTTTCTGCTCCAAAAAAGGCTTCAGAAACAAGGGCACTGTGAACACCAGGGAGGGGTGAGAAGCACCATGGTTTCCTTGAAGATCACAAGAGTTTCAAATCCAAAAGAAGTAGAGAAAGAGAAACGAAAGGGAAGGGAAAAAAAAAGGGGGGAAAAGAAGCAGAAAGCTCTTCCAAGCAGCAAGGGGCCGCTGCGAGCCCAGGTGTCCTCACACCGTAGATACCAAACTGCCACTGCCGCTGCGGAACAAAGCACAGAGATGCCAGAGTGGCCGCGGGGCAGCACCGAGCCGGAAGCCCAGCTCCCCTCCCGGCACCGCGGGACCCAGCGCGGACGGACGGCGAGCTCCACCCAGCCACGGGCTTGGCTTAGCCCCGAGAGCAAGGCGGGGCAGCTCCGAGGCAGAGCGGATGGAGAAGGTGCCGGGGAAGGACCCCGGAGCGAGGGCTCTCCGTGGCTTCACTATCCCAGCGTGAGCCCGGAGGAGGTCGAGAGGCGCGACTCTCTGGAGGAGCACGAGGCTGGGGACACCGGGCTGGCCCTGGGACCTGCCCTCCCTGGGTCCCCCCACTCTCACAGATGAGACCTGGCCCCATCCCAGCCACTGCCAGCCCCCGGGGAGCCTGTGCAGGGACCCCTGTGGGGACACAGCCCCACAGCTTTGCCCACAGCCAACACCAACAGTTTGCAGGGAATGTGACAGGAAGGTGACATCTTACCTGCTGATGGACCTCGTCCCGTAGTCATCGAGACCCTGTGGAGAGGAGGGAGGAAGCACAGTGAGGGACGTGTGGGCTGTGCCTGCTCAGGCGCCACCGGAGGGTCACATGAACAAACCAAAGTGCATCAGGAGCCAGGGCCAGGAGCTGATGCATTTGGAGAGGAGAGGGAGATATGGAGATGATTGGAGTGGGATTCAGACAGCAAGGAGTGAAGTTGCACCACGCTCTAGAATTTATCAGACCAGACATGGAAAGGCTACTGCTGGGAGAGCCTTGCTCTGCCCTGCCCTGCCCAGGGCTCTGAGGAACAGAGCTCTGCTGCTGCTGAGATGCTGAGACTGTTGGAAAGGGACTGCACGACTGAGAGACACCAGTGAAATGTTCTGTGGAAACAGGGGCTGTCTGTATTCACTCCCACCAGAAACCCACAGGGTTTTGGACCATTTTCTCCTTTAGCCGGTGCTGAACAGGCTTTGCAGGGGAGGACCGAGGGGCAGACAGGGACCAGGCCCGGGCAACATCCCTCAAGGACATCTCTCCTTGAGCAGGGGCCTGCCCTGGGATACTGCTGGTGCTCTGCTCTCCAGGACAAACATGGGACCACCCCCGGAAAGAGGGGGAGTCTCTGACCTTTGCACCAGAGACTCACATTCCCACCTTCCCACGAATGCTCCCAGTCACAAAATACCAACCCCAGCAGCAAATCCTGCTGGAAAACCCCAGCAGAGCAGCAAGAAGTGGGGCTGTGCTTCCACCCCACTCCCTGCAGAGAGGACCAGATCCCAGTCAAAGGGTCGGTGCTGACTGCCCTTCTCTCTCCCTCCTCACCCTCTCCCCGTCAGCCAGCACATGATGCCAAGTGTGGCTCATCTCGCTGTGCTCATTCTGGCGGGAGAGCTCCACTACACCAGCTCCTGGGTTAGGCTGATCCCATCTGCTCGTGCATCCTCCCTGGCTTGTTATCCAAGAAGCCCTGGGCTTGCTTTGGACACTCCGGAATCCTGTCCAGGATCTGCCCCAGTGTCCCCAGGGGACTGTCACCGGCTTGAATTAGCACGTGCCAGAGAAAACACTTCCAGCTTCCTGTGAGCAGCCTGTTTCTGGTGGGAGACTCCCATGGAGTCGGCAAGTGTTGTCCTTTGGGGGTTTACGGGGCTGTTTTGTGCCACTGCCCCCGTGCCTTGCCTGTTCCTCCCCATTCATCGGCTCCCTGCATCCCTTCACCCCAGGAGAGGTGCTGGGCAGGAGCAGGGTCCAGGCAAGGCACGGGGATCACCAGGCACAAAACAGCCAAACTTCCATAAATCCCAAGGGAAACATTGCGAGCGGCGGACTTACAGCTGTCGACCTAGCGTAAGGCTTGTAGTGAGCGGAGGGTGCTTGGCAGAGGCCACTGGAATAGTCTTTAATTGCACACCCATAGGGCATTAGGTAGTCCTAAAACAACGAACAGAGGTTGGAGAGCCGCCCTCGGCACCCCCACGCATCCGCAGCACGCCGGGAACGCTCCCGCTCATCCCATCCTGGCGGGATAGGGAGCTGCACACCCCGGCCACCGCAGCAGGGACTGACCCAGGGAGCTGCTCCAGCAGCCCCCGTTCCTCAAACGTCCCCCCGGAGCGGGAGAAGCTCACCTGGGAGAAGGCGGGCACGGCCACGCTGTACGGCCGCTGCTTGAAGGTGTTGCCGCCCTGTGCCGGGAAGGCCTGGGAGGCCATGCCATAGTCCGGCGGTGGGATGGAGATGTCGTCCTTGTCCAGGAGATTGCCAGTGCTGCTGCTCTTCCCTTGCTGCAGGCTGGGGGGCCCAGAGCAGAGGTGTCAGCTACATGCGGAGACCCCCAGGCCATCTGTCCACTCATGGCAAAAGCCATCCGGAAACAGCAACCACACCCCTCTGCGGTTATTCCTAACAAGAATTCCTAAGGAGTTCCTAATTCCCATCCCAAGGACACAGATCCCTGTCACCCTGCACGATGCTCCTACCTGGTGTGGACCCGCTCGCTGCCATCATTGTCAAGGACCCGTGTGTAGGAGAAAGGAAACCAGCCCCTCCTGAAAGGCAAAGGAGGGATGAAGCCAAACCCAGGTTGGTCCCCAGAGCTTCCAGACGAGGCTGCTCCTGAGGACACCCAGCACACTCACATTTTGGTTTTCTCGCTCTCTCCATAGTGCCAGCCATCCCGGGCCTCGGGCACCAGCAGTGTGATGAGGTCCCCCTCCTTGAAGCTCAGGAGGGTGCTGTTATCTCCGGCAGCGTGCGAGAAAATCGCCTGCACCCTCGTCCGGCCGTTCCTCTCGAGCCCGGCGGCCATGGAGCTGGAGCGTGGCAGCGTCTTGTTTTCAGCTGGGGGAACAGAGACCAGTGGGTGCCCCAAATCCTGGACCCCAAGGCCATCCCCAGGCACAGGACAGGCCCCCACCCCTCCTTATTTCAGCCCAGCTCGCACTAAAACCTTCAGTGTGACTTGCACTTTTCCCTCAACAAGCAGGATCAAACTCTCGCCATCACCCACCAGCCATGGCAAAAGGAGCAGGTTCCCAGTGCCAGATTCCACAAGATTTTCCTCCCGGAAATCCTGTGAAACCCCAGGGCAGAGCCCAGCTCCAGCATTTCCTAACGCCCAGGCCAAGAGGCATGAGCAGCACTTGACTCCAAAGGGATGCTGTCAGTCACTGTCCCCCCCCCCCAGCACCCCAATAACCACGCCCAGCCGGTGCCCTGGACCTCTCCTGCCCGGCACAGCTGGCTCCAGGGTCCCTGGCACAGCCGGCTCCAGGGCCCCCGGCAGCAGGGCTGGGGCCTCACCTGAGGCATAGCTGTTTTTTGGTGGCACGTTTTTGCGAACTGGGAGTGTATTGGAGTAAGAGTCACTCAGCTGCTTCTGAGGCTGGGGAGGAGATAAAGATTTGGGCTGTGCTGGCTTCATCTCAGACCAGTGGTTGTACCCGTCGCTGTCAGAGCCCGAGACTCCGTTCATCACTGGCATGGCCTCCTGTGCCGACATGCGCTGTGAGAGAGGAGGGGAGGGGGACACGGGAGTGGCTTCATGAGGGCATCCCCCTGCAGCTCCAGGGGCAGCCCCCTGCAGCTCCCCAGTGGGACACAGCTCCAGGGAGAGAGGCAAATCGGAGCTTTGTCCTGTTGGGTTTAATTCCCACCCAAACCAAACTGCTCTGGGGAGAGTAGTGGGGTCACCACTATGGTATTTTGCTGCTCCGAGCTCCCCTGCACCTGCCAATTCCCTGCTGAGCTCTACTGCTCAGCTCGTGCCCCCACATCAGGGGGACACCCTCTTCTGAAGGGTCTTTCATCCCACGAGTCACTCCAGGCCTTTCTCCCGCAGTTACTGGGGTACCTGGGTTCAGCCCCACAGCTCGGGGACCAGCCTGAACAGGCAGCTCCAGTTTGTGGGCTCCCCTAATAGCCCCTGCTCTGCCAGAGCTCAGTCACCCCTGCGGGATGAGGTGGGACAGGCTGCCCGTCCCCAGGCCAGGCTCCTTCCCACATCCCAGGATGGCACAGCACGGAGCTGCCCACCCCTGCCATCAGTGACAGTCCATCCAAGGGCAACTTGCCGAGGACAGCGGTGACACCGGCTTGGGCTCGTCCCTCCGGCTTTGCTCAGAAGGACAGGACAGCTTCCACCACAGAGATACTTACTCCTACAAAAGGTGCCAGCTCCGGGGGGACAGGGAGAGGTTTGGCACCAGGGATGGGGTCAGAGATGATGAGGTTTGACTTGGATGTGGACAGAGGGCTGGGCATAATGGTGCCATTGCTGCTGGCAGCCATCTGCTGCATCAGCTGTATGGCACGGTCCGGGATCTTGTTGGGATCCGAGCAGGATTGCTGCCACAGCGGCAGCTTCTGCGTCAGCATCTCCTTCCCCTGCAAGAACAAAATGAGGTGTGAAGGCACAGGGGTGCAGGTGGTCAGCCCCCCTCCCTGGGCAGCACCACATGGATCCAGGGCTGAGCTGCTCTGGGATTGATCAGTGGCTCTCTGCGCGGCCAAGATAATGCACACAGGCATCCTGCTTCCAGGCTCTGATGGCAGCAGAGCCAGGAACGTATCGTGAAAAATGGGAATGAGGGAAGGAAAGGCAATCCATCTCCCCAGTTTGTTCCAAGATACCTGTGTGCAGCATCTCCAGGCTGCAGGGAGCTGGTCCCCACGCAGAGCAGAGAAAAAAAACCGGCCCAAAGCTTGGCAGGGTGCAGCCTGTGCTCCAGGCTGCCCCACATCCCGAGGGATGAGCTGCTTCCTTTGGGTGCTCAGCCCCAACAGCCTCCAGGCCCCTGTGCTGCATCCAAGCCCCTCTGCCTGCAGGACAGGCAGCCACCTGCTACCATGCTCCAAAGGGGAAATAAATGGAGCTAAACTTGTCCTTATTCACCCAGAATGTACCAGCATCCTGTTGTGTGACTCGGGGGGGAAGATGTGCCAACTCCCTCGAGGTCACTCCCCAGTACAGCCACGGGTGACCTGATGACTCTGCTGTGCCTCATCTGGAGACAAAATGTAGTTCTATGTATCAAAATCCCTCTAAATCCAATTTCAAACTCCCTGCATATTTCCCCGACACCAGCCAGTGGGTCCAGCCTCCTGATCCTGTGGAGCATCCTGCAGGAGCCACGGGCAGCAGCAGGATGGAGTTTTTAGTGGGACACCCACCACACTCTGGATAAGCCACCTGCAAAGTCCCTCCTGCAAAGTCCCCCTCTGTGTGCTGCTGCTGCAGCAAGGCTTTGGTTCGTTCCTGCTGACCGCCAGCCCTGGGGAGTATTTTTCCCCTCCTGCACTAAGCTCACCAAGCCAAGCGTGGATCCATGCTGTGCATGTGCCAGGACAGAGCTGACTAATCCCAACTCCCTCTCCTGCTCCAGTGCCAAGCGTGGCGGTGACAGATGGCTGCTGTGAGCCACGGAGGGCGGTGGTGGGGAACAACCAGAACGGGAGCACGAGGCTGCGGGAGTGGCGCCGGCGCTCCCAGCCCTTGTCTGCACGGATTCTACTCCAGACCCATGCAGGGGGGCAGCTCCAGCCCCGCTCCAGGACGTGCGGGCAGCCACGGGCAGGAGGGATGTAGAGTTGCCATGGGCAGGAGGGATTTGGAGCAGCTGCTCCTGGCTGAGGCACCTTCCCTGGAGTCACCTGCTGGTCCATCACCCCCTCGGTCCCCCGAGCTGCACAGGCTGCACCGGCTGTGGCTTTTGGGATATCAGGCAGTTCTATGGGATGCAGCTTGAGCTGGGAGCAGCCACCCAGTGATGGGGCAGCCAGGACTGGCTCTGGCGGGTGCGACTCACCTTGGCGTGGTAGGTGATGGCGCTCTTGGCCACCGCGCACTGTTTCTCTACCAGGAAGCAGAACCGTCTCCTCTCTTCCGTCAGAGCTGTCTTGTAGCCATCCGAGACGTAGTTTTCCAGCTCCCCTTGCTTGTTGCTGATGGCTTCGATGTACTGGAACAGGGAGAGGAGCAGAGAGGGGGCTGCTGGCAGCGCTGCCCACCGGCGCGGGGCAGGGGCTGCGCGGAGAGGGGCGGGCGGTGCGGGCGGGGACCCCGGCATGGGACACACACGTGTGCCTGCACAGCCCCCCCAGCCCGCCCTTACTCATCAGAGCCCCCCACGCAGAGGCGCTGACTCAGCCCGTGGGCTGCACGGGACGAGCTGTACCCAGCGGCCGCCCGCTCACCACCCGGGCTCGGAGGCGCTGCCGGGGGCCGGGGGCTGCCCCGATGGCCCAGGACAGGCAGCGGCCCCCGCAGCCCCCGGCTCGTCCCTGCCCTGCCCTGCCCTGCCAGCGCACAAACCAGCGCGGCTCCTGGGCTGTGCCTGCGGCCTCGGGATGGCACAGGGACCCTGCCCTGCTGCCCAGGCTGTGCCCACTGCTGCAGGATGGCACAGGGACCCTGCCCTGCTGCCCGGGCTGTGCCTGCTGCCTCAGGATGGCATGGGGATCCTGCCACACACAGGGCCACCAGCGCCTCTAAAACTACCAGCAGTGCCTCCAGCCTGTATTTACCACAGACGTGGTGCCAGGGCAGTGCCACACATTGGCACAGGACACCCTGGCTGTTCCCTGGTGCCACACCCTGCACGGGCAGACATTGTGCCCCTGTGGCTCCTCTGCTGGCTCCTGTTCTCCTGATGTGACGGGTGCCAGCACGGCTGTGCCACGCTGGGCTCTGCCAGCACCACACCTGGCACAGCAGCAGCACACAAGCTGGGCTGGGGGAACCCGGCTGTTTTGCCCTGTGTGATGGAAAGGTGGCACAGGGGACTCCAGGGACCCCAGGGCAGCACCAGCCTCCCTGAGCACAGAACACACCAGGTGCCCCCAGCTCCCTGACCCAGCCACCTCCTCCTCCCTTCATCCCTTTGGATGCTTCCACCTGCCATGTGGCACCAGGGGAGCAGCCACAGAGGCTCTGAGAGCAGCACCTCTCACCCATCACTGTCCCACAGTGTGTGACACCTCCTCCTTGCCACCATCTCTTCCCTAGGACAGTGGCACCACGACACTGGAAAGCCACGACACCCCCAGCCCAGGCAGGGATGGACCTGCTTCAGGCAGCCCAAGCTTCTCTGAGACGGGATTTAAACTGGAAATTCAGGGCCCAAAGCAGCTTTGCTGCTTCTTCACGGTTATCAGTTATTTTTAGCGTGCTACAATATTTATTAGCAGATACATAAAATGGAGCAAACTAACAAAAGGAGCAAAATTCAGTGACATCCCAGACTTCAAAGGGGCATTATTTTGGGGCTGGACCTGCTCCTGGCTCCCACCCTGCTCTGAGCACCCCGAGAGCAAACCCTTGTGCCAGAGCCAGCAGGTTTTGCTTCTCCCCACATTGCACCAACATGGGCGAGGGAAAGGGGGTCAGTGAGAAATGGATTCAAAACCCGGTTTGCAACCAACAATCCTATTTCAAAGAGAATTTTTTCCTCCAAAATGAGAAAATCCAGGGCAAATGCCTGCGGCCATGAGGAGAAATAAGCGAAGGGAACGGAGCTGATGCCACTGGGCACACAAGTGGAAGTGATGGAGGTCTTGGCATCACCCCGAGGCAAGGATCCAGGGCACGGCACTCGGAGAGCCGGGCAGCAGCCGGGCTGTGGCAGCACAGAGGCGCTGGGGCAGCGCGTGGCAGGAGGAGGCGGCGGCAGCCCCGGGCACACAAAGCCCCTGGAGGAGCGATGCAGGCGGCCGGAGGAGGAGGGTGTGCTGGGGAAGGCAGCACGCCGCCTCCTCCCGGGTATTATTAGCCTGGGAACAGCGCAGGGACAGCGCCCAGAGGCAGCAGCCTGGCAGCGGTGAATGCATGGGGAATGGATGCCTCAGTGCCAGTCTGGAGAGCCCCCGACTCCTCCAGCACAGCCCGGGATGGAGCGAGCCCTGCTGCCCACACCCGTCTGCATTACGGGCAGCCACACGAGAGGCTTCTGTCCGAGGGGAAGGGGCAGAGCCCCATTTCTGGAAGGAAAGTGCAACCCTGACATAGCAGGAGCACACCCAGACCCCAATCTCCAAAACTCATCCTGCTTAATTTGCTAACTGGGCCATCAAGAACAAGGTGGTGAGGAGTGAAAAGAGCTCAGCTCCAGCTAATTTGGTTCAGCAGCACGAGGCCCATCCCGCCGCGATTCCCTGCGGGATCACCATCCCCTGGTCGGGCAGTGCCGTGCCCCGGCAGGGCGGGCGTGGCTCCAGCCCAGACACACCACAACACAGGGAGAGAAACCCTGATCTGAGCAGCAGGAGAGCTCCGGCTCTCACCAGGTTTTAAATACGCAGGTACGAGCCTTATTTACACCCCTGCTCTCAGGCTGGTTCTGCAAGGCTCCTGCTAATTCCTGAGCTGAGGAAAGGCTTGTCTCAGCCAGTCGGAACACGCCGCTCTGCGAGCGCAGAGCCCACGCTCTAAACTTAGTACTCAGAGCTTTATATACTTTATGTAAATATGCTCCGTGTGCCATTGATTTATCCAGAGCCTTGATTTTACACGTTATTCCATCACAAAATGGCGAGCGACACTCCTTGTTCGCGAGGTGGTTTTCAGTTTGGGTTTGCTCAGAATGACAGTGGGCTTTCAGATAACGCCCAGAAAGGCAAATTTAAATAAAAAAGCCTGTTAAATATGCCAGATGCATGGGAGGGTGGGGGGAAAAGTAACGCACAAAGCACAGTGTAAGATCTTGGGACTGCACTCCAAGGAGAAGCTCTGCCTTACCTGGGAGTGAGGCTTCACCTGCAGCCAGGTGCCCACCAGGACCTCAGGGCTGCTGCTCTCATCTCCATTGCCCAGAAATGGGGGAAATCTCAGCCATCCCACACTCTTGAACCACAGCCACACACCTTTCTCATGATGTTTGGCTTTCTTTGGCACGACCTGATCCCCTGTAAGGGCTGGGGGAAGGTGATTGCCTGCCAGGCTCAGCAGCTTCCCCAAGACCCCACTGACAAGCACGAACCACTCAAGCACTGCATTGTAAATTGAGACATTGATTGAAGTTGTCAGCTTCAAATTCACATTTTAAGAATCGCTTAAATAAAACCCCCAGTTCGAAGGAGGAAAAAGAAACCCCATCTGTGACCCCAGCAGGCAGGGAGGCAGCCAGGGCAGTGGTCGTGCCCAAAGCCAGAGCACACACCAGAGCCACCCAACAGCTCCAGAAAATCTTTTCTGGGTTTCTAGGTTGGAGAGGCCTCAAATAACTCCCCCGTGCCGCCCCCCCTGCCTCCCGCATCCACTTCCAATTCACCGGGAGCCACTGACCTAATTAGCAGCGTCAGCACGTGGCGGTGCCGGGCACAGGCTTTGGCACAGGCTTTGGCACAGCCGGGGCTGCTGCCCGCTCCTGGGCAGCCCCCGCTGCGGGGGCCCAGCCAGGCACCCCCAGAGCTGGGCACACGAGCAGAGCCATGCCGGGCACTCCCCGCTCCAAAGCCAAACTGAGTTCCCCCCGCGGGTCAGACGGAGAATTAGGAACACGAGCAGATGAAAAGGGAACAAGCTGCTGCCAAGTCCCAGCTCGAGCAGCCGCTGCTGTCTTGCACAGAAAGCCGGGGCGCACGGCCCTGCCACCTCCCCAAGGCCACGGTGACAGCTCGGGGGGGTGGAGATCAAAGAGCAGCTGAGAAATGTCAAGCCCCGAGTCGCGTGGAGCACAGGCTGCTGTCAGCGCGGGTGGAGCAGCACCGAGCTCCAGCCGAGCCTTTGATAACCACAGCCTCGCTGGGAAATGAGTTCAAACCTCCCGTCCCAGCCAGGAACCTGCAGAAACAGGGAATATGAGCCAAGGGCAGCGCTGAGCTCCACCACAGAAATCATCACCACGGATCCTTCTCACAGCGTTTGGCACCAACCAGGCTGAGCCAAGGACTGGCCCCAGGGACAAGAGGGGACGCCCAGCAGGCAGGAGCTGCCTTGGGGTCACCGGCACGGCACAGCCGTGAGTTTTGGGTGCAGAAAGCCAAGGGGAGCACATGGCAGGCACGCTTCTATCCAGCACCAGGAGGGATGCAAAGAGGGAGGGGCTGTGCCAAATCCAGCTCTCATCCCGAGGAGGAATTGGTCAGGGGCAGTGGCACGGAGCAGTGGGAAAAGAGAAAGGAAAGCTCAGGGAAGAGAGAGGACTGTGCTGGATCGATGCAGCAAGCTGAAATACCTGGAAGGAGTAAACACAGAGAGAAGGGAGGATTTGTTTAGGCAACCACGAGGGAGAATAGCTGGAAATGGGATAAGATAAAAAAGAAGTTAGGTTGATTAGCAAGGGAAGAGCATTTGAGCCAGGGAACAGACCCAAGGCAAACCTGCTGAAACCCCACCACAGCACAGAGGCAAAACGAGCAGAGCAAGCAGCCAGGGATGCTGAGCCCGGGTAGCTTTTCCTCATTCCCAGAAACTGCTCCTTGCCTGGCAGCTGGCAGACCCTGGAGTGGCCTCGGGGGAGTCACTGTCCCCTCCTGGCTCCTGCAGCTCCCACACACGACCCAAGTGTGCCACGAGGGAGGCAGGGAGGGAGGTTGGTCCAGCCAGGCACGGATCCGAGCCCAGGGATATCCGAGGCTCTTCCACAGCCGGAAAGGGGAGCAGAGCTCAGGGTGAGCCCTGAGCCCACCTCTCCTGTAATGTGGCAACTAAAACAACAGCCCCACAGCAAGGAACGGCCACCACTGGTCACCAAACCCCAAACACGTTTCCCTGCCTCCTGCAGGGACACTGACCCTGCAAAGCCACAACCACGCAGGCACAGCAGAGGCCTGCACGTTTCCCAGGGAGGGGGCAACCTCCCCCTGCCCTGCCCTGTCCAGCACCCCTAGGCAGGAGAAGGGAAGCTCCCGATGTGCTGCCCAGCAGCCTCCCCCGCCTGGCCGCAGCCAGAGCTCCGTGGGGACGCTGGGACACGGCTGCTGATGGTTATCTGAGGTGATGGGAAAGGCAGAGCGGATCCCGGGGAGCCAACCCCGGGAGCCCGCGCGCTCCGGGACCGGGGCTGCCTGCCTCCCTCCCCCGGGAAGGGCTGTCTCCCCTCGTTATGGTCACATCTGCAGCAGCCCCAGCCCTGCCCTGCTGCTGCCCGGCCCCAGCCACGCACTCATGTTGGAGTTACATAAAATCCAGAGAGCAAAGCAGCAGGGGAGCGCTGGCTCCAGCCAGCTCTGCAGGTAATTCACCTTCTCCTGCCTGAAACGTTCCCTCCACAAAGGAACACCCCCAGCTCAGTGCACAGGTTGGTACCCAAATGCTTGTGACACAGCCCTGAGCTGCACAGGCACTTCCAGGAACCCTTCCAGGGATGGGGCAGCCACAGCTGCTCTGGACACCATCTGCCAGGGCCTCACCCCACTCACAGGGAAGAATTTCTCCCCAATATCCCATCTAACCCTGCCTGCTGGCAGTGGGAAGCCATTCCCCTTGTCCTGTCACTCCATCCCTTGTCCAAAGCCCCTCTCCAGCTCTCTCTTTAGATGCTGGAAGGGGCTTCTCTTCTCTTGCTGGGCTTGGGCAGTCCTCCCTCAGCCTAAATCCCAGTCAAAGCTGGAGAGAGTCACCTGGAGCCGCTGAGCTTTGAGTCCTTCCCTATTTGACTTTCACATAAACTCGTAACCTGGTTTGCTCAAACTCCTGTCATTTGGAGCTTCCTGACCTACACCTAAAATTATTTCTCCTGATGGGAATATCCAAATGAGGTTTCAATGACAAAAGTTTATAAAACCCCACAGGTTATTTGGCACAGTGGTATTTAATGCTTAGAACATTCCCATGGGAGCAGGGGTGGGTGAAGGCAGAGTCTGAGCTCGGCCCCCACTGCCCACCCAGGGTCACTCACTGTCACCTGTGTCAGGCACAGCCTTTCAGGACAAACACCCAGCCCCAGCATTGCTATTTAGGCTGAATTACAGCCAGTTTTGTCTCAGCCTGATGCAGAAATCCAATTGCTCACAGCGCTAATATGATTTGATAAATACTTTGAACCAACATAACTTCATTGCCGAGCTGCTGATTCAATCCAGGTCCCAAACCCATCATGACCTTGATTTCATGGCCTGATCACAACCAGCCTTTAATGGAATTACAGCACTTGAGCTTCTGTGGTGATTGTTTAATCTTAATATTGTTTTCATTCTTCTTCATCAGAGATGTGAAGTGAGCAGAATTGGTTTGTTCTCCCAGTTTTCAGCACAGGTCAAGCCCCATCTCAGTCACTCCACGAGGAAGATGAGCCACGTGAGGCTCCCTGTGTGGAGCAGCAGCTCGGGACTGATTCATAAGGAATAAAAGCCTGGCTCAATGTGACACTCAGCAGCAAGAACCCCAAAGCACAGCATCACTCCTGGCCATGGCAGACAGGGTTTGGGAGCTGGGAAATCGCTCCTGCAGCCTGGTGGCTCTTGGAGCTGCTTTAGAGCGACGTGAGTCTGGGCTGCAAACCACGAGGTGCTTTACCTCCTCAGCCACTTAATGCTGCAACACTCGTCCCCATCTGGAAAACTCCATAAAATCAGCAGGAGACAGTGGCCAGGTGACTTGGGGCTTGCAGACAAGCCTGGAGCACCTCTCCCCATGCAACGAGGGGCTGATGCAGCTCAGGAGAAGCCTCCTGCAAGAGTCCTTGAGCATCACATGCCCTCAACCCCCTGCTCCAAAGCTACCGCTCCCCAGCCATTGCTGTGTGCACTCCCTGCTGAACTCCGGGATTTATTGCTGCTTTATAAAGGGGGAACAGCTGAATTAAACAGGGGAGGTGTTTGGGCTCTTGTAGGGAGCTCTCTGATTGATTCAGCAGTGTGAAAACAGCCACGCTGGTGCCCCTGCCCAGACAGGGGCTGCCCTCTGCCAAAGCCACAGCCTGGGTGGCCCCAAACCTGCTCTCACCCTGACCAACGTTACATAAACCCTGAGGTCCCTGCAGGACACTCCTGCTGCTGCCACCACGTATCTCACCCACCCATCTCCCTGGCAGGTGATGACAAGACGTGGTCACTCCACAAGTGGTGAAGAGGCAGAGAGGAGCAGCTCTGCTTCCTGGAGCATTAAATATGAAGGAAGATGATGACAGAGCATCAGACTCCTGGCTGGCAGCTGCCCCAGCAGCTTCAGAGGGATGAGCCTTCAGCAGAGCAAGATGTTATTGCTGCCTCGAAGGAGGTGACACTTCCATCAACAGCAGCTTCTCCCACGAGGAGAGAAGGAACCAGCCACAGCCCATTAGGAGACTCCAGCCAGCCCTGGCTGACGGGTCTGTGGTCCCCAGGCACCAGGCTGGCGCAGCTGTCAGCATCCCAAAACCATCCCCAGGTGCTTCAGCAGCTCTGAGGGGACCACCAGAGGTTTGGCAAGTGGCCACAGGGGTGGCTTTGGGCCAGCTCAACAGACCAGCCTGCCTGTGGCTCTGCTTTAACCAGGCTGAGGAAAGCAAAGCCCCACAAAGCTCTGTAGAGACTCATGATCCACTCAAACCTGGTTTCACCTCCTCAAAACCCATTTTCAGCTCCCCAAAGCCCAAAACAAGGCTATCTCCTCAGCACCGACACCCACACACTTCCAGGCTGGACCCACTTGCTGCAGTCCCCCCTCTCCTCTCTCCAATGCCCAGGCAGAGGTAAAACAGCATCGAGGGTGGCCCCAAACACTCTTTTTTCTGCTGAGGAAACACCAGCTCTGCAGTCAGCAGAGAAGAGAGGGGAAGTGCCCTCTTGGCTGCGTTCGGCAATTTTAACTTTGTGTTTAGATCTAAGGCAAAGCAAACCCCCGCCGAGTGCAGCAGAGCAGTCACAGAATCACAGAATATTCTGAGCTGGAAGGGTCTCATAGCTCTGTAAGCTCAAAAGCCATCAGAAGGCTTTTTCGGAGATAAGCACTTCCTAAATACTTACTGCTGAAAGATTAAAGGGAATGAGCGTCTGATCCCGTTTCCCTGCCCGGAGAGCTGTGCTCACAGGGCTGCCCCATCCCCACCACATCACAGCGGGAGGCTCAGCCCACCCTGCAGCCCAGCTGGGATGGATTCCCTCCTCCTCCGCTCCGGTGGGATGGGGATCCCCGCCCCGGGGTTTGGCAGGACACGGCTGGCTCTGGCAGCAATTCCCTTCTGCTGTCCCTGTCAGCAGCTCCCGCAGGTGGGGGGAGCAGAGGTTTGATCCTTGTGTCCCCCCACGCTGGGCTTGGGGCCTGGCAGGGCTTTTCTCGCTCAGCAGGAATTTCAAAGCCGGGACTTGTGGAGACGCCACGCTCAGAAGTGGTTTCAGCTGCTCAGCTCTGAGAACATGGCAGAGCCCCCAGCACAGCAGGCTGGACATGGGGGAGTGTGCTGGCACCTCCCAGCCCTGCTCCAGCACCTCCCAGCCCTGCTCCAGCACCTCCCAGCCCTGCTCCAGTCCTGCTCCAGCACCTCCCAGCCCTGCTCCAGTCCTGTTCCATCACCTCCCAGTCCTGCTCCAGTCCTGTTCCATCACCTCCCAGTCCTGCTCCAGCACCTTCCAGCCCTGCTCCAGTCCTGTTCCATCACCTCCCAGTCCTGCTCCAGCACCTTCCAGCCCTGCTCCAGTCCCTCCCAGCCCTGCTCCAGTCCCTCCCAGCCCTGCTCCAGTCCCTCCCAGCCCTGCTCCAGCACCTCCCAGCTCCCAGAGCTCTGGCTCCACACGGGACCCCCAGGCTGAGCCACAGCAGATGATGGTGGCTGCATCCTTCCCCTTCACTGCTTGTTCTGATTCACACCACCACTTCCCAAATTTCAGTGCAGTTAAGGGTGTCACTTCCCCAGCACAAGCCTGACTGTAACTCTCTGCTGGAGGCTAAATGCCACTAATTGTCATCAAATTCACCCCCACGAGCAAAGTGCCACCAGTATCCAGGACTCCTTCAGCAGACACAGATCTGACACGCGAAGAAACACCCCGGTCCCAACATAACACACACAACCCTGCCTTGGAGGCAATACTAAATAATCCCTGGCTTCAAGATCTTCCCCTTTCCAAGCACCACTTCTGCCATCGTTCTGTGGCTGCAGCTCCTGCAGCAGCACTCAACTGTCAGCCAGGGCACGTTGGTGCATTAGTTACCCCGAAGGTTTGCCTGGATCAGCCCCGCTCGGGGCAAAGCTCACAGAGAAGTCTGCAGAGTGCAGGGGACACAAACTCCTGCTGCGGATCCATCGGTGACCCGAGTGGGATCCATCAGTGACCCGGGTGCCACAGCCCCTGGCACTGCCAGGACACTCCTCATGAGACCCAGCTCTGCCTCCCCTTCTGTGGGGAGCTCTGACTGCCCCCGTGCCCACCCCCGGGAGGGACCCTGGCCCACGCGGTGTCACACCCACGGGCGTCACATCGCTCTGATTCACCGCAGCCGCCCCCAGGGACGGGGCACAGGCACACAAAATCCACAAGCAAACACCCTCCCGGGGATGGGACGGTGGATCAGGAATTAACGATCCCTGCAGGCCACTTGTGAAGGCAAAGGGAAAGATGCCTGGAGTAGGGTCAGGCAGCAGCTCCAGCCCCACTCTGTGCTGTGCCATGGGAACAGCCCGTCCCCAGCACTGCCGCCCCCTCCCACCCACACTTCTGAGCCCACCGGCTCCCCTTTCTCTAAAGAGAGCAGCAAATCCCTCCCCAGGGGTTTGCCACAGCCTGGCCACGCTCACCGGGCGGCAGCGAACACCCCTCGTGTCCCCAGCCCTACCTGCAGCTCCTTGTCCGAGTACTTCTGCGGGTTCTTGCTGCCCTGGCTCTTCTTGCGAAGTTTCTTCAGCTCCGCCTGGCACTTGTCGAGGGAGTCCCCCTTGCTCCTCTGCTCCGTCTGGTATTTCTTCAGCGCAGCCTGGATGCAACAGGAGAAAGTTCTGAGCCTCGGCCGCAGCTCCTGCTGCCAAGGGGTGGCAGAAACAGGCAGAGCCCCTGGGAAATTCCAGTGGGATTCCCAAGGCCCAGAGAGCAAACGGGACAATTCTGTGCTGTGCGTGGTGACGTGTGTGACACCAGGGACCCATCTGTAACCTGAGGCATGATGTGACATCCCCCAGCGGGGAGCCCCGGGGACCCCCGAGGCCAGGGCTGTGCCAGACTCACACACACAGAACTCACACTCAGGTACCGGGAGTCCAGTTCCACCTTCTGCTCCAGCTGCGTCAGGAGCTCGTTGTGGAAGGACTTGAGCTGCGGGGAGAGAGAAAACGCTCAGTGCCCGGGCAGGGTGGCAGATGGCACCAGGGAGGGCACAGCAGCAGGGCTGCACGGGCTGAGAGCAGTGAGGGACAGGCTCAGGGAGCCCCAGCAGGGATGAAGGGGATGCTCAAGCAATGCAGACCCTTTGGAGCTTAGCAAATCTGTGTCAGAGGGGCTGGTGTCACCTGGGCAAGGCAGAGGAAAGCATTTTCCACTGACAGGGACCCCGGCACGCGGGGCTGGGCACTCACCATCTCCTCCAGCTGGTTCTGGATCTGCCTGTGCACCTCTGCCATCTGGAAGAGCACATCCCCTGCAGAGACAGGACAGGGAGGGATTGGGGCACTGAGCTCAGGGGACGCCACGGGGCTGGGGCAGGCAGCACCCTGCTGGAAAGGAGGGGTCCCCAGCTCCTGGAGTGCCCCTCGTGCCCACCTCTGGGCAGCTGCAGTGAGCCATTGCCCACCTGAGACTCTTGGACAAACAGGTAAACCTTGAGAGGCAGGAAGGGAACAAGGAGGAGCAGCAGCAGGACCCCAAGAGCAGGGGTAGCCCTTGTCCCCCAGGCCCAGCACAGGGACAGACACAGCCCTGGCACTCCATGCAGGTCACAGGACATGGGGCTAAGCCCTGGGATCCCCACTGCTGCCAAGGAATCCTAGCTCTGTTCTGCCACTTCCTTTAATTTTTCTTCTCCACTGCAGGGCTGCAGCCCCACACCCAGTGCTGTTCCTGGAGGAAGGGCTGTGTCCTGGCTCAGCAGAAGCCCCAGCGTGGCTGGAGCCAGACACACACAGGGAGCATCTTTTAGGAAGGGAGCCAGCACCAAGAGCTTTGACTCTGGATGAGAGGAGCCTTGGGCACAGCCCAGCTCTGTCAGCTCTTTTCAGGGCTGAGTTTGGAAGCTTTCCCTTCCAGCATGGCAGGTTGTAGCTTCCCAAGAGGCTTCCAACCTCTGTGGAGCAGTTTGCAAATGAAAGCCAGCATCTCACTGGGGCAAGGGAAGGAGTGGGACCCTCTCCCAGCACACCTGGTGCACGCAGGGCCAGCCCCAGCCTGTCCCTGGGCAGAGGGGCCATGTGCCAGCTGAGTGCCAACACCCCCAGCTGACCAGGAACAACGTGCCTCAACACTGCTTTGCTCTCCTGGCTGGAGCAATTCGTACTTTGCACCACACATCTCAAACCCTTCTGCAAACACTAAAATCCGATCCCTCGGCAGGCACAGCCCCTCTGCTGCAGCAGAACCGGCTGTGGCACGGGCTGCTGGCAGGGCCACTGTCCCTCTGTGCCTCCTGAGGGGGCAGCGATGTCCAGGGCGTCCCAGAAGAGGTGAGCAGATGGCAGAGCTGCAGCTCTGCTCTTTCCCCAGGAGGAAGCAGCGTGCTGAGACTTCCAGCAGGTTCTGCAGGTGCTGAGCCCTCACGCCCGGCCACCACACGCCTCTGCAGTGTCACACGTGAGCAGGGACGTCCAGGCAAGGGGCCACCACCACCACGGGAGCGCCAGGAAATCGCTGCTGCTCGGGCTGCGACAGCTCAGTGGTGGGAAGTGCCTGAATTCCCGCTGCAAGGAGGCCCTGGCATCACTCTTGAGGTGGCTTTGTCAAGGGGTGGCGATGCAAGGGTGGCTCTCTATTCCCAAAGCTTGCACCACCTCCCTGTCCCTCTCCCTTCCTGTCTGGCTGGAGTGGAAATCCCAGGAGCGCTGGCCAGGGACTCTGGTCACCATCCCAGAGCCCCTGAGCCACCCAGAAATAGCACCCATGTCCCCAAATCCAGCCCTGGGTACCCCTGCTTTGGGACAAGGGGGCTCTGCCCCCCTCCCACATCCTCTCCCAGAGAACTGGCCCGTTCCCAGCAGCGGGGCAGCTCGTGCTGCTCTCTTGGCACTGATATCCATCTTTTGGGTTCAGCTTACTCCTGAATCACCACCCCCCTCGGCTCCTACTGGGGCGTTCCAGCCCCACATCAAAGCCAGGAGCGCACGGAGCCTTTCCCACAGCACAGCTGTGCCCCAGCCTGCTGAGGGGACCCTGCTGTCCCCAGCTCAGCACCACGAGGTGGCAGGAAGGCAGCTGGACACCTGCCCAGAACCTCCTGAGCTTCCTCCAGAGCCCCTCACTCCCCGGCTGCCCCCAGAGGAACCGGCCCCAGGCGTCCCGTGGCCTCTGCCACCACTGGAAGCCCAGCTGGGCAGCAGGATTTGACCTAAATCCCCTAAAAGCAGCAGCAGCAGCAGAGTGTGAATTCCCACAGAGCATCTCTGCCATCCCCACAGCTGCTCCCCAAAAACCTACAGACCGTGTGAGACTGTAGCAGACATCTCACCCCAAACCCAGCCCAGAGCTGCAGGAGTGAAGTTAAACTGTGATTAAGGGATACCACGGTAGCTGCAAAGCCTAAATATTCCAAAATTCGACCTGGAAAAGAACCCGTGGCACTGTGCCAGGGCTGCCACCATGAAATTCCCAGGGGACCACCCTGGGGAGCTCGGTGGCAGGGCTGGGATTGGCGCAGGGCACATGCCCTGGCAGCAGCACCAGCACGGCCGCCCACGCCAGCAGCGTTTTGCATCAGCTGCCAGAGGGACTTGTAAATCAAACACCTCAACTCCCACCGAGCAGCAGGACAGCAGCTCGGGTCACCGTGTGAGTCGTACCCGGCTGCCAAAACACATCCTCCGGGTGGGAACCCCCGGGTGAAGCATCTCAGCTGCACCCAGTGGCACGAAGAGAGCTGGGGAGGGCAGGAGGCAGAGCCGGGGGCTCTCCCCTCCCCGCGGGATGGATGCCGAGCGCACGGGGAGGAGCAGCCGCGGCTTAGGCTGACTCACAGTATCGTTCTGGGAGAAGAACTACAGCAGCTATTGTGGGCCCTTCCCTTCCACACCCAGCCCACAACAGGCGAACAGGTTGTTCCACATCCCTGCTGGCACCACGGGAGCCAGCTGCCCCTCCAGAAGGTGAGGCAGTGGGAACCCGGCTCTCTAGGGTTTGCTTCGGAGTTGTCAGAGACTCAAGGTTATTGTTTGACCCTCTAAAACAGGATATGGGCCATTTCTAATAAAAATACCAACTAGGCATTAATCAAGGAGCCAGATTGCTCAGAGCCAGAAGGTGCTGATGATGCTTGTGCAGGGCTGCAGCAGCCCAGGCTGTCCTGCAAGGGCACCAGGAGATGGTGGCCAGTGGCTGGGGGACTATCTCCCACCAGCAGCACCGTGGCTGCCCCAATTCCTGCGGTCAGCACTCAGCCACATCCCCTGAAAACCAGCCAGCAATAACCCTGCTCACACAGCACCTCGGTGCTGAAGGTCTGAGGCAGCCAAATTTGAGGGAAAACCCAGCGCAGGACGAGGTGGCACTCAGGGGACTTGGGTCAACAGCTGGGCTCAGTGACCTGGAGGGCTTTTCCAGCCTGAACAGCCCCACTGGAAACTTCTGTAATCTTTTTGGGTGTTCCCTCACAGCAGCACAACCCGGGCCAGGCTGACAGAGCCAGCACAGAGCAGGGCAGCACTTCCAGCCCCACCGAGGCTCCGGCTCCACGAGTGGCTGCTGGGAAGATCCGTGTGCAGTGGGAAGGAGACGAGTGTGGGGAAACAATCAGCTTCTCCACGCTGACTCATCCCTTTCCTCTCCACAACGGTTTCACTTCTGCCAGCCCCAGAGGACTGGGAGATGTGCTGATAACTCATCAGCGACTCAGCGCTGCTCCAGCCCCGCCTGGCACAGCTTAATGCATTTTTTCACTGTTTGTTAAGGGACCAGGTAAAGGGAAAAGCAAAAGCTTCCCAAGACACCCTGGTTTGGGCTCCCAGTTCCTTGGGCTCCCTCAGGCTGGGCAGTTGGCACTGACCCTTTCAGTCAGACACTGGGATGTTCTGTGCCCCCCACAGCCCCCCTGGATCTGTACCAGGATGCACAGCCCAGTGAGTGCCCAGAGCCCCAGTGCTGTGGCAGGAGCTATACTGGTGGCACTGGTTAATTAAACACCCTGACGCTGCCCAGCCTGGCCCCTAACCCTGGCGGCTCCAGAAGGGAAACAAACACCTCCAGGACCTGGAGCTGGCCACACACCCGGCCAAAACCCCTCCTCAAATGTGCCCAGTGCTGATGGATGGCAGAAAGCAGCCCATGGACACACAGAGGACCCCTCCATCCCCCCAGAAGGAGGGAGCATCCCTGCAGGATCCCTCCCAGGCACAGTGCCAGGGCACAGAGCAGGTGGGAATCCTGGAAGTTGTCACCATCACCAGGGAAGGTGAGACCCAGACATTACGCACATCTGCCACATGCTGGGAGCCCCAGCCAGGCCACATGGTCTCACAGATGCTCATTGACAGCCCTCCACCACCAGTATCAAACACAGGTGGGTGAGAACGAGCCTCGGCTGCCTGCTCCTCGTGGCAGGGATGGAGGCAGCAGAAAAGCCCTGTCCTGAGGCAGCAGAAGGCTTTGAGAGGACTGTCTTGTGTTCCTGCACCCTCAGCAAGCCCATTCCTGCAGCTCCACCAGCACAAAGCTGTCACCCACAAGGTGTTAAGTGCCTTGTTAAGCCCAAATTTAAAGGATCACCAAAAAGGTCTCAGCTCCCAGCCAGGAGCTCACCTCCACGGCAGGGACACTGCCACAGACCGCAGGAAAACATTTCCTGGAGCTGTGTGTCAGCCCGGGCACTGCTCTGCCTGGCACCACACACGGGCACCAGCAGCTCCAGATCCCCTCGGGGCTCCAGGGTGACCTTTGGCACCTGTGGGATCTATATCCTCACCTCCGCTGCTGCAGGAAGCACCGACCCAAAACAACCACCAATCCAATTAACAGATTAATCCCCGTTCCCAGAGGATCTTGTGCAGCACAAAGTCTCCAAACCGCCAGGAGCTGGGACAGACCCCGGAGCTGCAGGGGAGAGAGCCTGAACTCAGGGATGTCCCTGCATCCCTGCAAGTGTCCAAGGCCAGGCTGGAGCAAGCTGGGATAGTGCAAGGTGTCGCTGCCCATGGCAGGGGTGGCACTGGATGAGCTGTAACATCTCCTCCAAGCCATGAAGGTGTCACCTCCTGATATTATTGTGGAAATAAAAAGCCATTATGTGCCAGGGGCTCCTTTCAGCTCAACAATGGTTGAGTAATTACTGCCTGTGCTGTCCTTTCACAGCCTGGTGTGTCACCCCGAGCAGCTCCACTCATCCAAGGGACCTCCCAGAAACAAAATCCACCTCCAGCCCTGCAGGTGCTGCCCGGCCCCAATGTCCCAGGGGAAATGTCTCCAGCTCTGCTCACCAGGAGGAGAAAACCCCTTTCCATGACTTTGCTGTGGCCTAGTTTTCAAGAAGGATGAAAGAAACGACATTTTGAGCAGCATCCAAGGGACCCAGGCAGGAGCTGGACAAGGGCCAAAGTCACCTGAGGACTCATGCATGAGGCTGGAACTTCTTGGAAGGGGCTACAAACCTTCCCTGGTCAGACACAGGCTCCTCACAGCAGCTGATCCTCCCTAAAGCCCCTGCTACGACCACCAAGGGGGTGAGGAACACCCTGAGGAGCCTCTCAAGGGCACCCTTGGGCACAGACCTAATCCCAAATGCCAGGGCTGGGCCAGCAGGGAACTGCACAGAGCAAAGCCACTCCTGCTGCTCCGGGACACTCAGACACTCAGAGCACCACTGGGGATAGGAACACCCCAAAGCCCCAACTCTGCACCCCAAACCCTGGCAGCGGGGTTCAGCCAGGCCCCAGCAGGCACTTGCACCTGAAAACTCAGCCCCCAGAGCCGATTACAGCTCAAGTGCATTATTTTTGTTATTATGGCCACTTGGCCATTCCCACGCGGGATTATCCTGTCTACACGCAGCTCCTAAAATCTGATGGGGAATTTAGGAAAAATGCACAGTGCTAAGCAGCCCCATGGGCAGCCAGGAGTTGAGACCAGAGCAGAGCTCCAGAGGGCTCCACGTTCCACGAGACATTGTCACAGAGCTGGGGCACCAGGAAAGCACCCAGGTTAGGAAAGAGGGAAAAGAATTATCTCAGGCTTTTGTCCATAGAGGCTGGGAACATGAGCCTCCAATCCTGACCAGAGCATCCCGCGGTCCTGGCTGACACCTTGAAGCAATTTTCCCTATAAACTCATGGAAGAAAATCCCACTCAGGGAGGGAGCTGGGGGCACAACATTAATGGAAGCAGCAATTCAGAGAATTCCTGTTTACTGTTCTAAAATGAATTCCCCGTCCCTGGCAGTGTCCAAGGCCAGGTTGGATGGGGTTTGGAGCACCTCGGGATGATGGAAGGTGTCCCTGCCCACGGCAGGGGGGGCACTGAATGAGCTTTAAGGTCCCTTCCAGCCCAAAGCAGTGTGGGATCCTATGAAATAACCCAGAGCCCCTTTCCGGCACTCTCGGCATTCCCAGCCCAGGGAGCGATAAGCCAAAGGTGTTCCCAGGAAAAGCTGCACCTCTGGCGAGCACAGTCCTGACCCAGAACAGCTCTCAGCCCCTGTTTACACATCTGCTGGGAGGGGGTTGTGTCCCAGCTGTTATCAGCTCCACTGAGCCGCAGCCAGAAATTTTATCTCAACTTTCTCCTGCCCCAAGCAGCTGCCACAGCAAATATCAGCAGGATCAGCAGAGCACGAGGCTGAGGAGCCCTGGAGCTGCCAGGAGCCTCCCTGGGATGTGTCCACACCAGGAGGGGAAGGAGCAGTGATTTGGAAGCATTTTAAACCCCAAAAGACTCGAGCCACTCATAAGGAGATGGCACCGAGGACATCAAACCTTTGTCCTTAGGTGAGGAACCAGGGCCACAAGTCTCCAAATCCAGGTGTGAAGTGTGAGCAGAGCTGGGGTGTCCCTCAGCCCCAGGGAGGCAGCAGCAGCTCCCTGCAGGCTCTGCACAGCCCTCAGCACACAGGGCTCTTTGTTTTATTTATTAAACAGAAGCAGATTGCTCCAGGCAGCTTTAATCCACACTCGGTTTCCATAGACACTTACTGCTTTCCCAGCACAATTCCAAGGCTGCGGCAGGGCTGGGGGGAGCGGGGCCTGACACCAAATCCAGAGCCCAGGGGCTGCTCCCCGACTCCTTCAGCCTTTAGAGTCGTGTCAGCTTAACCTCTCTGTTAATTGCCTGCCCCGGAGAGATGCTTTAATGAGCACTTTGCCATCACCGCGGAGCCGGAGCTGGGGGAGGGACAGAGGGGGAGGAGGAGGTGTTCACCTGGGACTGCACAGACACCAGACCGAGGCACATCTCACTCCATGAGAGCCTTAACAAGGCGCAGCATCCCAGGGGGAGCCAGGAGGGTCGCCCCGAGCCATGGGGGGAGCAGCTGGGAGGGTCGCCCCGAGCCACGGGGGGAGCCGCCGGGAGGGTCGCCCCGAGCGCGGCTGTGAGGAGGGAGGACGCAGGAGGATGTCTGGGCAATGGGGGACTGGAAAAGCAGCTCCCAGAGGATTTGCTGGGAAAATAAGAGTGAGAAAGGGGAAGGAGGCAGCAAGCGTCACAGCCCGTGATGTCTGCCATCGATTGGGCAAACAGCAGTCCCTGGCAGTGGCATAGGGAGGCTCCAGCAGGGCACAATCCCAGCCCCTGCCCCTTCCCACATCCCTCCCTCTCCCCTTCTCCTCCCTGAGGGGCAGCTCAGCCCCAGCTCCCCGGCCAAAACCTGCTGCTTCTCCTGCGCCGAGTGAGAAAAAACCACCACAGAGCTGCTCCCCAGAAACACCACGAGCCAAAGCCCTGACACTGAGAGCTCAGGGGGTTCTCCAAACTGCATTAACTACAGAGACACTGCTAGCACTGAGACAAGGCAGCACCAGCTCCACACCGAACTCCTTCTCCCCAGCAGCACCAGAAATCTGTCTCATTCCCGGGCTGGGAATCTGCAACTCCATTTAGCAGCAAACTGGGGACTCACCCAATTCTTTCGATCCTTGGCTTTCACTGGCCAACTCTCCCATCTTCACCAGAGCATCAAAGTACCCTTTTGCTGCGTAGGTCATACCTAAAAAGCACCAAAAAACGGAGGTCATGTTCTCCTTAATGGCTGTTGGAACTTCTGGGGCACTGAGGAGATGCTGGACACTAAAATAGGTATTACCTCAAAGGGCTGAACCCCACGGGGAGGGACCACACAACAAACAGAGGAAAAGCGAGCAGAGAAAGCTGGAGCAGTGAGATTACAGGGTAATTTAGGATTAGAAAAGGTACGTGCAGGACTGTGGTGGTTTTCATTGCAGTGCAAGCATCAGGCTGCTAATGCTGCTCAGAGAAATCACTGCGGAATAATTGAATATCACAGACTTTCATTATAGTTCAGCCTTGTTTGTTGACATTCCAGCTACACACTTGACTCTAATCAGATAAGCAGGGGGTTTCCTCTAATCACAGAACACGCTGTACAGCCCCAGCTCCAGCCTTCCAACGCCGCCTCTGCTCTGCCTCCTGGGCCCTGCACTTCCTCCAGGTGCCCCCAGCTCGGAAGGATGACCCAAGCCAAGGCACAAACGACAGGGAGGTCCTTGGCTCCGCAGCGTTTTCACAGCAGGGATGTGGGAAAAGCACAAAGTGCCACAGTTGGTGGCACAGGACAAACGGACTCTGGGATAAACAGATCCTCCTCCCAGGTAATTAAAGCTGAGTTATCGGGTGAATATTTCAGAAGAATAAATAAAAAAAAACTGCAGTCCCAAGGGTAAGCAGCTCTCCTGCCTGTCACACCCTGCCTCTGCTCCCTTCCCTGCTGCCAGGAGGAACCAGCAGGGAAAAGCACCCCCAAATCCACTCTGCTGGCATGCCCAGGAATTTCTGGGAAAGCTGCTGCTCCTGAGGGTGTCCCGTGCCCCCTCCCCGGGGATCAGAGTCCGCAGTGGAGCGGGCAGGACGGGCACTGCCCCGTCACGGCTGGGTGAGCCATTAAATCCCAGTTCAAACCAGTGCCCAGCGCTGGCAGGACACCTGGGAACAGGGGGAGGGCTTAAAATTCCTCCTGGAAACAGCCTCACTTGACTTGTGGGAAAAGGGATGTGCTGCAGGCAGCGATCCTTCCCAAAGGTCAGGACACAAACCCCAGCACTCCAGAACAGGAGACACCAAAGTGTTTTGCTGCCTGAAGATGATGACAGACTCTCCCCCACGGGCATTTTCACTGGGATTATTCAAAAATAAAATCCAGGGGACACGTGCAGCTCTGAAGGGAGCAAACTCCTCCCTGGAAAAACAGAGCTCTGGGTGGAGCAAAGCTTAAACCTCCTCAAAACCCAGCTGAGGAGGGCCCAGGCAGTGCACAAAGCTAGTTTAAGTCAAAATAGTCGGTTTTGGGGTCTAATCAATTCCTAGCTTCCTTTTGATCACTTAAATCCACACCTCCCTAATGGCTCCCAATAGGATCCTGCATTCCCAAGCAAGAGCTGCCACCAAGACTTTTAGGCTTTTCCCTTCTCTTCATTCTTTTGGGCAGTTTAAACATTTCAATAACACCTCTTTAAACAAAGCTTAAAATCTCAATTCTCAAATATTTTAAACAAACGTTTAAAGATGAACTGTTTGGAGATGTGTTTTGTTATCCTGCTGCCTCCCAGCATTTTCTCCCTGGAATCCCTCCCACATCCACAGCCTTGCACATCCCAGCATGGTCCAAGAACCATCCTGCCAGCTCCTTGCCCATGGGAACAAGGAACTTTTCAGCAAAACCCCAAAGATTTTCAACAAAAAAAAAAACCAAAAAAGAAAAAACAAAGGTTTCCCAGCTTTCCCCCCTCCCCAGCCTGGCAGCCCCAGTGTCACTTACTTGCTAAGGCTTTTTCATAGGTCTTCCCCATAGAAATGAAATTCCTGAGGCTGGGATTGAACTGCTCCATGATCGTCTAAAGGGAACAGAACATTGCTGGGATTAGCAGGGATGATGGGAAGTGAACAGCTCCATGCTCAACACTCCTGATAAACACAAAAAGAGAGCAAAAAATCCCCCCCAGCCCCCTGGAAGATGCCCCAGGATCCTCCCTCATCCCACAGCTTCACGGAGGAAGAGCAAGCTGGGCTTGAGCACCACGAGGGACAAGAACAAGGGGGCTCTGCACGAGATGCATCCCCAGGAGAGGAAAGAGAATGCTCCAATCAGAAAATTATCAGATATGGCAAAAGTAACCATACTACTGTTTTATGTATTACTGTAAGTGTCTGTCTGGGGCAGCACCAGCCCTCAGACCAGCCAGGTTGGTGACCCAGGACCTGGGATGGTGGCAGGTGATGGTGGCAGGTGATGTCCCACTCCTGGGATGGCTGCAGAGCAGCACCAGCCCAGCCCATCACGGACAAGCAGGAAGGGCTGGAGAGCAGAATTCCAAACGTGCAGCCAGGAATGAGGCAGAGCAGAGCCTGCAGCACCCCCTGAGCTGTGCCAGGAGTCACACCAGGGTCCCTCAGCCCTGGGGGACACTGCCCACCTGCCCAGAGGGTGGGGCTGAACATGGGCAGCGCTGCCCGAGCTTTTCCTGCCTCGCTCCAAGGCCCTCAGTTAAGATGGGGGAGGAATAATCGGATCAGGGAGGAGAAGAAGGGCTCTTTGTGCACTTGGCCCCACAGCCACAGCCCTCCCTGCCGGGCCCTCGCCCTGACACCGATCCCAGCCCAGCCCTGGGAGAGGCACAGCCTCCATTCCTGCTGGGGATCCTCTGGATCAAGCCCAGTTCCAGCCCCAGGGCTGGTCCCGATGTCCTGCACCTCCCACCAAGGTGCCACCAGAAAATGGAGCTCAGAGCCTGACTGGCCCCAAGGAGGGATGCACCACGGGCATTCCTGCTGGGAACAGGGCTCTGCACCCCCAGGCTGCTGGCAGAGTCCCACCCCGGGCAGGGGAGGGAAGACAGGCAGACACTTACAGGGAATAAGCTGATTAAGCATCTGTCACCTCATCTGAGGCTGCCCGAACACTATAAAGCTCATTTTCTGCCTGAGGCATTTTTATCCCAGTTCCTGCTGTCCGGCCCTTGAGTCTGTCAGCTGAATTTTCTCCACACGTGTGCAGGGCTCAGCCAGAGCCTTCCTGGCTCCAGACTGCCCTTTTTGGGTTCCTCGGGGCAGGGCTCTGTGTGCGGCACCCGTCAGAGGGGTGGCATCACCCCCGTGCTGGTATTCCAGGAGAAATCCTGTTATATTATTCTTCCAGGCTGCAGGCTGAGGATGGCTGCGGTGCCCCCAAAGCCTGTCCCCAGCACCTCCCAGGTGCTCACAGCACCAGCCACAACTGCAAAGGGCAGAAGATGATTGACGAGGCTAATGAGGAGCTGCCCCACTAATTAGGGCTGCAGGCCAACCAGACAGAGCCCCTGGAAGCTGTTTTGGGGCAGCTCAGAGCAGTTTGGTGGATGTGCTCAGCGTGAGAGGAGAAAATGAACCTGTAGCAACAAGCCAGGTGCTCTCCAACATGTAGGAGATGATTGCATAGGAGTTAATTACCACTGGTGAGGATTGCTCCATCCTGCCCACATCACGTTTACCTCCAGCCCAAAATCTACCTGGATCACCCACAGAGGTGTGGCATCGGTGCCCAGGGCAGGGACAGGGACAATTCCCCCTGCCCCAGCAGGGACAGGCACATCCTCACTTCTGGCAGATCCCCAGCTACAGCCTCGACCACGCTCGAGCTCAGCCTGTGCACTCTGAGGCTGAACAATATTTAAGCAGCAGAAATGTTGGCAGGGTTTCTGCAGGGAGGAGATTTTTCGGCGGTTTGCAGGTTCAGAGCAGTGTTTGTGTACGTGGATGTGCACAGGGATATGTAAATAGTGTGATTTTCTCAGCAGTGCCCGTGTAAACACATCGTCCTGAGCACGAAACCGAGGGAATTAATGATGGAACAGGATCCCCAGACAAAGCATCCTCCGAAATTCAGCCCATCTTGCCCAAACCACTGGGAATCAAAGCACAACCCAGCCCTGGCACTGCTCAGGGCAGGTCCTGCTCCCCACTGATCCACAAGAGACGTTTTAAAGCAACAAATAAAGAGATAAAAGCCCCCAAAGGGTCTCATGGAGCGGCTGAAGGGGCGGGAAGGTGACTCTGTGCTGGCCAAATGAAATTCACCAACCCCCAGGAGGAAGTTTGCTGAAAGTGAATGTTTTTAAAACATTGTCTGGAGCCTCCAACAAAAACAGCCTGGCAGGATGAGAGCGGTGAAAAGGGCTCCTCACCCCAGAGATAAAAATAGCCCTTTCTAAGCCTTCCTCTCACTCCCAGGGTGGGAAGGGAAGGTGACTCCAGAGCCTTCGCACCCCCCTCCAGGTGAGAGCCCCAGACCTGCCAAGGAGAAATGGTGGGAAAATTACAGCTTTGTGCCATGGAATGGCTCAGCACCATCACCCCTCACAGGCAGGGACGTGCTGGAGCTGCTCCCCTGGCAACACAGGGCTCATTCCCCTCCACGGGGGGACCAGGGGCTCTGGCAGGGCTGTCCCCCCACAGGAGAGGTGAATCCAGGTTTGCAGGACACCAACAGCAAAGCAAATATTCGGTAACACTGTGGCAGTGAAAGCAAATCTCACTCTCCCCAGATTTTGCCCCCTCAGCAGCACCCACAAGTTGTTTGCCTTCCATGGGCTGCCTGGGCAGGGTTCAGAAAAACACAGACACAAAACCTGGCAGCCAAGGGTTGAAAGGGCTTTGCTTTGTTCCACTGCACTGAATTCCCTGGGTAATACCACTCAGCTCTCTGGGATTGGCACGGCTTTATTCAGCTGCCAAAAATCAAACTAATGCAAAGCACAAGGTCTCCAGGACACGGCCCTGCTCCGTTTGGTGGGGGAAGAGGCAACACAAACAAGGTCCCTTTTCTCCCCCTCTCTGAGCACACTCCAGCTACAGCCAGGATGCTCTAAGCTCATAAATCAGCCTGTAAGGAAGAGTTTAGAATCATGGAAAAGAATAAAATATCCCCAGCTGGAAGGAGCCCTCAAGGATCATGGAAGTCCAGCTCCTAAATCCTAAATTAAAGTCCTGCTCAAGCTGGAAGTGGACGTGGCTCAGGCTTCTCCTGCTCTTGCAAGTCCTGCATGGCAACTGAAGGGCAACATCCCTGGAAGGGCTCAAAAGCCACATGGCTGTGGCACCTGGAAGGGCTCAAAAGCCACACGGCTGTGGCACCTGGGGACGTGGCTCAGTGGCCTCGGCAGTGCTGATGGAATTGTTGGAACTGATGGTCTCAGAGGGCTTTTCCAACCTTCCTAAGGATTTTGTGGCTCCCTGCAGGACTGACACCGCACGGGGACCTGGGCTCAGCCACAGCGTACCTGGGTGACCATGACAAGCAGGACAGAGGGGCAGCACCAGGGGACTCTCCACGGCCACTGTCACACTGCAGAAGCAGCTCAGCTCTAAGGAAGTTTTGTGTCTAAATGGGTCAGCCCTGCTCTAGGAGCACCTTCATCATTTCACTATCAATATTTAATGCCCAGCAAAGCCCAGTGCTGCCTCCTCCATCACAGCTTGTCCTGCCCAGCGCCATCAGGAGCAGCCCTGGGGGTTTCAAGAGCCAAGTTTCTGTCAGGAAGGAGCCCAGCTGGTAAAATCAAGTGAAAAAATACAGTCCCCATCTAAAGGCATTTAGTTTCTCCTGGCTGTCATGCCAGAGGACGAGGGGACCCAAGTTTCAGGGCAAGAGCCCCGAATGTCTTTGTGTCAGGGTCTGGGGTTGAAGACAACAGGGATGAGGATCCACGTGGGGCACAGAACACGCCAGCACTCTGGGAACACCCATCAGCACCCACCACGGCCACCCCTGCAAGGCAGGGCCATCCTCAAGTCCTCGGGGTTGAGATCTCCACTGAGGAGCCACAGGGGTCCCCCAGTCCCCTCCCCACAGGGGTGGCACCGAGGGGCTCAGCCCCAGGATGTGGCCAGAGGAGCTGGGAGCAGCCCTGGGCCCTGCCCTGCAACACGAGCAGCACCACTGAAACCTTAACCAGGAGCAGGCTCAGCCCAACAAAGCAGCGGGGACAGAGCGTGCAGCCCGGGGAGCAGCACGGGTGAGACAGCAGCTGCTGCTCCCCAGCACCTGGGAACCCACGTGCCTGCAGCTGTCCCCTCGCCAGGGAGGTAGGAATGCTCCCCCAATCTGGAAGGGGATGGAGCAGCATTCCCAGTGCCAGAGCTGAGCCCACCATGGAGCCTGGGTGCCCCGGATCCCTGGGGTCAGCCCACAGACCTGCCACGGCTGGGCTGGGAGGGAGCAGAGACAGCAGGGAGCACACACAGGGCATGGAATTCAGGGTGCCACAGGCCGGCTCCTTCCTCCTCTGCCACACACATCATCCCTCCACTGCCACACACACCAAACCAGCCACAGTTTCCCTGCTGAACCGCTCGAGGAAGAATTGCTCCCATCCCTCTGGACCTCTGCACAGAAGGAGGAGAGGCTGTGCTACCACAGTAACGCCGATTACAGCTGATGGGGAGCAAAGGACCCTCAGGAATTCTGTCCACGTTCCTGCATGGTAACTCAGCTTCGAGTTCGGGGTGTTGTTAGGTAAACACCTCTTCAAACGCGGAGCTACTCGCACACCACTGCAAACCCATCTTCCGCATGAAAAAATGCTTTAAAATGAAATGGAGGTTGGGCTGTAAACGGCAATAATCTCATCTGGCAGGAGGAGACAGATCTGTCTTCGGGGGAAGGAAGAATTGCCAGTCCCTGCTTTCTGCAAAAAGACAATCCAGAGCAAGGGCTGAGCGGGGAGGGAGCTGCCCATCCTCACACCCCAGCCCCGGGGCTCACGGCAGAGCCCGGCCCGGCAGCTGTGCCGCTACGCCGGGGTCCTGGGAGTGAATCAGCACCGGGAAAGGTGGGATTACGTTGGCGGAAGGTGCCAGCAGCCTCCGTCTCCCTCTGTAATTACTCCCCGTGTGTAGGCAGCTGCCTGTAGTGGCAGCATCGGCTCGGGGGCGGCTGACAGCTCCTCCACCAGCTCATTAGCACAGTCACTCCGAGGGTGAGCGCTGCTTCTGGAAAACCATGACAATGGGCTTCCCGAGCCCAGCGCCTCGGGAAAGCCTGCGCGGGAGCGGGTGCCCGGCACGGGGAGCTGCTGCTCCCGCTCCAGCCCCGCTCCCGCTGCTGCCAGAGCCGCTGAGACGGCGGGAGGCAAAGCACGGCTCAGTCACCCGCCCTGGGCCCCCGCGGGTGGCATCGTCCCCCTCCTGGGGATTGTCTCCTCCTGCCCATGGCAGCGTTCAGGCTCCTGCACAGGCCAATAAAAAACCACCCGGGTAACGGGGATTGAAGCACTGGGACTGGTTTTGGATTCAGAGACTCCAAAGCTTAAGGAGATCCAGATCCCAGGCCCCAGCTGTCCCGCTGGGCTCAGGGGGGGCTGAAGTCCTCAACGGAACAGGGACACACCAGGTTCTTGCAGGCACCACATGCCACACATCTTCAGAGGCCAGGAAAAGCATCGTTGGCTTCAGAGGAGCCTCTGCCCAGCACAGGGAACACAGCCAGAGCCAGCTCCCAGACACTGATTTTGAGTGAGCCCATGAGATCCTCACCAGTTCCATCTTCTCACTCCCTACATCTGGCTGCTCCCACCGGCATCCCAAGGAACTGAGGCGTTCACAAACTGATGGAGACCTGGGGACTCCTCCCAAGCCATGCCTGGCTGGGGCCACCCTGTGCCCCTCTGCCCTTGGGTCAGCCAGGTGCTGGTGGAGGGCCGAGGGCCCTGCTCTGGCCAGGGCCAGCCCTGCAGCACTCGCCCCTCAGCCCTCGTTTCTTGGGGAATGGGCTCCACGTGTTGGGCCAGCTCGAACTGCCCTGCGCGCTCCTCAAGGGCCGTGCCCGGGAGAGGGTGACCTGCTCCCCAAACCCGTCATTAGCCCCGCGCTTCGAGGACTACACACCTCAAACAACAACTGAGTCACGGCTGAGCCTGCTCCCAGCCCCTGTCCCCAGCAGCTCTCACCCTGTTTGCCCAGGCAGCCGCGGGCCCGGCAGTGCCAATGCACAAACACCGGGAACACCCTCGGAGCCAGCCCTGCCCCAAACCAAGGACAGCCTGCACGGTGGCAAGTCCGGGTACAGGAACTGCCTGGCAGAGTGGGAGGGAGCCCCAGAGACCACAGCAAAACGTCACCAAGATTCAGAGTAGCCAAGACTTCAGGTGCCACAGCTCTGTCTGAACGGCTCTGACACCCTAGAATCTCCAAGACTTCAGAACTTCACTGCCTCGGTACTTTTTGTACTACATTCTTCTGTCTTTCCACCCACCCCCACCCCCCCTCCGCTCTGTGCTCTCAGGTAACTCAATCCAAGCCCTTAAATCACAGGAAATCGTGCAAGCTTCCCAGTTTAACAAACGACATCCTGCGTTACACGTTAAGCTACAGCAGTTTTATTAGTCTTGGTCTCAAGACCCAGCAGAGCAGAAACCGCTTCCTTCGGGGGTAAATTAAACCGCATAAATTGTTGTATTTTCTCAGGACACAGGGAGCGAAGCAAAAAAGCAAAACCGGAGAGATTCCCCCACTCCAGGAGATGGGGAAGGCTCCGACGGCTCTGGCTTGTGGCACAGCAGCGAGGGCCGG
>VYXD01004275.1:111485-125400 GCA_013397195.1 Hylia prasina | reverse complement strand
TGGGATGCTCAGCCCAAGGGAGCCCAGCCCCTCTCTACCACCTCGCTGTCCCCAGGCTGTGCCACCAGCCAGGAGAACCAGGATTCCCGTGGGAGGCTCCTGCCAGAGCTCCTGGCTCTCAGGTCCCTGTGGGACATCCCAACCATGCATCCCCATCCTTCCCCTCCCTCGGACCAATGGCAGCGACTCCTGCCTGGGTCCTGAGGGGCACGAGGAACAGGCCCATGTCCTAGAGCCAGTGTCCCCATCCCTGTCCCCTGCCCCGCTGACCCCCTGTGGGAACGGCCACTCCACAGGGTGACCCATGGTTAAACGGAGCCTCAGGGCCAGGCCATGCCCGTGGGCTGAGCCTTCCTCTCCCTCCTCTCTGCTGTGAGAAGCAGTGAAACAGTTAAGCAGCTGAGCGAGTTATTTTCCATCACATCCATCAATTCCGAGAACAAGGAGCCCAGGTCGATACCTTGGTCCCAAACCTCCTGGTGCTGTTCCCCTTCCTGCTCTCCCTCCCAGCCCTGGCCAGGACCCGGAGGGCACCAACAGCAGCTGCTCCCTCTGGCTGCACTTGAGTCCCATTTTGGCTTCTGCCTCAGAAGTTCCACACTCCAGGGCACAGCAAAGAATTTACAGCCCCCAGAAGGATTTTTCTCAGTTTGTGGAGTGACCAGTTAACCCTTTCCCACTGGGGCTGAGGAAAAGAGCAGGGTGGGACCAGGGGGACTGGGAACAGCACTGCCCTGGGAGATGTTCCCAGGGGAAAGCCTGGCTGCCTGCATTGCTGCTGGGACACCAGCACGGTGCCACTTTCCCTTTCCATCCCACGTAGCCAGAGCACAGCTGGCTCTGTGGGGACGCCGCTCCCTCAGCCAGACACCAGCACCTTGCTGGCTCTCCAGTGTCGTCGAAGGATTCAGGATCAAGCAGTCAGGAGTAGAGTGCCTCTCTCTGCATCTCCATCACCTTATTTTTAGTTATGTTATGTAAGTTCTTCACTACGTCATGGATGTGGGGGGTTCTTGCATCTAATTCCAGTGTGACAGCCCAGCAATTCAAACAAGCTGTTCCTCTGGTGAGGAAGATAAAAGGATTTGTAATTTCTGATAATAAAAGAGGCCTTTTGGGACAGCCCTCAGAGAATCTCTTCCATCTAGGCCTGCTCGCAGACAGCCGCTCCACTTTCTTCCCATGCTCTGCTTCTCCTTATCCCCTGGAATCTGAGCGCTGAAAGCCTTTCTCCCTCCTATCCCCCGCTCCCAGAGCGGCTCCATGGCTGGAAGCTGCCAGGGAGTTCATTTCCCCACAGCCAGAGCCACACGGAGCAAATCGTGCTTGTCTCTGGCTCTTGCCGTGTCCCCACCTCTGGGCTGGCCGCGGCCGTGCTGCCCCCTGCCCCCAGCGCTGCAGCCTCCCGCAGCACCCTGGGAATTCTCAGCAGGAAAAACCTGCCGCTGCCTCGTGCCGTAGCATTTGCTTTGATTACCTTTTTTTAATTTTTTTTTATTATTATTTTTTTTTCCTCCTCGCGGTTGCCGCTCGCTGCCTTTTTGTCAGGGTGATTCACTCCCCGGGGCTCGGCGGCAGCTGGAGCGTGCCCAGGGTAACCATGGTGCCAGAGTCCCCGTGGGTTACCTGGATCCCCGCGGCGCCTTCTCCGCGTGCCCTTTTGAAGGCGGGACCATCCACGGCGGGGGTGTGGGTGCAGCGTGGGGAACCACCACGCCAGACTGGGAACAGCGGTGGGATGAGCAGGCAGCGGCCCCGGGGCTGGCAGCAGCCCCATCCCCGAGCGATCCCTCCCCGGGGTGACGGCACACGCGGCACCGGCCACCTCCAGCCCCGGGTGGAGCGAAGTTGCTGTGGCAACAAAAACTTATGTAATCCACCCCGCTCGGCTGCAGGTGTGGGGAGGAAATTGTGCTATTTTCGAAGTTTCATTAGGTTCCTTCTTAATTAGCAGCGTGGCATCACGCCAGTGCTCCCGGCCGGGTCACACGCCCGGGGCAGGGACTGAGGGTGGGGACGGGGCAGCGATGGCCGGGACAGTGGCAACCGAGGGCAGTGACAGCCCGGGACAGTGGCAACCGAGGGCAGTGACAGCCCAGGGCAGTGAGAGCCGAGGGCAGTGACAGCCCAGGGCAGTGACAGCCGAGGGCAGTGATGGCCAGGGCAGCAGTGGCTGGAGCAGTGGTGTCCGAGGGCAGTGACAGCAGCTGCACCAAGGGACAGCTCCGGCCAGCTGCCCCTCCGCGTTCCCAGCTTGGGGACACTCTCACTGCTCCCGAAATGCCGCCCCGGTGGGTGTGGCGGCTGCCAGGACACGGGAGGGAGGTGCTGCAGGGCAGCATAACTGTCCTGGGAGGGGAACGTGGCACTGAGGGATCACCCAGAGCTGTCTCAGCAACTCGGGAGGCCTCATGGACATGGAGAGAGGAGAAATAAAGGTGGGTTGGAATCCCTGGTGCATTTGAGTGGGACGTGTCACTGGCCAGCACAGAGAGCAGGAAGCAGAGGGACCATCATGGCACCAGTGCTGGTTTTTGTCACAGTCCCTGAGAAAATGCTTGGGGTTTCCCTGAGGGAGATCTGACTCCAGCTGCTCCAGGTGGTCACTGGGTTCTCCTGGCACTGCCAGAGCAGGAGAGACCAGGCAGGGAACTGGACCAGGCTGAAGAAGCCGCCTCCATCATCTCCATCTCCCATTTGCCCACTCAGTCCCACTGGCTCTCTGCAGCCCTTGGCTCTCTGTTCTCCTTTTCAGTGTGTGCTGAAGGGGAAGGCTGAGCCCACCCACCCCTGGGTGCCCTGCACAGCCCGAGAGGGGCAGGTGTGTGCCCAAGTGTCACCGTGTTAATGAGATTCCCAGGAATTGCCTGTTCTGTGGTCCCGGGCAGATGGCTTCTCCATTGGAGCCCTGACATCACTGTGAGCCTTCCCTGTGCTGTGTCAGGAAATTTTTATTTCTAAAATAATCCAAACGTGATTTTTCTGACATCTGGGGGTCACTGGGGAATCAGCCAGGTGGGTTTGAGCCAAACCAACCCCTCACGAGGACAGGATGTGTTTTCCCTGAATGTCTTACCCAGTTCTGTCCCCTGCCCTCCTCGGGGGGGCCCTCCTCAACCCCAGGCTGCCCCCCCACTTCCTTTTGAGCCCCTCATTAAGGATGTGGGCCAGCAAACCCCACACCAGTACCCAGGTCTTGGAGCATCCCCCCAAACTCAGCCTCCCCTTTGCAGTGCAGCCGTCGCTCACCAGGATTCCAGCCAGTGCCTCGAGCTGGCAGTGAGTAGATTTGGGTTAAATACTGGGAATAAATTCCTCCCTGTGAGGGTGGTGAGGCCCTGGCAGAGGTTTCCCTGTGGCTGCCCCTGGATCCCTGGAAGTGTTCCAGGCCAGGTTGGACAGGGCTTGGAGCAGCCTGGTCTAGCGGAATGTCCCATGAGCTTTAAGGTCCCTTCCAACCCAGCCCATTCCATGACTGTGTCACTGCTGGTGCTGGTGGGAGCCGGTCCCTGAATCATCAGGGTGTCAGGACTTAGCTGTCCTTGGGTTGGAGGTGCCCCCGTGTGCCAGCAGCTCCCAGCAGTTAAATCCTGCCCAGCGCCACTGGCAAACCCAGCAAAGCCATTTATTGGGGATTAGCCAAGGATGAACAATCTGGGCCCCTGTTCTGCAGGGTGGAAGCTGCAGGGTTGGATCCAGAGATTCCCAACGCACACCTCACACTTGGGCGGGTGGGACTCACAAAGTGGGGTGGGATGATTTCACCAAGGGAGAAACTGAGGCACGACGAAGTACCTGGCCTCTCACCCTCCCAGGGTTTCCCTGATTCCATTGGAAGCAGCTTTGGGGCAAGACTCCCGGCAGTGCAAGGTGCTGTGTCCAGGGACTGGGGACAGTTCTGCTCCCTGATGTGACACACACGTGTCAGAGCACCTGGCCCTGCCCATGGGGAGGGCGGCAGAGCCTGGGACTGGGTCTCATCCCTGGGGGCACTGATAGCAATCCCCGCAGGGACTCCGGACCGCTCTGCTCCCAGTCCCGCATCCCCGGGGTGCAGGCGGCCGGGCGGGGCTGCTCGGTGTCCGGGACGCTCCCGGCGCCAGCAGCGTTCCTGGAGCTCCGGCTCCCCCGTCCCGGCCGGGGCACAGCCCTGCCACGTGTCCCCTGCGTGTCGCCCGTGCCCTGCCGGGGGCCAGGCTCAGGAGGAGCCTCGGCTCTCCCCGGGGGCTCCCGGGGAGTGCAGGCACAGGGAGGAGCCGGAATGACGGAGGAAACAAGGAGTGGGTGGGAGAACAAAGCGCTGCGGATGCAGAGCTGTGGTGGGGCCTGGGAAGATGGAGGCGCCGACTGGGAATGAGGGATGCAGGGGGGCTCGGGCTGCTGGAGCAGGGAAGGGGCAGCGGCCGTGGGACACATCCGTGCTGCCAGCCCTGGGGGCTGGGCAGGCTCGGGAGGGCCCCACAGCAAACCCAACCTCTGCCGTGCCCGCCGGGGGCTGGGGGAGCAGAGCTCTGTGTTCTGGGGAGCCCCAAAACGTGCCGGGTCCCCCTCACTGCCCGGCTGGGACACAGCCCTGGCCCCTGGCCCTCCTCACCTGCCCCAGCGCCTGTTTCACGAGTGAGTAATGCTGAATTACAGCGCTAAGGAGCTCTCTGGGGATCCTTCGGAATAACAGGAATAGTTTATGCGATTTGCATAATTGGCATGATGGGATTTTGCATCACGTTGCTGAGCTCGGGGAAGCGTCCGGGGCAGAACCGAGGTGCTGCTGGGGGCTCTGGGCACCTTGGGGGGCTCTGGGGGGCTGCCTCCCCCCTGCCCAGCCCGGCCTGGGAAGGAGCAGCCACTCACAGAGGTGGCAGAAGGGACAGGATCAGGTCCCGGTGCCGTCCCCCGCCCGTGTCCCCCCTTCTGTCCCTCAAGCTGGCGCTGGGCTGGTCACAGCCCCACAGCCCCCTCGAACACGTTTGCCTGTCCCATGGCCACTTCTGATGGCTGTGGCCGCCCATCGCAGCTCCCGGGAAGCAGCAAAACGCCGGATTCTCGGGCCTGAAGGACGCGGTGCCAAATCCCCCTGCTCCCATTCCAGCCCCGAGGCCACCCCGCTCCCTGCACGGCATCTCCAGCCTTTCCGCAGGGACGGGGCTCCTCCTGCTCATAGCGCTGCCCTGGGACCGGTCTCCACTCGTTTCCTCTCTCGCTAATTAATCACGGAGCGTCGGGCTGCGGCCGCCCCGGCCCGGAGCAGCCTGGCATCGCTCTGCTGCGCTGCCTGGGTGGCAGCCACGGGCAGGGGACACAGGCTGGGGACACCCATCACGCGGCAGCGCTGGCCTTCGGGGACACCCGGCGTGGCCAGGGCTTCACCCGCGACTTGAGGAGCCGCATTCCACAGCAGGGCAGGGCAGCCAGGGCCGTTTGGGACAGCAAAGGTGGCGACACGGGGACAGCCGCCACCTCCCAGCGCTCCTTCCACCCATCTGCCCGGGAGGAGGAATTCTGGCTCCTCCGTCAGAGCGGGCCCTGCTGAGGCATTTCAGCCCTGCCAAGCGCCGCCGTTCACCGGCAGCTCCCGTCTGGCACCACGAGCCGGCAGAGGTCACATTCCCGGCCGCGCTCCGACAGACCCGCTTTGTTCCCAGCGCTGCTCTAATTAGGAAATTGCGCTGGGGTTTTTTTCTCCCCCCCCCACTGTCGAACTATCAAAACTTGGGCTTGTTCCCTGCCAAAGCCTCTTCTATTGCTCTGCTGGTGACTCAGCGTGACACCAGGGCGCTGAAAATATGGAAGAGGGAAAGGGAAGGAGCCAGTGGTTGGTTCCCAGTGTGTCTGAGCGGGCACTGGGGATGGGGGGGTTGGTGCTGCGGCGTTTGGGTGCAGGATGCAGCACCACAGTGGTGCCCCCAAGTGTGGGAAGCCCCCAGACCCCTGGGACCCCCACACAGGGCAGGGCAAGCCTAGGGTGTGGATAATGAAGAGTAGGAGGAAGAGGAAAGATCCTCACTAAACTGTGCCTGGTCCTGAGTCAGGGTTTGCCAGGGAGGGTGGGGGACAAGGGACACTGTGAGTTCATTCCCCTGGGGCAGGAAGAGCCCCTGGGGCCTCTGAGCCCCTCGTGCCAAAAAGGACCCAGAGGAGAGGCCCACGGGTCCCACACCGCCAAGGTTCCCAGCTCTGTTTTGTTTTTCCATGGGTGTTCCAGGAAACATCGGAGGCAGCCGAGCATGACAGCGTGTCAGGGGGTGCAGCCCTGTTGGGGTGCAGCTGTCTGGGGGCTGTGCAGCTGTTTGGGGGTGAGCTGGCAGCCCCCCTCCCTGGCAGTGCTGCCATCCAGCTGTGTTGGCATAGAAACTGCCGGGGCTCTGCCACCGCCTCCCATTACACAATTCCCTCCAAGCCCAGGGAAGAGGCTGCTGAGGAGGGGAAGCAGCTCCCGGCCTTTGCCCCAAACCAGCTTCTGTCAGCTGGGGGAGCTGGGGAGGGCCCAGCTGCCTCCTGGACAACAGGGAATGGGAGTCTATTTAAAGGCACTGCTGCTTGCATAACGCTGGCTGGAATCCCTGCTGCCCCAGTCTCACACCTCGCTCCTGGGGGAGCAGGGTGTTGGACAAAGGCTCTGAGATACCATGGGATGGGGCAGTGTCCCCATGGAACAGGGAATGGGCAGCAACATCTCCCAGCAGAGCTCCTCGTTCCCCTTCTCCTGCATGGGGCTGGGGTTTGCCACACAAACCACATTAAAGGCCACGGAGCTGGATCCAGCACTGAGCAGACTGCTGGCAACAGCACAGAGACCCTGGAGGAGCGACTGCTCCTGGGAATGCTGAATTGTCACCATCACACGTGCTGTGCCTGCACCAGCGGGTTTGCCGTGGGCACTGGTGACCAGAACCTCTCCAGAGCCTCAGGAGAGGGGCCGGGGCCGTGCCAGGGCCGGGGCTCTGCGGGGGCAGCCGAGGCAGGAGCGAGAGGTTTGTTCCTCTTCTCCAGGGTTTAATTAACAACAACGAGCAGCGCTGCCTCCACACTGCTCTCACTCAACATCTGGCCAACTCAAACACAGCTGGGAGAGCTCCATGCGCAGCCCTCCCGGCAGGAGCTGGCTCCCACCCCGCTGCCACAGCTGAGGGGCACGGGGAGTGCTAATTAAACACTGCAAACTCGGCACAGCTGCTTTCCCAGGGCCCGGCAGGACGGCCCAGGGGGGCTAAGCTGCCGAGGGTCCGGCTGGTGCAGGCAGGGGGGATCCGGGGGCATCCCGCTGCTCCCAGCAGCAGGAGAGACGGAAATCCAGAGTAACGAGGGAGCAGCTGCTGTCCAAGCACAGCCAGAGGCTCAGGGACATCCCAGGTGGGGCCTCACCCTGCACCGGGGCTGAGAGTGGGGTGTCCCCAGTCCCCAGGCCCATTCCAGACTGGGAACAGTCACACACGGGGCAGGTGGCTGGACAAGGCCGTGGGGATGGGAGGACAGTCCTACAGAAGAAGGCAAAATGGGACAGGACAGCGTGGTCCCTCAGGAAGGGGCCACACGCGAGCCCCGAGTCTGGGCACGGGCTGGTCATGGATCAGTTTGACAATTCCAGAGCAATCCTTACAAATCCCCTCATTTGGCCTCGCTGTAAACCCAAGGAGGGGAGGGCAGGGGCAGAGGCTCTCAAAAATCTCAGCCCTACCTGGTCCAGGGCCGTGCCAGGACTGTCCCAGCACTGTCACCTCCTGGGGCCATCCAGGCAAACAGGACCAAACAGGACTGTTTGTGTCACACAGGGAGCCTGCTCTGAAATTTCCTGCCCACATCTCTCCCAGGAGCAAGGAGGGCAGGGAGGAGGAAGGCAACTCCTGCTCATCCCCTGTGCAAACACGAGGCTGGAAAAGGAGTCGGTGGAGCCACTGGAGGCAGTTTATTGTCATTGCTGTCACAGCAGAGCACAGAGGTCACAGCCCACTCCCGGCCCTTCCTCCCAAGGAGACCCGGCACAAGCTGTTGGGGCAGGGATTAGCAGAGGAAGCTGCGGCCAATCTGCTCCCAACTTTCCTGTTGGATCAGTAAATGGCCTCTCCACTGCGGCACCGAATGGAAGGAGCTGCATTAACCCCTTCAGCACCAGCCCCGCTCCCTCTCCACAGCCACCAGGAGTGTGGCCACCAGGACCCGGCCCGGCCGTGGCACAGCGTCCCTGGGGAGGGCTGGCTCGTCTCTCCTGCTGCCAGGATGTCCATCGGGAAGAAAACCAGCGCAGAGGGCCTGCAGCACACCCTCCTCATCCCTCTTGCGGGGCGATGCCAATCCCAGGGAACGGGGTTTTCCCAAAGATCCCTTCCAGACCTTCCTGGGAGTGCCCCGCGCTCCTTCCGTGCATGCAGATGAGTCAGGGGCACAGAACTCAGCACGGGGCTGGCCCCGGGCTGAAGGAACCCTGAAAGAAAAGCTCTGCCCAGAGCTGCTTCTGCCAGCGCGGCACTGCTGAGTCCAAGGCTCTCTCTGGTGGGAACGGGCTGCGTTGCAGCACAGCCAGGACTGAGCAGAGAGAAAAAAACCACCGGGAGCAGAGCAGGACCCTGTCCCTGGCAGGGCTGGGAGCAGGAGCTGGCTGTCCCAGCAGCGGCTGGGGTGACCAGAGACACGGCCCTGGGCTCACCAATGCCCCAGGCAGCTTTGCCAGCACTGTGCTGGTGTCAAACAGAGACTGTGGGCTTGGTATGGAGTGGAAATGGGGCGGCTCCAGGGCACTCACTGCCTTGGGGACACACGGGAGGAAGAGGAGGCCCTGGCCAGTCTTTGGAACGCAACAGAGGACACGGAGAGCACGACTCCACCAGAGCTGCTGCTGGCCCAGCACCACGGGGGAGCATCCCAGTTCCTGGGATCACTTTGTGTCTAGCACCAGATCCCACAACCCCAACGACATCCCCACAGTCTCCAAGGACCCTCTGGTCCTTCTGCTGTCACAGAAATGCAAATGAAGGGGTTGTGGCTTCAAGAATGTAATAAATAAAGATCTGCAGTGTCCTGAAGAGCATCTGCAAGCTGGCAGGTGAGCTCATTCCAAGAGCAGCCAAATCCACCACCACCTGCCTGCCCAGGCAGTGTTCCAGACCCTTCAGCATCCCAGTGAGTCCTCGGAGGGGACAGGGCTCCCTCGAGCTGCTCCCAGAGCACTTTGGAGTGGTGATTTCTGGAGCTTCAGGCCCTGTGTCCAGTGCAGTGTCCGAGCGCCCCAGGAAATGTCCGGCAGGAGCGGCCGCAGCAGAGTCCTGTGATCCGTCATCCATCCTGCCAAAGGGGAGCTCTGAGGCTGAGCAGAGCCCACCAGGGAGGAATCCTGGCTCCTAACGAGGGCAGGAGCTCCTTGCTGGCACTGCAGGTGATTTCTGCCAGCCCGGACCTGGCTCCTCAGCTCACAGCAGATCAGGCTGAGCCCAGCCCAAATCAAACCCTCTGGGCTGGTTCTGCACGAGCCAGGGCCGAGCCCAGAGCTCAAGGTGTGGGGGGAGCTCAGGGCTCTTGCACTGCCCAGCAGGACGGGGACACGGCCACCCCTCCAGAGATGGGAGCAGGAGAGAGAAGGGACACAGGGACACGGACACCAGTGCGCTGCACAGGGCTCGTGCTCAGCCCACCACGGCCACTGAGCGTGGCATCTTCTGGGATTTGGCCAGAGCAAAAGGCAGGCTGACCACCAGCAAATCAAACCTACGGAGAAAAATTTGGCTTTGGATGATTTAGAGTTGCTGTTTAATCCCGAGACAGCGCAGCTGAGTGAGTTTGGAATTTAAGTTACAAAAAAAGAAAGCACTAGAAAATAATCTTGATACAAGAGCGATAATCAGCTGAGGTTCCCCACCCTGCGCAGGGAATCCTGCTCCACAATCCACCCAGCACAGCTGGGATGCTGCCAAGGCATTGCCTGTTCCCAGCACACACTGGGAGGGCAAACTGTCCAGGGTGAAAGTTTCATGGGGGAATCCCCAGCACTGGGAGTTAAGATGCTGCCACCAGCTCTGGCTTTGGCCTGTTCTTGATGGGTGACACTTCTGTGGAAGGAAGAGAAACTTGTTACAGAACCAGGGAATGTAAATATCCTGCAGCCATCTCCTGAGGAGGATCCAGGGCTCAGAGTTCACTCTGCAGGGCAGCAAATGCTTGCAAAACACCTGAACTAAGAGAAATTGGTTATAAATAATCCCACATTCCCATGTGGAAACAGCCCTTTTTTCACAGCACTGAAGAATTACAGAGTTTCAGAACATGCCCGGCCCAGCAAAGCTCCCAGCCCAGGGACAGATTCTGGGCAGGAGCAGGGCAAGCTCTGCCCTCAGCCCTTGGACCCAACGCCCCTGGGCCGTGTTTTGTTTGGCCTCAGTGCTGACATCTGAGCCCTGTTTAGGAGTAAACAAGCTCCAAGGAAACCAGCCCCACTCCCCACATCCCAGATTGCTCCAGGGCAGATTCCACACAGGGAAATGGCTTCTTCCAGCTCCTCTTTGCACAAGCAGGGAGGTCCAGCTCCTCCAGCTCCTGTGGGTGACAGCTCAGGGTTCTGCTATCCCAGGAGAAGAGGCTTCACCAGCCTGAGTTTTCAGCTCCTCAGCACAGACACCTGATGAACCCCAGTGGGCTCCTTCCTTGCCAGGCAAGGCCACCAGGGCCTGTTTGGTCACGTTCTTAGTGAGCTCTCCCACTTCCCAGCTTCATTCCCACACAGATCCATCCACTGAGGCTTCGGATCGCTCAGGAACAACCAGGGACCATCAGCTGTGTGGAGCTCATGCTCTGACAATCCTGGAACTGTGGGACTCCAGTGATCCTCATCCAGCTGGTTCCAAATCACTGGGGAATGATGTGGGAAGAGCTCCAGGTCATCCCAAGCCTCAGGGAAATCCAGTGTTGTGCAGGTGAATCCAACATCCACAAAATATCCGGCCCTGCGCTGCGGCGGCGGGACCGGCCCGGGGCTGTGGGGGGAAGCCTTGCCTGGCTCAGGCAAGGAAGAAATTCCTTATGGAGCCTCCCCATGGAATGAGGTGTCTCAGGGCAGGAGGCTGCCTCAGAGCAGGTACAGGATGTGACAAGGACAGCAGATGTCACATCTGCTCCCCAAGGAAATGACCAGATGCTGACGGAACAGAGAGCGGAGCCCCAGGTCCTCCTGGGGCGAGGGCTCAGCTGGGCCTGTCCCCACTCCAGGAGCTGCTGTTCCTTCCCATTTTCCAGGACACTTACACTGGGAGAGGGTCTCAGACCATTGCAGGGGCCAGGAGCACGAGAAGCCAAAGCAGTGCAAGGAGAACATACCTGGGATCTTCTCTGGGAGCGGCTCCGAAGGAACTTCTGGAAGCTCCAACTGTTCCTGCAAGGACATTAAACACAACGTGTCACACGTGTCACAGACCACAACTGTGGGCAAGGATTGTGGTGGCAGTGTCCCAGATTTCCCCCCAGACTCAGCTCTCAGAGTAGGGAAAAGATATTTTAGCTGCTATTAAAAACAGCTTCCTAAAAATGTGGATTTTAATCACAAAAACATTAACCCCACCTGAGTAATAGCATTTAGTTCTTCTAGAATGGCATCTTCATCCTCCTCAGTCAGGCTGCCAGCCAGGAGCTCGTCTATTTGCTGTGGGAGAGAGGGCAGGACATTACATTCCCAGCCTGGTGGCTCTTGGACACAAGGCCCATCCCTGCCCTGTGCAGAGCAGAGGCTGCTCCCAGCTCCTCACGTACGCACCCTCTGGTACTCCACAGCATCCTGGGTTTCCCCTATTATCCTTTCCACTTCTTCTATGGACATAACCTGAAGGGCAGAGCCAAAATGCAGGTGTGGAGGGGCCTGCAGGGAGGCAGGTGCAGGCAGGCCCCTCTGAACTCCCCAGCCACAAGTACCTGGTGCATTTTGTTCAGACACTCGTTGCCGATTTTCAGGCCCTCGATGACTTTCATTTCAATCTGGGTGAATTCAATGTCCTGCACCTGGAGCGGGGAGGAGAAAGGGAAGAGCCTGTCACACCTTGGCCAGGCACTGGCACAAGCTGCCCAGTGAATCTTGAAGGGATTTAACGGATATGGGGATGTGACAGCTGGGGACAGTGGTGGCCCTGGCAGTGCTGGGCTCAGAGGGCTCTTCCCACCTCAGTAATTCCATGATTGCCATTATTAGGCACACACAAGCTGCCAGGACCACCAGAGAAGCTGCAAGGAGCAATCAGTGAAGCCCTTTCTGTCCTCTCAGTGGCACCAGCAGCAGGAAACATCCACACAAAAAGCTCAGCACCAGCAGGTCTGACAGCCCTTGTAGTGATTTCACAGGATTTTCCAGCTGCCAGTCCCCAAACCCAAACACATCCAGTTCTGAAACAACAGGGCTGAGACACGCCCAGGAAGGCCCCAGTGCAGCCATCCCCTCCATGAGTAACATTTCAGCAATTTCCAAACCACCTATTTAACAGGGAACCTGCAGATTCCAAACACGTCACTCAGTATCTCTAGGGAAAATTGTGGCACATGCACAATTTTGGAGACATTTGCTCTTGGACAGAGAGCTGAACACCTGCCAGGACCTGCCAGCTGCGAAGGAATTCCAGGGGATCCAAGGGGAGCCCCACCCTGGAACACCCCAGGGCCTCGCTCACCATCCTCTCCAGGTTGCTGATCTGGTTCTCTGTTTTATCCAGAAGCTGCTCCTGGTACCGCTTCTTCTTCAGCAGGAGCATTGCTTTCCTGAGGGACACACAGGGAGGGAAACGCAGCAGGGATGAAGCAGCTGGAGCCTACAGGAACCCATCAAAGCCACGCTTGCTCTTTGCTTTGCTAAAAGGGGCAACTTGTGTGCAGCTGAACTGGCAAGCAGGACCTGCTCCTGTGAGGAGCACGGATGAGCAGATTGGATATTGGGAATAAATCCTGCCCTGCGAGGGAGGGGAGGTCCTGGCACAGGGTGCCCAGAGCAGCTGTGGCTGCCCCTGGATCCCTGGCAGTGCCCAAGGCCAGGCTGGACATTGGGGCTTGGAGCAGCCCGGGACAGTGGGAGTTGTCTCTGCAGGGGTGTGGAACGGGACAAACTTTTAGGTCCCTCCCAACCCAAACCATTCCGGGATTCAGATTCCTACGATCCAGCGGTGTTTCCGTGCCGGTGACACCCTGGAGGTGGCACTGCCGCCCCCCGCCCCGGGTGACCCCTTCCCCTCACTCTTTCTTGCCGTCCCGGAGCAGCTGCCGGGCCAGCGCCCGCTCCCGCTCCAGCCCCAGGCTCAGCCGCTTCTGGTACTGCCGGAGCTTGTCCCGCTGCTGCTTCAGTTGCTGCGGAAGAGAGGTCACGGAGGGAATGCGGGCAGAGAGACGGACAGAGGGACGGACAAGGGTCACAACTCAGCCCTGACAGTTCCNACGGGAATATCGGGAATGGGAATAAAATATAGGGAATGGGGATAATATACAGGGAATGAGGATAATATTCAGGGAATGGGGATAATAATACCGGGAATGGGGATAAAATACAGGGAATAGGGTTAATTATACCGGGAATGGGAATAAAATATAAGGAATGGGGATAATAATATCTGGAATGGGAATAACTGGGAATGGGGATTACTGGGGAATAATATGGGGAATGGGAATAATATAGGGAATGGGGATAATAAGATCAGGAATGGTAATAATAATATAGGGAACGGGGATAATATAGGGTGTGGGATATGGGGAATAGGATATATAGGGAATGGGAGGTATGGGAGGGAGGCTGTACGGGTTGGGGGCCATAGGGAAAACACTGATTCGTTCATAGAGCCATGGAATTGTTCAGGGTGGAAAAGCCCTCTGACCCCATCACGTCCAACCATTCCCTCGACACTGCCAGATCCATTTATCCAAGCTGGCTCATCCCCTGGAGCGAGCCGGGCTGCAGGCAGCGCTCCAG